>CANTUR010000025.1:3000000-3423904 GCA_947683625.1 Mallotus nudiflorus | reverse complement strand
GTTGTCTTAAATTCAAATATAGTTGAGTGTAACAACTTGAGTTTTTAAATGATATATTAGATTATTTGATTATTTTGTGAATAATTAACGTTATTTTTATGTTTACTTATAGTTATTTACGTAAAAATTATCCCGAAACTTATTATTTTGAAAAATAATATTTTAATAATATTTAAATTTAGGGCATTAATAATTTTAATATTATTATTGTAGTAAATTACATTATTGACCTTTGTTTCTTGAGTCAATATATATATATATATGCATGCATGAATATTATTAGGGTTTCTTATGAATATTATTTTGAGACTTAGTGCTTCGAATAATTTATTTATATTATTTATATTTATTACTTGAACGACATCATTTTATCAGTATTAAACTTAGAGTAATTTATTTATTTTATATTACTATTTTATTAAGCGCATTTTGCATGGATATATTGTGTGTGTGTGTATATATATATATTAAAGAAACATGTGGTTTATATTTAAGTTATACATTATTTTATTATTAAATAATGTTTATATACTATAGTTTTATGTATGTATAATATACATATTGAACCAAAAACTTAGCTCCTTCTTCCCTCTCGCCATCCTGCACCCTACCCTCACTATGCCTCTCGGTTCACCATGTCGGACCGCCCCTTGCTGCCACCAACTGTTGCCAACCTCCTCCCCCTTCTTCCCTCTCCCTCCCCAACATGGTTAGACCGCCAAAAGCCAACCGGATCGCCTGAAATCGCAGCGGCAGCGTGTGGAGCTCTTTGCCGTTGATCGCTTTTTTAGCAACCATTTTGTGCACCGCTCGTCTCTATCGACTCCCTGAGCTCCGGTGGTTCTTATTCCAAGCTCCTTTTGGCTGGAAAATGTGTGGTGGTGAAGGTTCGAGCTGATTTTCATTTCTGCCATTCTTGAGTTTTTGATTTTTTTTTTTTCTGATAATTCTTGTTTGATTCAGACTTAGTTCCTTCACAAAAGTTGCTTCTAATAGCTTGATCTTCATGGAATTTTTTTTTGAATTTTTGGATTTTATTTTAATTTTTGTGAATTTTTGATTATTTTATTATTTTCGTAAATTAATTAAATAAATTGTGAAATTGTGATTTTTAGTGTTTATGGTGGTTGATATTAATTTTATAATTAATTTTATAATTTTTATGATTTTTTTGTAATTTTTATAATTTTATTTAGTTTATGTCAATTTTGGAAATATAGGTTATATATGTATTTTGTTAAAATTAATTGATTAATTAGGTGTAATTGTTGATTTTATTGAATTATATGTTGAGAAAATAATTTTAGGGTAATTATATAATTTTTATTGAATTTTTGAGTATTTATAGTATATTATGTGAATTTTTATATACTAGGGGTATTTTGGTAATTTGGTCGTAATTTTAGTTAAATTTTAAGTTTAATTGGTTTTAATAATTATTTGAGATATAAAAATGATTTTTAAAAATTATTTAATATTTTTAACTAATTAAAACTATTTTTTGAAAATTATTTTCAAATTATATATAATATACTATTTTTGTAAATAAATGGGTTTTTAGTAACTTTTGATATGTTTTTGGACTAATCGAGTAATTTGGATTTATAAAACAAATTTTCATTAATATTTGTGAATTCATTGAGATATATCGATTTTAATAATATTATATGAATATTAGGGTTTTTAAGTAAATATCGGTGAAATAAGTATTTTTAATGTTAAATATTTAAATTTGCTACATTTTGGTATCAAAAGGGTATTTTTGGTATTTATGAAATTTTAATATATTTTGCGTATTTTATTGTGAATTGTGGACCTCAGTCAGTGAAATTTGCAGTTTAGGATCCCGACTGAGGGTTATGTGAATATTTTGTGAATTCTATTCGAAGTGTATTTTTCTTGCAGGACTGGCTCTACTTTTTAAGTAGAGAGATGTTCATTTTACAGAGGAGGTTCTGCCGAATTTTCGATAGAATTCTCGTAAAACATGACGTCGGGTCTAATTCATATTCTCTGTCTGTGTTTTGAATCCTAGATCGAGTCTCTAGAAGTTAAGTTAGAATTATACTGATTTTTATGTTATTATTTATTTGTTAGTTACGCCGAGATCGAGGCTTAGTAGACTAGGCCCGTCGGACCTGTCTCGTGGAGCGTACAACTGTGAGTTATTATAATGTATATGCATTGCTTAGGTTGCATGTTTTAGAATTCTATGTTTTAAATATAAATTTTTGTATAATTGGCTATTTGAATGTTTAAATATATTTTAGGTATACTTTTAGTATATTTTCGGTATATTATGAAATAAATGTATGTTTTCCTTTTCAATTAAATCTAGCTTGTTTTCAAATATATTATTGGGTTAATTTAATATATTCCATGATTTATTTGAGTTGATTATACGTATATATACCTGAAATATACTTAGTTTATTTTAGGTATATTTCCGATATATATATGGTTTATTTGTTTATTTTAAATATCATAATGCATCATTTATTTTCCTGAATGTATGTTTTAATATAAATGAAGGATATCGATAGAATGTGCTTCCTAGTGGGCAGCACTAGGGCCGAGTACGTACCGATACGATAGATGATAGGTTGAATTACTAACTTATTTGAGGAAATTATGACTTGATTGATTTGATTGATGTGAGATGTGATTGAGAGTGTGATTGCTGGAGCTTGGTTGACTAAGTGTCTTGGGGCCAATCACACTGACAGTTAGACTGCTGGAGCTTGGTCGACTTAGTGTTTAGGGGCCAGTCTACTGTCCAGTTAAGTGAATTATTTGGAACTAAGTGGGCCTGTATGGCTAAAGCGAGTTCTATTGATATTTGAGGTTGCAAAAATATAGGGTTCTATTTAATCCTTCATAAACTGATTATTTTCAGTATTAAAATGATTTTCTTTGCATCTGTATGTATTTTCCTGTATATATATTTATTATATATACTTTTGAGTGTTTGCATTTGACATTTAGCTACGCGGGTATATATATTATAATAATTCACTCAGTGAGGTCTGACTCCCCTCCGTTGATATTTTTCAGGAGAGTCTTCATCTTCAGACCTCAGCAGTAGACTTGTATGCCGGATTTCTTCCGCTTCAACTTTATTATGTAAATCACTTACTTGAGTTTTATTTTGTACTCTAGACACTTCAGTAGTAGTTGTATTTAAATCTGTTGTGGGTTGTATTTGTTATTATAATTGTATGAGATTTAAATTTCAGAGTGTTACACTGAAAATTTGTACTTAAAGATTTTATTTATATATAAGATGTGATTTTGTGAGATTTAATTTTCACTGAATAATATTTTATTTATTCTATTTTATTGCATGCTTTTATTTTTTTAGGCTTGCTATGAGTTCCGGCCTCGAAAGAATTCCCGTTCCCTAGCGTCGGTCATGACCCCCTGTTTTGGGTCATGACACTGAGTCTGATGATGTAGATTTAGATCTTTCAATTGTTGCTACACCATCAACCAGCTGTTCGAGTTCACGGTTGTTAGATTCATTTTATAGTCACCATAAGACTCCCAATTGAGAATGGTTCTTTAACTTTAAAGAACTAAAAGGTGGAGTTGTCTACACAGCTAACAATGCCCTTCTTAACACACATGGGATTAGTTTAATTCGCTTTAGCAATCAAGATGGATCAATCAGAACCTTTACAGGTGTTCATTATCTGCTGATTTGATGAGGAATCTCATCTTTATGGGAACCTTAGAGTCAAAAGGTTTCGAAGTAAGGGCAAAAGATGGGTTAATGAGAATAATCTTTAGGACACTTTTGATAATGAAAGGAATTTAGAAAATAAATAATGTGTATTAATTTTTAGGTAGTATAATTATTGGGACAACAACAGTGGCAGCTTTTACTAATGATCAGGAGTTAGAAACAACTAGGCTATGACATATGTTCTTTGGGTATACTGGAGAAAAATCCTTAAAATTTTTGATAGATCAAGGATTATTGAAAGGAGCTTGGGCTTACAAATAGGATTTTTGTAAGCATTGCATTAAAGGGAAGAAGACAAAGGTGAAATTTGAATAGCCATCCATGATACTGAGGGTATTCTAGATTATATTCATTTAGATGTGTAGGGACCTTTCAAGAATGCTCATTGGGAGGGAAACACTATTATATTTCCTTTGTTGATGATTTTTCTTAAAGAATATGGGTGTATACAATGACGGTAAAAGATGAGGTGCTAGAAATTTTTTCCTAAATGGAAAAAGATAATGGAGACTTAAATAGGCAGAAAAGTTAAACGTCTCCGTATAAACAATGATGGAGAGTTAAAAAATGATCCATTTTTGAAAATCGATGAAGATAAAGGTATTGTCAGACACTTCACTGTCAGATATACACCATAACAAAATAGGGTGGTAGAGCAAATAAACTGGACATTGCTGGAGAAGGTTCAGTGTATGTTGTCTAGTGCTAGGTTAGGCAAAGAATTTTTGGCTGAGGCTGTAGTTTATGCTTGTCACCTTATCAGCCGATTACCATCGACTGCTATTGGTGGTAAAATGCCATTGGTGGTAAAATGCCATTAGTGGTAAAATGCCATTAGAGAAATGGTTTGGAAAGCTTGCTATAGATTATGATTCCTTACATGTGTTTGGGTTCCACTGCATATTACCATATTAAGGAGTCAAAGTTGGATCCAAGAGCAAATAAGGCAATCTTTATGAGGATCACATTTGGTGTGAAAGGCTATTGTCTTTGGTGTCCAGAAATAAAGAAAGCAATCTTCAATAGGGATATTACCATTGATGTATCTACTATACTGAGAAAGGTGATTTCTGAAAAGATGGAGCAAAAAGATGGTATTCCTAAACATGTGGAGTTTGATGGCAAAAGAATTATCCCAACTAATAAAGAAACTGATGATGACTCTTTTATGGTAGAAGAAGAGTCAAATGAAGGAGAGGTTCAAACCCAAGAACCTCCACAACAACATGAATCAATTGCATTAAGGAATGGAAAGAGGACTATTATACAACCTGCTCGTTATGCTGATATGGTCTCTTCTGCATCAATAATTACAATTGATGACAGTTCCTGCCACTTATAATGAAGTAGTCAAAAGTTTAGAACATGAAAAGTAGAGGATTGCCATGAATGAAGAAATACAGTCCCTTCAAAAGAATCAGACATGAAAACTAGCTAGTCTTCAAAGGGATAGAAAACAATTGGGTGCAAATGAGTATATGCAAAGAAAGATGAATTTCTTGATAAGAAAGTGCAATTGGAGGAAGCGAAGAAAAAGAAGAAAAGAAAAAAAATATATATGGTATGGTCATATTTTTAATATTGTAATTGTAATATTTTATATTATAATATACATGTAAGGAATTATTTTTATTTATATTTTTTTATGTTCTTTTACAAATTTTTTAGGTATTGTGGTTCATATTAACCCAATTTTCAAAACAAAGAATGGTGGTGGGAGGAGAAGTGCTACAATCATTAATGATAGGTGATTATTTTTTTAGTTTTTTTTTAATTATACTATCCTTTAATATATATATATATATTTATATATATATATATATATATATATATATATATATATATATATATATATATATATATTACAAAATTGGAATTAGTTTTATGGGATGATCTAGTTGAAAATGAAGGAGAAATTGTTGAAGAATTGGTTAGAAATAGTTAGGGGGAAGCCAATTGTTGCATTATCAAATGTTCATTGTTCTATTTACAAAGGTAATTTTATTTTCTTACAAGTAAAATTATGAAAAAAAATCTCACTCATTATTATATAATAATTGGATAATTTAGTCATTTACTAATAAAATTAAAATTAAAATAATTAAAATATAATTTTAATTTGATTGAAAGTGCATTTCTTATTCTAATTAGATTAACTTCTATTTTATCTCTAATAAAAATTAAATTAACTAAGATATTATTCTAATTTAATTGAAATTATGTTTCCTATTTTAATTAGGTTAACTTCTATTTTCATATATAATGAAAATTCTAATTTAATTGAAAGTATATTGTCTATTCCAATTAGATTAATTTTTATTTTATCTTTAATAAAAATAAATTTAATTAAAATATAATTTTAATATAATTGAAAGTATATTTCCTATTTTAATTATGTTAACTTCCATTTTATCTCTAACAAAGTTAAATTAAATTAACTTAATTAAAATGTAATTCTAATTTAATTGAAAGTATATTTCTTATTCTAATTAGGCTAACTTATATTTCATCTCTAAAAAAATTAATTAACATATAATTCTAATTTAATTGAAATTATGTTTCCTATCTAAATTATATTAATTTCTATTTTATCTCTAACAAAATTAAATTAATTAAAATTTTAGTGATAGCTTTGTTAAAAATATATATTTTTCTATTTTAATTAGTTCAACTATATTTTATCTAATATAAATCAAATTAGATAATATAATTTTATAAGTCTTATTATATTAAATTTAATAAGTAAATAATTAAAATCAAAATTAATAAATTTTATGAAAATAGGAAAAGTATATAATTTGTTTTAAATGTAGATATTTTTATAAATTAAAAATTAATGAATATCAAATAGTGCATATATGTTGTTTGAAAGTATATTTTCTATAAGAAAAGTAGTATAATTACCATTTTTAGATTTTTTTTAATGAAAAATAGCATAAGAAATTTCAATTAAATTAATTAATATTTATTATTTAATTATTAGTTAAACTTAAAAATTACATTAAATTAATTTTTGAGCAAATCAAAGTATTAATATTAAAAATATTGAAGAAATAAAGTGCCATAGCTCAAATAAGAAATTTATTAAAATTTTTTTATAAGTTTAATGGGGTTGCAATATTTAAATTGTTATATAAAGAAATATAACTTTTATTATTCTTATTTTTTTTATTAAAAAATAACTAATGATTTTTTATTTTCTTATGATTAATTATGACCATAATATTTTTTTTATAAAAAATATTGCGGGAATGTTATAGAATAATTTAATAAAAGATTTATAAAATATAATGAATTATAACTATATTAAATTAATATCAAATTTTTATATAAATAAATAATACTTTTATTATTTTTAAAATTTTTAATTAATGATAATAATAATAATATATTTATTTATTTATTTATTATATATCATGAGTCTAATAAATTTTTATTCACGTGTGAAATACGTGGTTGTTTACTAGTTATTTATATATGTATGAAGGAGGAATAGGCAAAATTACGAAAGAGTTTTTACTCATTATTATATAAAAATTGAATAATTTAGTCATTTACTAATAAAAGTAAAATTAAATTAATTAAAATATAATTTTAATTTGATTGAGAGTCTATTTCCTATTTTAATTAGGTTACTTCTATTTAATCTCTAATAAAAATTAAATTAACTAAAATATAATTCTAATTTAATTGAAAGTACGTTTCATGTTTTAATTAGGTTAACTTTTATCTTATCTCCAATAAAAATTCTAATTTAATTAAAAATATATTGTCTATTCTAATTAGGTTAACTTTTATTTTATCTTTTATAAAAATTAATTTAATTAAAATATAATTGAAAGTATGTTTTCTATTTTAATTAGGTTAACTTCTATTTTATCTCTAATAAAGTTAAATATATATATATAATTAATTATGTAATTCTAATTTAATTGAAAGTATATATTTTTTATTCTAATTAGGTTAACTGCTATTTTATCTCTAATAAAAATGAAATTAAGTAACATATAATTCTAAATTAATTGAAAGTATGAATCCTATCTTAATTATGTTGATTTCTATTTTATCTCTAATAAAATTAAATTAATTAACTTTTAGTGTTAATTTTGTTAAAAATATATATTTTTCTATTTTAATTAGGTCTACTTATATTTTATCTAATATAAAATAAAATTAGATATGTAATAACCTGAGTATTTTTGAAAATTATTTATGTATATATATATCGAGATCTTAGCAATATTAATTATTTTATTATTTTTATGTTATTATTATTACATGCATGTACATTATTTTATTTTAATTGTCAATATTTTTTTATGACATCATTATTATTATTATTATTATTTATTATTATTAATAGTATTATTTTAAACTAGGGTTATTTTATTATTGTTATGTGTATATATGTGTGTGTTATGCATGTGTATATATATATATATGTGTGTGTGTGTGTATATATATTTATTTGTGATTTAAAGTTAAGTAATATATATAAGAAAATTGGTCAAAAGTATCAAAACATCGGATCAACCAACTCACTCCTTCCCCTCCATTTATTTTCTCTTCTTCACACCATTTTCTTCCCTTTATTATGCAAAACCAACCAGTAGCACCACCCACCCACATTGGACGCCATAGCCACCACTTGTCATCACCGTCGACTACCCTCCACCTCTTCATCGCCCAAGGATCGCCTGAAGCCGCCAGGATTACGAGTTGCAGCAGCAGCCAAAAAGGAGCTTCACGTCGCCGGTGTTAACTCCGGTGGAACCAGCTTGTGATCTTGGGCTTACTATTCTCCTTAAGCTTCAATGAGTCCATTTCTGACCTCCATTGAAGCTCATTCTCCCTTGGTTTTGAGTTTTGAGCTAGTTTTTATTTGTCTAATTAGGGTTTTGTATTTTTATTTAATTTTTGGCTTTTATCCATGGTTTTTCTCTTTAGTAAAGTTGTTGTATTTAGCTCAAGCTTCCCAAAAATAATTTTTGTGTATTTTTTTGAATTAATTTGATTTATGGGTATTTTTGAATATTTTAATAATATAAATTGAATTTTTGTTAATTATGTTAATTAATTATTTTGGTTGGAAATGGAGTTAATTAGTGTTAGTAATTTAAGTTGGTAAATTTTGTATTAATAAAATAATTTTTAGTGAATTTATATAATTTTTGAGGAATTATTAATATTATGTGATTTTTGGAATTATAGGTTAATTGTGTGATTTTGTTGAAAATATAGTTAAATATTATGTTTTAAATGATTTTAGAATTTTATAGTGTATTAAATTAATTTTTATAAATTATTTATTATTTTTAGCTAATTAATACTAATTTTTGAAAATTATATTCAAATAATATATTATTTGCTATTTTAGGGATTAAATGGATTTTAAATTACTTTTATTATGTAATTAAGCTATTTGAATAATTAAATGTGAAAGTGACTATTTTATATTGAATATTTGAAAAAATTGGATTTTTATACAATTATATTAATTATTTGAGATTTTTATTAATTGTTGTGAAAAAAATTTATAATTAGTGATTTGATATTTAAATAAATTATATTGTAATTTATTCTTGATTTTTATGGATTTTTAATAATTGTAACATATTATTATTTAATATTTATTTTATTGTATATTGTGAACTTTGGTTAGGAATTATGTAGTTCGGGGTCCTAATCCGAGGTGTTGAGCTTGTGTAAAGTTCAAAAGTGTGTTTGCTTATAGGGTTGACTCTACTTCAGTAGAGGGATATCTGTTTTACAAAGGAGACTTTGCCAAATTTTTGGTAGATTTCTCATAAAGTGTGACATCGGGTCAATCCGACAGTCATGGATTTAGGTGAGCTGAGTGGCTGTTAGAATTGAGGACTAAGGTTTTACCTAGTTTTTATACTAGAATGTTTTAAAAACATTTAAAATTATTCCTCCTTTTGAAAATGGGTTTCTTATATGTATATCAAATTATTTGAATAAAATTATAAATATATTATATTTTCATAAAAACTTATTTTAAAGGAGATTTTCAAACCGCATTCATTTTTTTTATTAGCTTACTCAGTGAGGTTTGACTCCCCTCAATTTATTTTTTTAAGCAGTTTGGGAGTCTTTTGTTAGGCCTACTTCCTTACGCTGAGTGGCTTCTTCACCGGCTATCTTATGTAGGTCTATATAGTTGTGTTTGTATTAGTACCTGTGTATTGCAGAAGAGAAACTGCATAATTGCATACTTTAATTTGAATATTATGTATTTATGAGTAATGTATTCAGATACTATTTTGTATAACTGATGATGTTTATTTATACATGACGATGGCATGGTTTATTTAAATTGAGAAAAATCAGTTTGATAATGTGCATTATGGTTAAATTATTTTATTGTAAGGTTTTAAAGTGAAATATTTTGCATTTTTATTTTAAGGCTTACTATGGGTTTCTGTAGCTTTAAGTTTTCCCATTCCCTAGTGCCAGTCATATGCCCTTGGGTTCGGATCGTGATAAAGTTGGTATCAGAGGTTTGGCTCATTTTTCATGCTTTTGACTGTCGATGTCAGTCTTTTCTGATGTTACTGTGGTACTTAGTTTGTTATTAGTTACTTGTAGATTTTCTTATCTTTAGGATTCTGCGTCTGCGTCTATGTTCTTGTTTAGTTTTGAATTTGGGGTTTCTTATCTTTTTAGAATATGGTGTGCTCGGAATGCCTCTACTACTGATGTAGAGCATGGTGACAGTGAATAGTCATTTCAGGATGAGAATCTTCCTTCTGCCCCTCCACCTAGAGGTAGGGGTAGAGGTAGAGGTAGAGGTAGAGGTAGGGCAGTACCAGAGTAGTAGCAGCTCAAAGGCAGGATCAACCATAAGTAGAGCCTCAGATTCCAGTAAAGGATCCTGTAGCTTTTGCAGCTGGCATGACAGGTATTAATTAGGGCTTGATAGCTCTTAATTAGGTGATGCCTATAGTGCAGCAGATGCTTCAGCGATAGAGTCAGGGGATGTCAGATGCAATGCTGCATTGTTATACTCTAGAGTGGGATGAGTTTATTTTGGTGGTATTGGAGACACATTGGATTTCATTAACACTATTGAGTCTAGGACCAGATTTGGGTATTCTGATTATCAGAGGATCATGATTGTGGAGTTATCCATCTTGGCTGCAGCTCAAGACTGGTTTATGTAGTCCATCCATCCCTTCATGACCACAATGACTTGGTTGGGTTTTAAGGAGCAGTTTATGAGATTCTTCTGTCCTTCATCTATCAGAGAGAACTATAAATGGAAGTTGTTAATATAGATAGGAGAGATCGATCAATTGAGGACTACACTCGAAGTTCTACAAATTGATGAGACATGCTGAGGATGTGAGGCAGGATGTTGCTAGAGCAGTTGAGCTATATATGACTGGGTTAGGCCCAGCTTATATTGGCATTTGACCAAAGGGTCGTAGTTTGGAGAGTATTATGGAGGAGGTGAGACAGCTAGAGTGGAGACATATTCGACACGACACTATACCTAATCCTTATGATAGTGGCATTGTCAGACCTATTCAGAGGGTACAACAGCCAGTGTTTTAGATAGGCAACACGAGTGCTCAGTTACCAGGTCCTTCTCAGTAGAGCAAATAGTTCAGAGCTAGTGCATATGCCACATGTGGGAGAGTGCATTAGGGTTCTTGTCACTTGATGCCAGGAGCGTGTTTTAAGTGTGGTTAGTTTGGACACTTTGCTAGAGCCTGTTCGAATTATGGATTCAAGCTGTCCTTAGCTTAGGGATATTCACCTTTTATTTTCTAGCCTTTGCAGCAGGTGCCTTAGCAGCATTAGACCCCTATGTACCCTCAGCAGTAACCGATTTAGTTTACAAGTCAGCAAGGCTGAGGCAGAGGATATTCTCAGCCGTTCGCCTCACAGCAGCCAGGACGTGGATAGGCTAGGGCATTTACCTTGATTCCTTAGGATGCATAGGCATCTAATATAGTGGTATCAGGTATTATTCCAGTCTGTTGCTCTGAGGCTAGAGTTTTATTTGATCTGGGTGCTACGTATTCATTTATATCTACTTTATTTGCTTCCAAAGTGGCTTGTCTTCCTTCCAAGATGAGTTTTCCTTTGTCTATTTTGACTTCGCTTAGTAATGAGTTGGAGATGGACATCTTCTTTCCATTTTGTCCTGTGTTGGTTGAAGGTAGAGAGTTTTTGGCAGACTTGGTCCTTCTAGATGTGATTGACTTTGATGTGATTCTAGGAATGGATTGGTTTTCCTAATATTATGCTTTTGTCGACTGTCAAGTGAAGGAGGTGATTTTTAGAATTGAGGAATTCAAATTTAGAGGTAGTGAGAGTTCCATACCTCGTATCCTTATTTCTGCTATTACAGCTAGGAAGATGCTTAGTAGAGGGTGTCAAAGCTATCTAGCTATAGTTAGAGATGTTCAAGCAGAAATGGGATTAGTGGAAAGGGTACCAGTGGTATGTGAAATCTCAAATGTTTTTCTAGAAGAGTTACGTAAATTGCCATCAGATAGGGAGATAGGATTCTGTATTGATGTTGTGCCCAGTACAGATCCTATCACTATGCCACCTTATAGGATGGCACTTGTAGAACTGAAGGAGCTGAAAGAGCAATTATAGGATTTGTTGGATAAGGGGTTTATTCAGCCTAGCACATATACTTGGGGTGCTCCAGTTCTTTTGTGAAGAAGAAGAATGGTAGTCTTCGACTCTGTATTGATTATAGACAATTAAATAAGGTTACTGCCAAAAACAAGTATCCACTCCTTAGGATTGATGATTTTTTTGATTAGTTACAAAGAGCTCGGTATTTCTCTAAGATTGACTTGAGATCTAGGTAACATCAGTTGAGGATTAGAAGTGAGGATGTACCTAAGTCATAATTACGGACTAGGTATGACCACTATGAATTTCTAGTGATGTCCTTTGGGTTGACTAACACCCCAACAACCTTTATGGACTTGATGAACAAGGTGTTTAGGCCATTCTTAGACCGATTTATGATCGTGTTTATTGATGACATTTTGTACTATTCCAAGAATAAGGTAGAGCATGCAATGCATTTGAGATTGGTCCTGCAGACTTTGAGAGAGCACCAGCTGTATGCCAAGTTTTTGAAATGTAAGTTATGGTTAGACCAAGTGGCATTCTTAGGCCATGTGGTATCCAAAGATGACATTCAGGTAGATCCCATGAAGATAAAGGTGATCAGTGAGTTGCCAAGACCCACAACGGTTATAGAAGTGAGAAGTTTTCTGGGTTTAGAGGGCTATTATAGGAGATTTATGAAGGATTTCTCCAAGATTACCTCTCCTTTAACTAGACTAACTCAGAAAAATATTAGATTTGTGTGGATTGACAAATGTGAGGAGCATTTCTAGTTGCTTAAGGATTTATTGACTTCGGCACTAGTGTTGACTTTGCCTTCTAGTGATGATGGATACACAGTGTATTGTGATGCTTCCCATGTAGGATTGGATTATGTGCTAATGTAGAATGACAGAGTGGTTGCTTTTGCTTTAAGGTAGTTGATGAAGCATGAGTAGAATTATCCCACTCATGATCTAGAGATGGTAGCAGTTGTATTCGCACAAAAGATTTAGAGGCATTACCTATACGGTATCACTTGTGAAATATACACCCACCACAAGAGCTTGAAGTATATCTTTAAGCAGAGATATTTGAACCTAAGGCAAAGAAGATGGATAAAACTTCTGAAGGACTATGATTTTTGATTCTTTACCATCCAGGCAAGGTGAACGTAACAACAGATTCTTTAAGCAAAAAATCAGTAGGCAATCTTTTCTATATCAATACTGAGAGGAGGTCGATTATTCAGGAGTTGCATGAGCTGATTGATTAGGTTTTGCAGTGGAAAGTGACTAAGAAATGCCTTTTAGCTTAGTTCAAAGTACGATCACTGTACTTGGACAGAGTTAAAGTAGCTCAAAGAAGGGACCTACAACTATAGAGAATCTTATTTCAAGTGCAACAGGGTCAATCTTAGGAGTTTATGATTGATAGTGAGGGTGTTCTATGCTTGGGTACTCGGTTGTGTATGCCAAATGTTGATGATCTGAGGAAAGAGATCTTAAAAGAGGCATATTTTTTTGCTTACAATATTCATCCAGGTTCTATCAAAATTTATCATAATTTAAAAGATACATACTAGTAGAATGGAATGAAGAAAGATGTTGCAGAATTTGTATTCAGCTGTCTCATATGTCAGTAGGTGAAATTAGAGCATTAGAGACCCTTAGGATTGTTATAGCCCATGCCTATCCCAGAGTGGAAGTGGGATATGATTTCCATGGATTTTATGATTGGTTTGCCTCAGACGATAGGTGAATTTGATGCAATTTGGGTGATAGTTGACAGGTTAACTAAGTCAGCTCAGTTTTTGTCGATAAAGAAGATACACTCCACTGATAGGTTAGCACAGTTGTATGTTAGTAGAATTGTTTGTCTTCATAGAGTTCCTAGGAGCATAATATCTAATAGATGAGCCACTTTTACATTAGTTTCTGGCAAGAGTTACATAAAGCCTTGGGTACAAGGTTAGATTTTAGCACATCATTCCATCCTCAAACTGATGGTCAGTTTGAAAGGACCATTTAGAATTTAGAGGATATGCTCAGAATGTGTGTGATGGATTTTAGAGGTGAATAGGATAACCACTTGCCACTGATTGAATTTGCATATAACAATAGTTATTATGCAAGTATTGAAATGGCTTCGTATTAGGCGCTGTATGGTAGGAAGTGCATATCACCTTTGTGTTGGGAAATTGGTGAGAGACAACTATTAGGTCCAGAGCTAGTGTAGATTATTTTTGAGAAAGTCCCTATCATCTAGTAGAGGTTGAGGATAACTTTCAGCAGGCAGAAGAGTTATACTGATCCTAAAAGGAAAGATGTTTCCTTTTTAGTTGGAGATATGGTGTTTTTGAAGGTATCTCCAATGAAAGGAGTCATGAGGTTTGGTAAGAAGGGTAAGTTGGGTCCTAGATATATTGGACCTTTCGAGATACGGTCACGAGTTGGAGAAGTGGCCTATAGACTGGTGTTGCCACCTGAGTTATCTTTAATCCACCTAGTGTTCCATGTGTCTATGCTAAGAAAATATATTCTTGATCTCTCTCACATACTTTAACCTCAAGTAGTGGAGCTCAATGAAGATCTATCTTACGAGGATTATTGAATGGTGATTAAGGATCGCCAGGTTCATTAGCTTCGCTCCAGGGAGATTCCAATGGTAAAAGTTTTATAGAGTAACCACACAACTGAAGACTTTATATGGGAGACAGAATCCGAGATGCAAGCCTCCTAGCCCTATCTTTTTCATCAATAAACCTTGTACTTCCTTGCTTTTCTTTAAAATTCGAGGATGAATTTTTGTAAAGGGGAAGACTGTAATAACATGAATATTTTTAAAAATTAACATGAAAATTATATATATATATATATATATATATATATATATATATATATATATATATATCGAGATCTTAGCGATATTAATTATTTTATTATTTTTATGTTGTCATTATTACATGCATGTACATGATTTTATTTTAATTGTCAATATTTTTTATGACATCATTATTATTATTATTTATTATTATTAATAGCATTATTTTAAACTTAGGTTATTTTATTATTGTTATGTGTATATGTGTGTGTGTTATGCATGTGTGTGTGTGTGTGTATATATATATATACACACACACACACAATGATTTTAGGCTTATCATTTTTATTTGGAGACATGGGTGGCCTTTTGGCAACAAATGACTATGTTTTCTTTGTTAGAAAACCCATACTTAGCCCTGTAATATCAGAATATGCGCTCATGTCGCGTGGTGAGAATTATAGGGTACCACTTCCACTGTCAAATTTTCCTGAAAATAAAAAAGACAAATTGGAAAATTGTAATTGTATAATTAAAGGACAATGTAAAAATTACGATCAAGATAATTTCCTAATAGGAGAAGAAACAGATACTCCAGAAAATATTCCTGATTCTGAAGAATCTAGGGATATAGACTTAGTAGACATAGTAGACTTATCTAAGGTTAGAAAAACCTTAGAACAACACACAGAATTAGACGACATAATCAATAGACTTGGCAAATTAGGGACTATAGGAGAAAACCCTACTAGACATTGGAACATAAACAAAATAACTTGTAAGTTAGACATAATTAATCCTGATTTAACTATTAAAGCAGGAAAGATTAAATTTAACACTTGGGAGATAGAAGAATGCAAAATGCATATTAAACAACTCCTGGACTTACATGTTAGAAGACAAAGTACATCTAGACATAGATCACTAGCTTTTATTGTCTAAAAAGAATCAGAACTTACAAGAGGATAATCTAAGATGGTGTTCAATTACAAAAGACTTAATGACAACACGCATGAAGATGGTTATAAAATCCCAGACAAAGATGTCTTAATAAATAAAATACAAAATGCAAAAATTTTCAGTAAATTTGATTTAAAATCAGGTTTCTGGCAAATTAAAATGCATGAAGACAATATTCCCTGGACAACTTTTAGTTGCCCTGATAGACATTTTGAATGGTTAGTAATGCCATTTGGACTAAAAAATGCTCCATAAATTTTTCAAAGAAAAATGGATCAAGCATTTAGACATTGTAGTACATTTACTTGTGTGTATATTGATGACATTTTAGTTTTCTCAAAAACTAAAAAAGAGGATATTGCACACTTACATTCTATATTTAACATATTTGAAAACCATGGAATGATAATATCTAAAAAGAAAATGGTTCTCAATAAAAGACATATTGAATTCCTAGGCTCTGAAATAGGACAAGGAAAAATAAAATTACAACCTCATATTACTAGGAAGATCTTAGAATTTCCTGATAAAATTGAGGAACTTAAAAGACTGCAGGCCTTCTTAGGACTCTTAAACTATGCTAGGCCTTTTATTAAAGACTTGTCTAAACTAACTGGGCCCTTATACAATAAGACTTCTATCAAAGGACAAAGACATTTTAATAATGAGGATATTAGAATAATACAAGACATTAAAAAACTTGTACAAAATCTTCCTCTACTTAGACTTCCTTCAAACACAGATTACATGATTGTAGAAACAAACGGTTGTGAATTAGGATGGGGAGCTGTATTATATGCAAAACCTCATAAGTATTCACCTAAGACAGAAGAACAAATTTGTAGATACTCTTCAGGTATTTATAAAGAAAAAGGCATTACATCTTTAGATTTTGAAATATTGGCGGTAATAAATGGAATTGAAAAATTCTATTTATACATTTATGACAAACCATTTACAATTAGGACAGACTGTGAAGCAATTGTAAAATTTTACAATAAACAAATAGAAAAGAAGATTAATGCAAATAGATGGTTAAATTTTGTAAATTTAATCACGATCAAAGGTGTTAAACCTTCTTTTGAACATATAGACGACAAGAAAAATACTCTTGTAGACAATTTATGCAGACTAATCTTTTGATGTGTTTACAGGGTAATCTAAAGGAAAAATCCTCAGACACCAAAGAAAGACTTGGTTTTGGTGCTAAAAATCAAAACTCAGACATTAAGACATTTCCATCTGGAAAAGACATGGGTATTAAAAAACCTACAATTTACATCAAGACAAATGTAACTGTTGCAACTATGAAGTTTGGTCAACAAGAATTGCCTGTCTTTAAAGACACTCATACTTTTAATTTTACAGAAAGAAAAGACTTCAGTGGTCCACAACTTTGCATAATAGACAGTATCTGGAATCTCCCTACTGAGGAAAGGGGAATTGCCAAGAAAATGGGAGTAATTAATGCCTTAATTAATTATTTCCAAACATCCCAGACACCATTGGGCAAAAAATTCTTGTGCTATATTCTTTATAATGGTCCATATGCAAGAATTTATGACAACTGGACCAAGATTAATGAAAGAATTGAGGTCTATAAGCAAATGACCAAATTTGACAAGACATTAAAGACACCAAAATTTAAAGGTTTTTATGATTGTAAAGAAGCCCAAAAAGACCTTCAATACTATCTTCAACCCAACACTCCATATTATATTGGCCCAGAAGCAAAAAAGAGACTTTTTGATCCAACTTCCACCTCATCCTTCTCTAAACCAGGAACATCTTATGCCAAGACACTCACCAAACACACAGTTCCTACAGACAATACAAAAAATGAGATTGTGATGAATGAACACAATGTCCCCTATTCTTTGAATACATGGATCAAAGACATAATGGATACATCATAGACAAAGTTTATCATTCTCCAAGAATTTCTGGACTTATGTCACAATGACCAATTTGCTGAATGTAATGCTATTAATGATGACATTTTTTATGGTTATAGTTTTCATTGTGATAATAGATATCCTTGCAGGAAAGAACACCACTTATGTGGAAAGACATCCTCTTGTCACTATCAACTTGTTTATTCATTCAGATCCTGTGGAATATGGGTTGACAGGTTTCCATTTGGTAAAAAATTCAAAAATGTTAAAATTAGTCCACTTCAATTTTACCAATATGGACTTTTGACAGACTTATGGATCCATGATCCATCCAACATCACTGATTTACCAAAAATCCTTGAATTACCACTATTTGAAGCAGCAGCCCATAATGCCATTCATGTTAAATTAACTGCTGTTCCCTCTGAAGACATAGCTGGATAGACAGAACCTTGTTATATAATGGCATTTATCCATACCCTTGGACATCTGAGATACAAAAAGATGCCCTCAGAACATCTCTATCCAGAAACTTTATGGACTTTACCTTAGAATCTGTGGCCTAAAGCCCTAGTTCACTAGAAGGCCAGGACAGCTACTTATAACTTTTTTTTTAACATTAATGGGCCTGAAACAGACATTTACGACTTATATGATGGAACCCATTATGAAAAAGTTAATATTACAAAAGGATTATTGGAGTCTAGCTCAATTAAATTCTGCCTTAAAGGATCCAATGAGTTTCATACTATTGTTAAAATGTATGAGACATTATACAAAAAAGAGCAGAAAAGCAAAGACACTGAGTCAGACACTCACTCCACTTTTGGTAGCAGACACTCTCCAATAGACAGCGGAAGATAAATGGTGGACCCCTCCACCTTTCATGTAGAGAATAAAGAAAGCTAATAAAGAAAAGACTATACAAAGTGGGCCAACCCATGAGAAGACAAAAACAAATTGTACTAGTGCTTATATGATCCAGATAAGCATCAATTTTTTACTTTTCCTTGCCCTTCTAGTAAAGGTTATTTTATGTAATTTTTCCTCTATCCTCCAGCTATATAAGGAGGTCTCCTCCCCTAGTATAACATATATAGAAGACTCTGAAAGCCCTCTTTACTAAGAGCAAAGCAAACTTATAAGGAAAATCCATCTCATCCGGGATCTGGAGAAAAATCACTTCCTCATGAGTCAGGCAAAATAAGAAGTATTGTAAATTAGTTTCTTCTAAATTTTGTATTTTTAAGCTCTCTTTAGGGTTCATCCAGAGAGAAAAGATAAATAAAAGAAAGTTTTCTTCATTCCAGGTATTTTATTATAAACTTTTATATGTATGATTCTATCTTTGATATAATTAGTTTTGCATGAAAAATTTAAATAAGTTATAATCAATAATATAATCCTTTCAAACTATATATGTTAAGGAAAGAAAACTAGTAGTACTCCTTAGTATTATCCTTGGGAGGAAAAGAGTAATAAAAAAAAGGCCTTATAAAGTACTCCAGTGGATAAGGATTATGAACGGGTAGAGTTTCTGGGAAACTCACTAGTTTATCCTTAAATATATATAGGTTAAGTTTTATACTATTGGTTTACTTATTTAAATTTTTAATCCATTCGTTATATCTATTATTTAGGATGATGCATGTATAAAGATTATAATAAACTGGCTGAAAATGAAGAATGCTTTTGATTATTTATCTGAGTATCTTATGGATGAATCTTTCTTTTGATATTTTGATTAAAACAGTATCTATTCATGACCACTATAGAGAAAGTTTTAGAAAAGTTTTGTCTTTTAGATTTACAAAGTAGACAATCATTAGACAAATTTAGACAAGAAGTAATCCATTACATAGACATTGAAGACAATAATCACATAGAAAATCACGACATAGAATGTGACTGTAACGAAGTCTCTAGATGAATCTTTTTATTTCAAAAACTTGTAGACACACTAGACATATTAATTAGACAATTTCATTATATCCCATAAATACAAGCATTTGAACAGACTTTCAGTACAGAACCTTTTGTTTCCTAAACATTAAAATCAGACTCAGATTCTTCATGAATGTAAGACACATAATCCATAGGATAGACTACCAAATAGCACAACAAGAAATAAGACTTTCCAATCTACAAGCAACATACAGTAGCCTCATTAGAAGAAGCACATACTTAGACAGACTTAGAAAACAACAGCTTCTAAATTCACTTAAAAAAGAAATTGAAAAGACAATTTTTAGAATAAGACATTTACAAGACTGCCAAGTAATCTGCACACTTTAATGAGTAGGCAAATCTTAGACAACATAAATCTTAAAATAATTGAAGAAAATTTAATTTTGCAAGAACACATATAGACATATCTTGACTTAATTACCAGACGAAACACATTATACTTTTCTGGTATCAAGAACACATGACCAAATCATAGCATTACTATCGCTAAATGGGACATTGAAAAGACTAAAAGACAAATTAAACATTTAGAAGACAGTAAGGTAATAATTTCACTTTAACCTGACACTAGGCACTTAAAATTCTTTAGGAAAATATTTTTTCCTTTAGAGACCAAGACATTTGGCACTAGTATACTTTGCAAATCAAAATTTTGAAAAGTATCCTCTAACCCCCAGTGGTATCAGAGCATCAGACAAGACAATTAATTTTGGATATAAACATATTATCTCAATTAATTTTGGAAAATAAACCAAAAGAAACTGAGCATTAGACAAGACAATTAATTCAAAAACTAGATCAACAACTGGACCATAATCAGACACTAATTGAAAAAGAAATCATATTAATAAAAGACATGGTTAAAGACTTAAAAAAGACAGTATTAGGATATTAATGGACTTTTATAAAAACACATATTTTGAAGAGGCAATAGGATACACACACATATATAATGACTCTCATACCCAGTTTGATACAGGCTATACAGATAACTCTAAGGTTCAAGCCTTACCAGACAAAATAATAATAGCCCAAAATAATACTATCATTGCTTTACTAGCTCATATCCACCAAAAACTTGATAAAATAGAAACAAGAAAAATTTTATTAGAGATAAAATTTTCTGGTACACCCCTAAACATAAAGATAGAATTAGACATTATTTCCTTAAGACTTAGTAATCTTAAAATTGAAACTTCTGATACAGGAAAGAAAATTATTCAAGATAAAAAGCCCACGAATAAGTTTTGATTTGTAGGAAAGCCTAAGACATCATGAGTAACCAAACTCAAACCCAAACCCAAACAAGACTCTTTCCAGGAAGATCTAGAACCATTAGAGAACAAAATCCTGATAATAGGACATCTTGGTTATTTCGTAGACAAAATTCCACACAAACTTTAGAACAAATAGTAGACCTAGAAAATGATACAAGTACATTTTTTGATAGACAATTAAGGAATTTAAATCCTAGAAAAATATATCAACAAGGATTTTTAGACAATCTCACAAGAAGAACACAACTTTTAACACTAAGACAAAATGTTAGGATTGCATGCCCTGATGGACAAGAAGTTATAATACCATTAGTTTCTCAAGAAGGTAGCAACCAACTTAGGACACACAGACGTCTTAATTATATCCATCTAGGACTAGTAGTCATTGGAATAAGGACTTTAGCCAGAGCAGGTATAAGAATAAAAGTACTAGTAGTACTTTATGGTACCAGACACTCAGACTTTGACAAAGCCATTATAGGAATAATGGAAGCAGACATGAACAATAATGGTAGTATAAACTATATTGCCCCAGACTTCAATATGACAATAAATGATTTTAAGAAATATATTAAAATCAAAATACTAACAAAGGGATATCAAGACTTTATGGGAGACAATATTCTTTTAGAAATACAATTTATAGGAAAAGCCATGCATAATATAGCCACAACCTATAAATTAGACTTAAGAGGACTTATTAATATTATATCTACAACAGGAACCAGAATGATTCCTCCAAGACAAATAAATTCAGAAACATTAGCAAGTTTGGAATGGAACTTAGGACATATAAGACTAGTTAATGAGACATTAACCCCTACAAATGCAGAGTATTACCAACATACAAACAGTTCATACAGTGTATGATTTACAGACTATGAAAAAGGCAAATCTATCATAGAAGAAGATACAAATGATGAATCTACTTTAAATATGATGATTAGGACTTCTAACATAAATGAAAATTCACTAATATTAGTTAAAGGACAACTATGGGGTGAAACTACATTAAATAAAAAGACATACATTAAACATTACTTAGCCCGAATTTCAGACTTTGACCTAGAAAATGATGAATTTTGGTTAGACAAAGACTATAATATTCGTAAACTTGAATATATAGACACTAATGACAATGCCAACTATATTGATGAATTCTAAGAATCTTTTGATAAGATTGAAGAATTATTTCAATATAAACAAAATATAGACACATACATTAATTCATTAAGTAATAATACAAAAAAAATCTTAATGAATCCTTTAGAAAGTACATAATCTCAAACAATAACTAGAAACCCTATCTCCAGGACAACCCCCACTCAATATAGTGCAGGAGAATCATATACAACAGCTTATGATGCAGGCATCCCTCCTAGGAGAACAGTAGAAGTTCAACCTGATACCTTACCTGTTAGGAGACATAATATAGGACAGAGATTAGTTCCTGATAAAGATTATTATTTTGGAAAACAAATATTACTTAATATTGCCAAAATAGATCCACAGGAATAGGACACTTACATAGAACAATGGTCATCATTAGTTCTAAGACATTACATTAAGTATGATTATAATATAACTACTAGAGAAGACATGATTAATAAAAGTGAGACATTTCTAGGAGAAAGTGTAAGAGGAGCTTGGGAAACATATAAAAGAGAAAATCCCCAAGAACTTCAACATATAATTTCTCTAGGACCAAACATATTAAATTTTATAGGACTCATTCATAGAATGATAACAGGATAAGAAACAATTACAGGGTCTGAAATTAGATAAGAACAAGCACTTAGAGACCTTGAACAACTACAACTTAATTCTTGGGAATACATAAAAGAATTTTGCTGTGATTATTTACATTTAGCATCCATATCAGGAAATTATTTTTCACAAGAATTAGGAAATAGACTTTTTTCTAAACTTCCAGGAGAATTAGGACTTGAAATACACAATAAATGGAAAGAAAAATTTAGAACAATTCCTCCAGATATAGTTACAGGATGGGATAATATAGGACATAGAATAAAACATATAATGCAGGTATTGAAAGATAAATGTATAGCAATAGCTGTGCAAAAATAACTTAAGACATAAAACACAAGTTATTGTAGAAAGATACATACACCGTAAGCATATGAGTCTAAATACTCTAAGACTAAATCTAAAAAACAGCAAAAACATAAGACACTTAGATCTCCTAAAAAGATTAAAAGAAAATTGGGTCAACCAACTCACTCCTTCCCCTCCATTTCTTTTCTCCTCTTCACGCCATTTTCTTCCCCTTATTATGCAAAACCAACTAGCAGTGCCACCCACCCATGCCGGATGCCATAGCCACCACTTGTCATTATCGTCATCTTCCCTCTCCTTCCCTTCGCCTCTCCATCGCCTGAGAACCTCCTGAAGCCACCGGGATTGTGAGTTGTAGCAGCAGCCGAGAAGGAGCTTTACGTCACCGATGTCAGCTCCGGTGGAACCAGCTCTTGATCTTAGGCTTGCCAGACTCCTTGAGCTTCTGTGAGTCCATTTCTGATCTCCATTGAAGCTTATTCTCCCTTGGTTTTGAGTTTTAAGCTAGTTTTTCTTTATATCTAATTAGGGTTTTGTATTTTTATTTAATTTTTTGGCTTTGATCCATGGTTTTTCTCTTAGAAAAGTTGTTGTATTTAGCTCAACTTTCCAAAAATAATTTTTATGTATTTTTTTTGAATTAATTTGATTTATGGGTAATTTTGAATATTTTAATAATATAAACTGAATTTTTGTTAATTATGTTAATTAATTATTTTGGTTGGAAGTTTGAGTTAATTAGTGTTAGTAATTTAAGTTGGTAATTTTAGTATTAATAAAATAATTTTTAGTGAATTTATATAATTTTTGAGGAATTATTAATATTCTGTGATTTTTGAAATTATAGGTTAGTAGTGTGATTTTGTTGAAAATATAGTTAAATATTATGTTTTAAATGATTTTAGAATTTTATAGAGTATTAAATTAATTTTTATAAATTATTTATTATTTTTAGCTAATTAATACTAATTTTTGAAAATTATATTCAAGTAATATATTATTTACTATTTTGGGGATTAAATGGATTTTAAATTACTTTTATTATGTAATTAAGCTATTTGAATAATTAACTATGAAAGTGACTATTTTATATTGAATATTTGAAAAAATTGGATTTTTATATAATTATATTAATTATTTGAGATTTTTATTAATTGTTGTGGAAAATATTTATAATTAGTGAGTTGATATTTAAATAAATTATATTGCAATTTATTATTGATTTTTAATATATTATTATTTAATATTTATTTTATTGTGTATTGTGAACGCCGATTGGGAATTGTGTAGTTTGAGATTCCAACCTAAGGTGTTGAGCTTGTGTGAAGTTTAGAAGTGTGTTTGCTTGCAAGGTTAACTCTACTTTGGTAGAGGGATATCCGTTTTACAGAGGAGACTCTGCCGAATTTTTGGTAGATTTCTCGTAAAATGTGACATCGGGTCAATCCTAAATTTTGAAGTTTGAGTCGAGTCTTCCTTTGAATTCTAGAAGTTAGGGTTTCTATTTTCTGATATTCATTTTATTTTCTATTTTATAGTCGCCCCTCCGGTCGCGTCTACCAGTCGAGGTCGGACACGACGTAGCAGAGGAGAGCTTTCATCTTATAAGTTAATATTCGATTTGTATGTCGGGTTTTTTCCAATTTAAACATATTAAATTATGATGAATTTAATTTTATGAGATTCTAGCCGGTATTCTTTAAATAATGTTGCATGATTTAATTTATAGTTGATTTATTTTATTTTTATTTATTGTAATTTTTCTTGTTTTATTTTCATTTATTTTAAATAAACTACGGTATAATGGGCTACCTGGTGGGTTTCATTATGACCGTGTGTACACCGATAAAATATTTAATTATATTAATTATATTACTGGGGCCGAAGGTCTAGTGATACTTTACTCTCGGACATCGCCAGTAATATGATATTTGATTATTGTTTAAAATACTAGGGTCGAAGGTCTGGTGATGCTTTACTCTCAGACATCGCCAGTAAAGTTGGAATTTATTTATTATATTACTGAGGTCGAAGGTCTGGTGATGTTTTGCTCTCAGACACCGCCAATGATATTGAATTAAGTGATGTAACTGCAGTTGTGTATCCTGGTGATGCTTTGCTCTCGGGATCCGGCAGTTTTGGATATAAGTGAGTCGAGTGGTTGTTAGAATTAAGGACGAGGGTTCTACCTAGTTTTTATACTTTAATATTTTAAAAGCATTTAAAATTATTCCTCCTTTTGAAAATGGGTTTCTTATATGTATATCAAATTATTTGAATAAAATTATAAATATATTATATTTTCATAAAAACTTATTTTAAAGGAAATTTTCAAATCGCATTCATTTCTTTTATTAGCTTATTCAATGAGGTCTGACTCCCCTCAATTTATTTTTTTAAGAGTTTGGGAGTCTTCTGTTAGGCTTACTTCCCTACACCGAGTAGCTTCTTGTAATAACCCAGTAATTTAAATAAAATAATATTATTTTGGAATAGGCAGTGTTAATAATTTTAAATTTTATTTGTATATTATTATTGTAAATTGCTAATATTATCTATGTATTTTATTTTAAGAGAATTGTTTACGTAAAATAATTTATTTTACGTGGGAATTTTAATACTTAAATGTATTAGGGTTATTAATAATATTATTATTATTAATATTAATATTATTATTGTTGTTGTTATTATTATTATTATTGTTATTATTATTATTATTATTATTATTATTATTAAATTAGTTGAAGGGCAATTTGGTAATTTTAATAAAAAAGGTCAAAAATAAAAAATGGGTCAAAAGTTTGTCTTCTTCTTCGGTTTGTCACATTTCAGTCCACGTCGGAGTCGCCCCAGCTGCCACCGCTAACTGCCATCAACTCCATACGCCTCCAGCTACCGTTCGACGTCGCCAGTCGTTGCTAGTCGCCACTAAATCGCCGGAGATCAAAAGTGGCCGAAGTTGAAGCTTCAATATGCTAGTGAGATTCTGGCCACCTCAGGACTTCAAACCGGTCTCTTTTTTTAATGCTCTTTCACCGGTGAGTCCATTTTCGAGCTCCATTTGAGCTCAAATCTCTTCGATTTTTAGATATCTTTGATTTTTAGTTTATGTGTTTTAGGGTTTTTATTTTTTTTTGAACTAGATATTGTTTGATTCTTGAAAACTTGCTTAAGAAATATTTTTTGTGGTAGCTTTAGCTTGTCAAATATATTTTTTGTTTATTTTTTTGAATTTTGGGTAATTTTTGATTATTTTAATATTAAATATTGAATTTTTTATAGCTATGTTAATTAATTATTTTTAATGGAAATTTAGTTGAATTTGTGTTAGTAATTTGAGTTAATAATTTTTGGTGAATTTCTATAATTTTTGAGAATATTATTTATATTATGTAAATTTTGTGTATATGAGTTAATTGTGTAATTTGGTGAAAATTATAGTTAAATAATATGTTTTAAATGATTTTAGAATTATATAGGGTATTAAAATGATTTTTGTAAATTATTTACTACTTTTAACTAATTAATACTAATTTTTGAAAATTATATTCAAATAATAGTTTATTTACTATTTTGGTGATTAAATGGGATTTTAATTACTTTTAATACCTATTTAAGCTATTTGAATATATAAAAGTGATTTTTTACTATGTTATGTTGAATTATTAAAAAATTTGATTTTTATTAATATTATATTATTATTTGAGTTTTTGTTTAATTATTATGAAAATAATTATATTTAGTTTTTTATTGTTTAAATATATTATATTTTGATATTTTGAGGATATTTATGAAATTTAATGATTTTTAACATATTTATTATTTTATTTGTATTTCTAGTGAATTGTGAACCTTGGTTGGGAAATTGTGCAGCTCGGGGTCCCAACCAGAGGTATTAAGTTTGTAGTGTTAGAAGTGTGTTTTTCTTATAGGACTAGCTCTACTTTTTAGTAGAGAGATATCCGTTTTACAGTGGAGATTCTGCTGAATTTTTGGTAGATTTCTCGTAAAATGTGACATTGAGTCGATTCTAAATTTTTTTGTTTGTCTGGGTTTTGTATTTTTAGATTGAGTCTCCTTTAGAATTTTTAGAAGTATAAGTTAGGAATTTATTCTGATTGTTACCATTTTTTATTTTCTAGTTACTTCGAGATCGAGGCCTATTAGACCGGGCTCGTCAAGCTAGTCTTGAGGAGCACAAACTTGTGAGTTATTATCTTTATATATGCATTGTATGTAGAATGCATAAAAAAAAAATTAGCATCCATGAATTTTATAATGAAATTGAATATGAATATTTCTTTAAATGAAAAGTATATTTTTAGTATCCTTTTGGTATATTTTTAGTATATTTGATATATATATGACACATATGCATAATTGTTTTTAGTCTATATTTGGTATGTATGTGTCATATATATTCAGTATATTTATGCTATACTATGGTTTATTTTGGTATATATGTGGCTTATATACAATTGGTATATTTTATGTATATGATTGGTATATTTTGTTATGAATGGACGCTATTACATTTAAATTATGTATTTTTATTATTTTAATAATTATTAAGTTTATTTGAAGGATATCAATAGAACGTGCTACTTAGTAGGCAGCACTAGAATTGTGTATGTACTGGTGCAATAGATTTAGGGTTGAGTTATAAAATCACTTAAGGTGACTTTTATTTGATTGATTATTTGAGATTGATGTGATTTAGTAGTGTGGTTGCTGGAGCTCGGTTGACCTAGTGTATCGAAGCCAATCACACTGATAGTGAGACTGCTGGAGCTCCGTTGACTTAATGTCTCGGGGCCAATCTACTGTCGAAAATGGAATAAGTTGGAGCTTATATGGCTAAAGAGATATTTTTGGTTGAGGTTGCAAATAATTAGAATTCTATTTGATCCTTCATTGAAATAAACACTTTTTAGCATTTATTATATATAAAAGTGATTTCAGCATCTGTGTGAAATGCATGTATATATTTATTATATATATTGATGCTTGATTGCATAATAATTCACTCAGTGAGGTCTAACCCCCTCAATATTTTTTTAGGAGATTCTTTGTCTTCAGACCTCAGTAGCAGACCCCTACGCCGGAGTTCTTCAGCCCTTGCTAGATTGTGTAAATTATTTATCTGACCTTTATTGTATTCTAGAAAACTGCAGTAGTAGTGTTTGTATCTGTAGAATGTTGTTCTCATGTGAGAGACATTTCTCTAAATATTATATGAAATATTTTATTTTATGATATGACATTAAGAATTTATTTTATATATTGACTTAATTTTTAATTTTGGCATATTTTTATTTATTTATTGCATGCTTTTTATTTTTAAGGCTTGCTACGAGTTCTGGAATCGAGAGAATTTCCGTTCTCTAGCGCTGGTCATGACTCCCGGTTTGGATCGTGACACTTCTTCATTGGCTATCTTATGTAGGTCTATATAGTTGTATTTGTATTAGCACCCGTGTACCGCAGTAGAGAAACTGTATAATTGCATACTTTAATTTAAATATTATGTATTTATGAGTAATGCACTGAGATACTATTTTGTATAACTGATGATATTTATTTATACAAGACGATGGCATGGTTTGTCTAAATTGAGAAAAATCAGTTTGATAATGTGCATCATGATTAAATTATTTTATTGTAAGGTTTTAAAATGAAATATTCTGCGTTTTTCTTTTAAGGCATATTATGGGTTTTGGTAGCTTTAAACTTTCCCATTCCCTAGTGTTGGCCACGTGCTCTTGGGTTTGGGTCGTGACAAGATAATATAATGTTATAAGTCTTATTATATTAAATTTAATAAGTAAATAATTAAAATCAAAATTAATAAATTTTATGAAAATAGGAAAAAGTATATAATTTTTTTTAAAAGAATATATTTTTATGAATAAAAAATTGTTGACTAACAAATAGAGCATATAAATTATTCGAAAGTATATTTTTTGTTAGAAAAGTAGTATAATTATCATTTTTTATTATCTTTATAAAATTTGAAAATAAAGATTTAAAATTAAATTAATTAATATTTATCATTTAACTATTAGTTGAACTTAAAAAATTACATTAAATTAATTTTTGAACAAATCAAAATATTAATATTAAAAATATTGAAGCAATAAAGTGTCATAACTCAAATAAAAAATTTGTTAAAATTGTAATAAATTATAAGTTTAATGGGGCTATAATACTTAAATTGTTATATAAAGAAAATATAAATTTTTTATTAAAAATAACTAATAATTTTTTATTATCTTGTGATTAATTATGACCATAATATTTTTTTTTATATAAAATTAGTTCTAGACTAGAACAAAATTTGTTATAAAAAATATTGCAGGATTATTATATAATTTTTTAAATAAAAAATTTATAAAAATTATAATGAATTAAAACTATATTGAATTAATATCAAATTGTTATATAAATAAATAATATTTTTATTATTTTTAAAATTTTTATTTAATAATAATAATTATATAATTAATTATTTATTGACAATATATCATGAGTCTATAAATTTTTTATTCACGTGTGAAACACGTGATTGTTTACTAGTGTGTGTGTGTATATATATATATATATATATATATATATATATATATATATATATACACGAAGGGTGGGGGACATGCAAAATTACAAGAAAATCTTCATTTATTATTATATAAAAATTGGATAATTTAGTTATTTACTAATAAAAGTAAAATTAAATTATAATTTAAAATTGATTGAAAGTCTATTTCCTATTTTAAATGGGTTAACTTCTATTTTATCTCTAATTATAAAAATTGAATTAACTAAAATATAATTCTAAATTAATTAAAAGTATGTTTCCTATTTTGATTAAATTAATTTCTATCTCATCTCTAACAAAAATCCTAATTTAATTGAAAGTAATTTTTCTATTCTAATAATAAAAATAAAATTAAGTAACATGTAATTTTAATTTAACTGAAAGTATGTTTCCTATTTTAATTATATTAATTTATATTTTATCCTTAACAAAATTGAATTAAATAAAATTTAAGTGATAATTTCATTAAAAATATATATTTTTCTATTTTAATTATATCTATTTATACTTTTTCAACCATAAACCAAATTAGATAACATAATTTTATAATAATAATAATAATAATAATAATAATAATAATAATAATAATAATAATAATAATAATAATAATAATAATAATAATAATAAGAACAACAACAATAATAATAATAACAACAATAACAATAATAATAATAATAATAATAATAATAATAATAATAATAATAATAATAATAATAATAATAATAATAATAATAATAATAACCTTAATATTTTTAAATAATAAAACTTAAAAAATAAATATTTTACGTAAATAAAACATTTAAAATAAAATAAATAAATAATATGCAGAATAATGATAATATATAAATAAAATTTAAAATTTTATTAACAATGCATATCTCAAAAAATATTTTAGTAATTTAAAATAAAGGGTCATTACACTCTAATAAAAAATAAATTAATTGAAATATAATTCTAAATTAATTTAAAAGTATGTTTCCTATTTTAATTAGGTTAATTTATATTATATCTCTATAAAAATTTTAATTTAATTAAAAATATATTTTCTATTCAAATTAAATTAATTTTTATTTTATCTCTAGTAAAATTAAATTAATTGAAATATAATTCTAATATATTTGAAAATATATTTTATAATTAGGTTAACTTCTAATTTATTTCCTATAAAATTAAATTAATTAAAATAAAATTCTAATTTTGTTGAAAACATATATACTATTCTAATTAGGTTAACTTATATTTTTTTTCTTTAATAAAAATAAAATTAATTAACATATAATTCTAATTTAATATTTAATAACTTCAAATTTTATTATTTTTATTTATGATGGTAGCTGATTTATTTATTTTTATTTAAACTATATTACCCATTGTTAAAATAAGTATTAATAAAAAAAATATTTTAGTAATTAACATATATTTTTAATTTAGTATTTAGTAATTATTGGGTTGAAAGCATAAAGCTTTAGTTTCAGATGCTTGCTATTACGATGCGTTTTTTTTGCAACATGAAGATGAGTGCAGCTGACAGCCGCCGTAAGAGTTATAACCCTATCCATAAGTGTGCATTAACCCTTGCGACCGTGTCCGTTGACATTTTCTGGTGTAGTATGTAGAGGTCTTAATTGTTAGGTGCCATTTAATTGGATTCGATTTATAGTTGGAATATTGAATTGCAAAATCTCCTCAACTGCCTTCCAAATTTGATTTGTAAGTCAATGTTAAATAGCAGCCTGCACTCACTCCCCTTTTTTCTTTTAATCATTTACTACAGCTAATATGGATTTGAAATTCATCCTTGATGACGTAATTAACCAAGATGAGTTTAGCTTAATCATTTTCATGGACGTAAGCGCGCATGTGTGAATAGTTAAAATTAAAAAAAAAAAAAGATAAAAGCTGCATTTACACCCTTAATGTTTATATTAAACAATACTTATATTAATTTTTTTGGACCATTTAAACACAAAATCAAAATTTTTTTTGTTATTTACACTCCTCATAGCTGTTATATATTATATTTCTCTCCTTTGTCAAAATAATCTATGCTCTTCAAATACCAACTAGTTTCCGATATCAGCGAGGTAGTGAGCAAGATCATCACCGTGGAAGGTGAAGGACACTTCAATGTCATATCAGCTATCTGTAGCTAATAGCTATTCAAGCAAGTATGGAAACATCTCACCTAGAACAAAGTTAAAGTTCAATTGAGTTTGAACTGAAATAACATACTGGATGGTTCTGTCCAAATTAAATTGTTATACCATGGACCTCTGTCCATATTGCAAATGGACCAAAGGTCCATGTCACGTGTGGATTAAAAACAGGCTTTTTTTTTGCAAGCAACTGTCTTGTTTCCATAGTAATGGCCATGCTATGGAAAGTGGGAAAATGTATATATGTTTTGACTATGAACTTTATGTTTTTGTATATAAGATATCAACACTATTACAAAGAATATATGTGGTACATGTAGAAGAGAGGAAGAAGCTGATAAACTACTCTAATAAAACTAATAAGATATACAATAGTAGAGTCCAACTATGACTGAAATATTATCATGTAGAAATAATAAGATAAGAAGGAAGTGTTTCAAGTGTGATAGTCTAACACCCCCTAGCCCCCGGTAAGCCTAGGACCATCACGTAGAGATAATATGGCTCACAGTTGTTGAAATCATGTGATGGACAAAGGCTTGGTGAATAAGTTGGTAAGCTAAGCATGAGTGGAGACAAACAACATTTGCAAAAATTTGGATACTACTTGTTCCCTGACAAAGTGGTAGTCGAATTCTATATGTTTGGTGTGTGCATGGAATTCTGGATTTGAGGTCAGAAATATAGCTCCAATATTGTCACAAAACAATTCCACCTTAGGACAAGCAAATCAAAGTTTAGCAAGTAAAGACTGAATCCATATTAATTCTATAGTTGCACGAGCCACAACTTTGTACTTACTCTCAGTATAAGATCAAGCAACAATGCGTTGCTTTATAGTCATCCAAGAGATTAAAGACTTTCCAAGGTAGACTCCATAACCACTAGTGGAGCGAAGCGATGGTCATCAACATCATCTCCCCAATCACTGTCCATATAACAAGACTATTATGATTAGAAAAGAACAAGCCTTTTGTTTGTGTACATTCTAAATATCACATGAGGCATTTCAAAGCTATCCAATGTGCCTCACTTGGTGAATTCATGAACTGACATAACTTATTAACACTATAGCTATACCAGTTAGGTAATTGTAATGTGCTATAACACACCAACGATCCTCCTATAATCTTTGACTTGTTGAATGTGATCACCATGATTTTTGGTTAATGGTGGCTTTGTGGCAATTGGAGCAAGACAAGGCTTGGATTTAGTCTTAGAGGTATGTTGAAAAAGATCACCAACATATTTATTTTAGGCAACCAAAATTCCATCATTTCTACGAATAACCTCAAAACCAAGAAAGTAGTGAAGATCACCAATGCCATGAATAGGAAAACTCTTGCTTTAACTGATTAATGATTTTTTATACAATTAAAAGATAAGAACCTGTAACAATTAAATCATTTATATAAATAAGAATAAAAGTAACATTAGTCCCTTGGCAAAAAATAAATAATGAGTGATAACTTTTAGAAGCCATAAAATGAAAATATTGCAAACTCGAGCTAAGATGTTGAAACCATGCCCTCGGGGCTTATTTTAACATATAGAGAGACTTTTGAAATTTGCACATATAGTCAGGATGATTAGAGTCAATAAAACCTAGTGGTTGTGACATATAGATAGTCTCTGATAAATTTCCATAAATAAAAGCATTTGAGACATTTAATTGGTGAATTGGACATCATTTTAAGGTGGTAATTGCTAGGATAGCTCGAATGGTAGTGGCCTTGATGACCGGCCTAAATATATCTTTATAATCAAGATTAGATTATTGGGTAAATCCTTGAGCAACTAGGCAAGCTTTGTAGTTATCAATATGGCCATATGATTTTCTTTTAATATAATAAGTCCATTTGCAACCTACAATGTTAACATTAAGAGGTCATGGCACCAAAGTCCAAGTAGATTTAATAAGAAGTGCATTGATTTCCTCAAATATAACATTATTCCATAGGTATTGAGATGCTTGTAAAAAGGTGCTAGGTTTAGTTAGGAGAAATTTTTTGGAAGGGTTAGAAATAGCAAGATGAGTTTGGCATTTTTAAATGGTTATTAAGCATAATGTCATGTGGTGTGTATGAGTATCTATTTGGGAAGGGTTATTGTATAGGCTTAAATCAACAACTAAGTTGATTTCAGATGGTGTATTGGATTGGATTGGTTTGAGGAGGTTGTGATCAGATTATATTAGTGAGATGGTGGGGAAGATAAGATATAAGATAAGGGAGGTGAAGTTGACGAAGTTTGGGTTGGACTCAAATTCTATGTGGGTGAGAGTTGTTGCAATAAAGTGATAGGAGGAGAAGTGGAATTACCTGATATCATTGGACCTTATGAAGATGGACTTGAGATAGTTAGCCACAAATAGGATATAGGTACAGGTGAAGAATTGGATTTGGAAGAGAAGTCTTTGAATGGAAAATATGTTTCATGAAAAGATACATATTATGTGATGTAAATTCTATCCTTTTCAATATCATAACACAAGTGTCCATGATGAGTGTGATAGTTACTAAAATAAATATATTTTTGTGTTCTAAATGAAAATTTATTCTTGTTATATGGTCTTAACCATGAATAAACTGTACATCCAAATTTTTTTAATTCATTGTACTTTGGGGACTTATGATATAGTGATTAAAAAGGAGTAGATTTTTTAAGGACTCGACTTGGTATAAAATTAATTAATTGCACACTAGTTTGAAAAGCATATGACCAAAACTTGAAAGAAACATGCGAATGTGCTAAAAGTGTAAGATCGTTATCAATAACATGTCTGATTTTACATTCAAAAATTCCATTTTTGTTCATGTATGTATGGACATGTAATCCGATGAATAATGCCTTGTCATTTAAAATATTTATTTAGTTTTTGATACTTGCCTCCCTAATCCGAATAAAACACCTTTATTTTTGAATTAAATTGGCAAGAAACTAAGGATTCAAACTCTTGAAACATGTTGAAAACTTAACTTTTATTTTTGAGAAAGTAAATCCATGTGAACCTAGTAAAATCATTAATAAACAAAACAAAATAAGAAAATAATAAATTTGATAAAATTGGAGCCTGACCTTAGACATTAGAATGAACAATTTCAAAAGGAAAGGTAGTAGTGAGTTCAATAGAGGATAATGGCAAATGAGCCAATTTCCTTAATTTACACACACAACACAAAGACATATTAAAAGAACTAGAACAATCCAATTTATTTTTTTTAATGATGGAAGAGACAATAAGTTTATACGAATGTCCTAATCTTGCATACCAACCTGCAAAAGATAAAGAGGTACTAAGAAATGCTATTTTGAATGGTAGAGGAAGGCTGTATAATCCATCTTCACTTGGTCCTTGTAACAGGGTTTCCTTGGTCTTCTGATCTTTAATAAGAAAGTGAGTAGGTCAAAATTCAAAAAAGCATGAATTATCAGTGGTAAATTTTTGCATAGATAATAATGATTTAGTAAGAGCAGGAACGTGTAAAAAATTTTTAAGTTTGAAAGGAGAAGAGGTAAGTGATGGATATAATGCATTACCCTTGGTCACAATTGGCAATCCTTGTCCATTTCATACCCAAATTTGATCCATTCCCTGATGAGGTATAACATCATAGATATCATTTAGCTGTGGAGTCATATGATGACTTGCTCTAGTGTCTGGTGTCCAACCAATATATGGTGAAAAAGGTAAGGATGTTAGCGAGGATGCACTAAATGCTGAAGGAGGCCAAAAAGATGTAGGAGAGTAGTGTGGGTGCCACACAAGATTAGCTTGTGGTCCTAAATTATTGGGTCACCTTTGATAGCAATTTTTGCATGTATCTACAATATAGTTATGATAGCCGTAGATTTGACAAGTTGTTATTGATCGACATGAAAAGCAAGATTGGTTTGGAGATGAAAATATAAGTTATTTTTTTTATGGAAGGTGATGATTGATGACCAGGACAATGAAAAGTGGGTTAGTATGCAAGATGTGCTTAAAATTTTAAAGTAAGGCTTTATAAACCAATAAATGGCTATAGATTTCTTGAAAAGAAACTGGGTCAGGTCATAAAGTTAAAGCTAAAATAAGAGAGTAATATTCATTACCAAGGTTATGATATATGATCACATTAAATTCAATGGTTGTCATGGTGTGTCCTATAGTTGCTAGTTCATCAGCTACGCTCTTTGCTTTATATAAACAAGTGGTCACATACATGTCATGTTTCTTAAATTCTTGAAGCTGGAGTGTAATTGTAACTGTCTGTTTTTGGGAAATGGAGCTGAAGGCACTTACTAGTGCTTGCCCAATAGAGTATGAGGATGTGAGGCCAATAACGTATGGGAAGACTTCTTTAGTGAGTGATGAGAAAAGCTATGAGTGGAGAAGTTGATCTTACTAAAACCAAATAGCATATGCTTGGTTGGCAATTTCTTGAGGAGGATTAGTAGTGGATTGAATAACGAGTGGCGGAGTTGGTGAAGTTCCATCTATCAGTCCAATCATGTTGTGATAATTCAGTAGTGGTAGAAATTGCATTTTCTAGGCTAAAATTTTTTTAGGTTTAAGCTTAATTGCAAAGCTATGATGGGTTATTGCAATGATGGGAGTATTAGTAGAGGTGGGAATAGCAAGTTGTGTGTTTTGAGCAGCCATGGAAGCAATAAAATGAAAAAATGGTAGAATGAGATCAAAGCTCTAATACCATGTGAACTTTATCTTTTTGAATATAAGATATCAACACTATTACAAAGAATATATATGGTACATGTAGAAGAGAGGAAGAAGCTGATAAACTACTCTAATAAAACTAAAAAGATATATAACATTAGAGTCCAACTATAATTGAAATATTATCATGTAGAAATAATAAGATAAGAAGGAAGTGTTTCAAGTGTGATAGTCTAACATTGACAAAGATAGTAGAGAATGGTAATACAAAATATAGATCCTATAAACTGCATTATTTTTTTCTTTTTATTTTATTAATAAGAATGGTTGAATTTAATTTTTTATTCATGATTTTATTTAAAAAATTTTATTCATTAAAAAATTATTTCATTTTTTATTTTTTAATTATAATAAATAAACTTTTACTTGTATTTTTATAATATAGGTTCATTACTTAAATAATTTAGGTTCATAATATAAAATATGGAGGTTCATTGCTTAAAATAATATAGGTCTCTTAATATTATAAAAAATTAATAGGCTAATTGATCAAATAATATAGGTTCATTGATTAAATTATGAAGGTTCATTAGTTATCAACTATAAGTTCATCACTTTTAAAACTTTAATTCATTATTTTATATAGATTCACCAGTAAAATACTATAGGTTCATTGGACACAACACACAGGTTCATTAACTGATACCCCATATATATATTCCTATTTAACTAAAGGTCTTTATTTTCCTATACAGGGGTTGCTTGCAGAAGGAGGACACTCAAACCAAATAGGGAAAAGATTCCCAATTAAAGAGACTCCTGGATAGGAAGAAACACTCTCTAAATGGGCATAGGACTTTCATAAGAGGAATCCTATTCCTCTTAGGTTTGTGCATCACTAACCCTATAAATAGGACCTTATATTCTTTATTCTCATTCATTATATTCTCTCATACTTATTGCTCTCTTTAACTCTCTAAAACTCTCTCTACATTCTCCAAATTAGGCATTGGAGGGTTTATGGGGGATCCTCCCCACCTCTCACCTTACCCTTCTTTGATCCCTTGCAGTGTTCTAGCTCAAGAGTTTCTAAAACAAGTTATTAAGTGGCACTGTCTTTGGAAAACTCTTGAGTTAAAAGCCATTAAGCATCTACCAAATGAGATATTGACATAATGACTTCCAGTCCACCAGTAATCTTAACTCCAAACATGCACATTAATCCATCTTCTCCCATTTCTCTAATAAACCTATTAGCACCCTTTCGGACAATAATTCTGTCGGCCCCCTTTTAACATGTTGGACCCTCATCTTAAGCCCTAACTGAAGCATACACTCCACCTAGTAACACTCAGGGGTGGCCAGCTCTAGGCATCGACTTCCTTTATTATTCTCCTTTTTAGCATAAAAACATACACATACCTCCCGTACCTTTTCTATGCCTACTAAAAACTCCTACCATAAATACACCAAACCTAAACAAAGTAACCTAGACACTTAACCTATCCCTCATAAGCAAAGAAGCAATGATTCAAATATTCAAAGCCAAATGTTCCTGATCCAATAATAATTGAACACCTTGATTCAAAGTGGCAATCCCAAAGCAACTTATCCAAAAAATAATATAGCACCACCAGCAGTAGCTCTGGATGTATCTAGTGGAAATAGAGAAAATCATAAAGCTCCAAAAGGAGAATCTAGCTTAATAATCCCAACCATAGATGACTCAAAAATAGCTCAAAAATTTAAAGAAGTCATGCATAAAGCTTATAATGGACCTAGGAAAGAAGATGAATGTGTTTTGGAAGGAAAAACACCCTTCGTAAATAGAATAAATCAGACAGAGATCCCAACCAAGTTCAGAATGCCTCAATTAGATCAATTCAATGGAACTGGAGATCTAATCAACCACATATCCTCATTCAGGACCAGGATGTTACTTCAGAATGTAAATGAAAAAATCATGTGCAAGGTCTTTCCTAGTAAACTCATCAAGAATGCTTAGAAGTGGTTCCACCAGCTTCTTAAGAATTCTATCTCCTCCTTTTAAGAGTTAGTTGAGAAATTCTGGACTTGGTTCATCACCAATGCCCCTCTGGCCAAAAATGGTCTCTAGATGTGCAGAAAGGAGGTCATCAAATCACTGAGAAGCTATTTAGATCAATTTAACAAAGTAATTATATAGATAAAAAATTTGGTTGATGAAGTAGCCATGGAGGCTTTGAAGAATAGGACCCAACTAGGAAAACTTAAAGACAAGAAAATGACAGAAGAACCCATCACCTTCACTAAGGTAATGGAAGTAAAGATGATAAAGATAGATAAAGTTAGGAGGATGTGTAGGGATGATGAGAAAACACCTATCAAGAAAGATGAAAGGTTAAAAAGGCTGAGCTTCTGGCGATCAAACTTTAGAAACCCGGTAGAAGGATTCAAAAAGGAGGGGGAGAAGTATACACCACTAAACACTTGTAAATCCAAAATCCTAATGTGGATAAGACAAAATGGCTTGGGCATAACCCTAGCTAAAAGGCAGAGTCCAACTACGAGAGCCATGCAAGACATGAACTACAATTATCAATACCACCAGAATTATAGGCATGAAACTGAGGCATTCCAAGAATTGAAGAATGCCATAGAAAGATTAATACAAAATGGTAAACTCGATAACTTCATTGACACAACTAATAGGAATAGAGATCCAGATGGTCATGACAGGGATAAGCCGAAGCTAAAAAAAGCTCAGATTGAAGTAGCCAAAGTTATTAATATAATTGTTGGACGAGAGGCAACTAAGAAAAGGCCTAAAAGATTCCACAGACAAGAAGGGTTCACCCATGAAAAGAAGCAGGCTATCATGTTTGGTCTGAATGATAGGAAACATATTTAACACCCTCGCAATGATGCCTTAGTGGTGAGTGCTTTCATTAATAATTTCTTAGTAAAAAGATTGCTGATTAATGATGGAAGCACTATTAATGCACTCTCTTGGAATGCTTATAAAGCAATGGGAGGTTTTATCACTGATTTGAAAGCTATTTAGAATCCCATTATAATCTTTTATGAAGGAACCACCCAATTAATGGGATTGGTAGAGCTAAGTTTAGAATTTAGAGACCGAGATACTAGGGAGGTGAAAGATGTCAAAGATTAGTTCAGTGTGGTAAATCTTCCTTTTATGTACAATGGCATCATAGAGATCTATACACTCATAAGTATTCAAAATTTGACCATGAAAATTCCTTTTAAAGATTGGGTCTTAACAATTCATGGAGATCAACATATGGCCATGCAATCCTACCAGATGGTAGTCAAACCCTATATGGAAGCATTCCCTCTAGAATCATAGGAAGTAGAGAATTAAGGAGCCAATCCTGAACCAGTTGATAAGGTCTAGACCTTATAAATCACTGAAAGAAAGATAGTAAGGATCGACAATGAGCTCGATAGCGAAGTTAGGCATGGAATAAGCAAGGTCCTCATTAAACATTTATGCAACTTTACTTCTTAAGCATCTAAGATCACCAGAGTAGATCCTTGGATTACCTTGCATAGTCTGAACATCAAACTAGGAGCAAAGCCAATCATTCAGAAAAAGAGGAACTTAACATACTAAAGATAAAAGATAATTGCTAAGGAAATAAAGAAATTACTGAAAGCTGGATTCATTAAAGAGGTAACATACCCAGAATGGGTAGCCAATGTGGTGCTAGTAAAAAAAGTCCAATGGAAAGTACATAATGTATGTGGACTATATTGATCTCAACAGAGCATTCTAAAAGACAATTATCTATTACTGACGATATATCAACTAGTAGACTCAGCTACTGGTCACTATTTGTATAGTTTTGTGGATGCTACTCAAGGGTACCATCATATACCAATAAAGAAGGAAGATTAGGAAAAGACATTATTTATTACCCACAAAGGTCTTTATTACTACAAGGTTATTCCCTTTAGGTTGAGGAATGTTAGAGCAACATATCAAAAGCTAATGAATCATGTGTTCCAAAATCAAATTAGAAAGAATGTTGAGGTATATATGGATGACATCATAATCAAGAGCCAACATACAGAGCAACATTCTAATGACCTTGATCAAATCCTTTGAATATTGAACTAATACTAGATCAAGCTTAATATAAAGAAATGTGTTTTTAGAGTAAAAGTAGGTAAATTCCAAGGATTCATGATATCCCATAGAGGGATTGAAGCTAATTTGAAAAAGATAAAGGCCATTCTTAAGATAAAAGCTCCGACATCAATCAATGAGCTGCAAAAGCTAAATGGCAGAATAATAGCCTTAGGGCATTTTTTCTCTTATTCAGCCAAGCAGTGTCTACCACTTTTCTAGGCCTTAAAAAATTTTAAGAAGTTTGTATGGAATGAAGAGTGCTAGGTAGCTTTTGAAGACATAAAAAAATTTCTATCCTCACCACCTCTACTCAGCCGGTTGATCCCCGAAGAAACACTGTACTTATATCTATCCCTTGGTTGGGAGTCGATTGCATCAATACTAGTGAGGGAAAAAGGAAGTCAGCAAAATCTAGTATACTACATTAGTAAAATACTCAAAGGTTTAGAAGTCCGATATCCCAAAATGGATAAGTTAGCTATGGCCATCGTACACATGTCTTAGAAACTCTGGCTTTATTTTCAAGACCACTTAATCATTATAAGATCCAGCTTCCCCTTAAGGAAAATCTTACAAAGACCTAAGACATCTGACAAACTAGTTAAATGTTCAATATTGATCAAAGAATTCAACATCAACTATGAACCTTGGTAGTAGATAAAAGCTCAGACCTTAGAAGATTTTGTACAGAAAGATGATAGTGGCAGATTTTGCTCATTTTGAATGCTTAGAATGGAAGTTTTACATTGATAGAGCCTCATCCATATAAGGATCTGGTGTCAAAATCATTCTCAGAGGGCCATATAAAGTCACTATCAGATATGCAATTTAGATAAAGTACAAAGCCGTTAATAATGCAGCCAAGTATGAAGCACTTATCATGCGATTAAAGTTAGCCACCAAGGTCAGAGCTGAGCATCTCAAGATATACTCTGACTCATAACTGGTGGTAAACCAAGTCAGAGGAACATACCAATCAAAGGCCCAAGCATCACTAAATAGGTTGAGAAAGTTAGGCAGCTCCTAAAGAAGCTCGAGTAGGATGGGTAAAATGGGAAATTATCCAAATCCCAAGAAGTGAAAACTTAAAAGAAAATTCACTAGCCAAATTAGTAGCAGAATATAGTCATACATTTAAAGAACTCGAGCTTACTGAGGAATTGATAAATTTAAGCACCGAGGTGATAGAGAACATGGACATACAGGAAGTAGCAGAATGTATAAAATCAATCATTCAATATTTTGAGCATAGGATACTTCCATAAGATAAGCTGAAAGCTTAAAAGTTAAAAATAAACATTGCACACTACTTCATGCACAACGAGGAACTCTACAGAAGGTCTCTCTCACTTTCATGGTCTAAGTGTGTATTGCCAAAAGAAGGAAATTAAGTGCTCAAAGAAATTCATGAAGGAATTTATGAAGCCCATGAATCTTATTATTCATTGATAAGAAAAGCATTGCTCTAGGGTTACTATTGGCCCACCATATCCCGAGATACTCAGAAACTAGCACAAGAATACCACAAATGTCAACAGTTTGCTCACCTCAGTCATAAGCCTTATAATCCTTAGCATCCAATTAGGAGTCCTTGGCCTTTTGCAATATGGGAAATGGACATCCTGGGCCCATTTCCTATTTCAACCTCCCATAAGAAGTACCTAATGGCAGCCATAGATCACTTAACCAAGTGCATAGAAGTTGAAGCTGTACCAACCATCATTGAGGCCCGAATCTAATACTTTTTTATGGAAAGAAATCATCTACAGATTTGGAATACCACACACCATAATAATAGATAATGGTTTGTAGTTCAACAGTGAGAAATTCAAAAATTTATGTTCAAATCTTAGGATAAAGCTTTGGTTTACTTTAGTAGCTCATCCATAAATAAATTGCTAGACAAAAGTCACCAATAAGATCATCATGCAAGGGCTAAAGAAGATATTAAATGAAAAGAAAGGGAACTAGGTTAAAAAACTCAATAATGTCATCTGGGCTTATAAAATAACACCCAAAACTTCTATAGGGGAAATGCCTTTCAGATTAACTTATGGGATGGATGCTGTAATCCCTGTGGAGATTGGATCAACAAGCTACTGGGTAAATAAAAATCTCGATCATAAAGTCAACAATATTAATGCTTGGATATGTCTATACCTACTTGAAAAGAGGAGAGAACATGCATCCATTATAGTACAAGACAAAAATAGAGGGTCATGGAATATCATAATCGGCACCTTTGACCAAAACAGTTTAAGGTCAGAGACTGGGTACTTAGAAGGACTGAAATTCACAAAGGCAACTCTAGCACAAGCAAGCTCAGGCCTAATTGGGAAGGTCCTTACCAAGTCATTGAAAAAATGACTAAAAGGGTATATAAGATTAAGGATAAATAGGGAAAAGAATTGCCCTGATATTGAAACTCGAACAGTTTCCTAAAATATTATTAATAAATGTACTCTCAATTTTAGAGAATGAACTACTTTATTTATCTTTCATAATATTGAATTATAAAGCATTGCATTATAAAAAAAAAGAAAATTATTGACTATGTAATTTACAATTTAGTATTAAGAAGCTCAGTAGAAGGAAGACTCATATTTTTTTAAGACTCAAACATAGAGGCTGGATTGGATCCAGTGGAGACAGCACCAGTAGACCTCTCTTTAGTAGGCCTCAAATCCCCTATTTGCCCAGAAGATGATTTCTCTCACTAGGAATCTTGGTTAGTATTTTAGGATTGTTCGACTGATTGGAAGAGGCCTTGCTTCGAGCATCTTCTTCAGTAGCAATGCGGGCTAGATCAGTAGGTGTTATTTTATCCAAGTCTGAAAAGTCCAGATTCAAGTGCTAAGTGAGCAAGACTCTCTGACACTTAAACTTGTAAGCCTTGAGAAACCCTACGACCATAATTTGGTAGCTTTTCTTGTCATCCTCTCAGGATTTCTCTACCTCAGCAAGTCTTTTCTCTAATGCCATAATCTGGGAATCCTACCCCTTAAATTTTGATGTACGTTGGACTTGACTATGCTCCAACTCTTCCACCCTCTTTTGGCTCACCTTAGCCTTAGATCTTACCTCAACATGCTTGGTTTAGCAAATTTCTAGTATTGCCCTTGCCTTATCCAGTCTCTTCTCAAAGTCAATAGCTATAGTGCCAACCTCTATCTTTTTTAGGTTGTACTGGCTTTTGATATAATAATAGTTGTCCTTAGCCAACAATAGAGCTTGAGTCATCTGAAAAAAAAAGATAGAATCATTATTAATATGGGTACACATGAACACAAATTAAATGAAAGTGGAAGACAATTACCTCCAACGAGTGTCCTATCATGGAGTTGTTCAACTCCTCCTTGTTTACATCCATCTAGCATTGGATGTCTTTAGGAAGACATAGAGACTTGGCATATTGATCCCTTACCTGAGCATTCAAGATACTTAGAGGTTTTGTTTTCTTTATAATCCAGGACCTTATTTTTAGACACCTAAATAACTTGAAACGCTTGACAAAAACCTCCTCGCATAACTCCTTAGCATCCGAGTCCTCTTCTAGGGATCGTTTCCTTCGAGTCTTAGATTTCTCCATCTGAGAAGGTTCAACCATAGCCTTTCCTTTTTTATTGGGTTCTGCTTTAGCTAGGACCTCCAAAGCACTTAGCTCAGGAGTAGGAGAAGTAATCTATACACCCTTTTGGGTCTCTAGCACGTCATCTATAAGTTGAATCGCATATACAAATGCAAAAAATTCAGCCATTTATAAATAAAAGAAAAGAATGAAAGTCAAAATGATACCTTTTAAATCTTAGGACTTACCACTGATATGTATATGATCAGGGTAGACTCTTCAAAGATATCTCTGAGATAGGATTTCAGTGGATGTTGCATCAGATATACCATGGAGATAAAGCCTTGAAACCATCTCCATATCTTCATTGGATAACCTTGGAGGATGCTTCACTTTTTAATAGTCATTATACCACATCCGATGGATGTGGACAAAGTTGGAGGAATGTTCAACAATAAAAAACCTATGCCTCCACTTTTTATGGAGGTCCAAAAGCTTTACAAAGAGGCTATAGTTCGGAATAACTGATAGGGAGAACATTATATCTCCCTTTTTCTTATTCAAGCTATAAAGATACCAAAGGACATTTAGGTCTGGCTCTTTACCCACTCCATGCATTAACTCTATAAAATCAGTCAATATCCCATAGCTATTAGGATAAAGTTGCCCAGGAGCTATGTTATATTTGTTTAAAAAGCTCCTAATGAAAGGATCTAAGGGGAACTTCAATCCCCTTTCTAATTGATCAAAGTATGCCATTAATCCATTAAAATATAAAAGAGGAGTATAAGCTTTAAAGTTTTTATCTATAGTGTGCAGAGCAAAATCTACTAGAATGCTAAAATGTCTACTGTACCATTTTAGCATGTCCTTATTTATCCTAAAGACAAACAAATATGAATTAACTTGCTCTTGTGGAGCCATGGATCCTATAAAAAAAGAATAATGAGGGAGAATAAGGAGAGATGAAGAAACTTCACTTAGGAAGAAGAAAATAAGCCTGCAAAGAAAACAAAAGTGAAAGGGATGCAAAAAAAAACTCGAGAAGAAACTTGGTAAGGAAAGAAGATTGCAGAAAATTGAAAATGTAACAAGCAAAAGGGTCTGATCTATTTAAAGAACAACATAAGGTTTTAAAATGACCATTACTGCCCTCATGGTCATTTTCATCTCTTTAATAACGTCAAGGGTAATTTCAGGCAAAAGAAAAGCCCACTAATTAAGCAGTTATCATTATGGCAGCTGAAACATCTCATCTTCTAACACATGAATAAACATGATGGTTACACAATTCAAAATTCAAAGGAAAGTCAATAGACATGGTAGTTGATAATCCCGCTCACTTTACTGCCAGCTGTCCTTTTTATTAGCACTTGGGCCACACTTTTAATGCATCGAGATTCTAAGTCTAATAACTGAAGCTAGCATCCTCAGGTCACTTCGATAGTACTGAGGTTTGGCACTTGGGCCATGCTTCTAATACATCGTGATTCTAAGTCTAGTGATTAAAGCTGGCACCCTCAAGACACTTCAATAGTATTGAGGTTCATCACTCGGGTCGCGCTTTTAATGCACAAAGATTCTAAGTCCAATAACTAAAGTTGGTACCCTTAGGCCACTTTAATATTACTAAGGTTTGGAACTCGGGCCACACTTTTAATGCACCGAGACTATATGGCACTTGAGCCATGCTTTTAATGCACAAAGCATCGAAACTCTAGTGATGGCTAGTTCCATTAGATTGTATTTATACTAGTGGGTTAATCCCATAGGTCATTTTTATAACACTAAGCATTTTTTATTATAGGTTTTGTGCACTTAAATCCAATTGGCACTTTGATGATATTATGATATAATGATTAAAAGACTTGGTACCGAGCATCGTCTCTTCCTTTATGACTGAGATTGGCCACCTCATATCACCCTTCCATATCATATGCAATTACATAAGCAATCTCTCTCTCCAGGCAGAAGAATGACTTTTCCATCACCTTACATTTATCAAACCTGAATACATCAACATAAATATTTGAACATACTTTTATAGGGGACTCTTGATACCCTATATATATATTCCTATTTAACTAAAGGTCTTTATTTTCCTATACAAGGGTTGCTTATAGAAGGAGGATTCTAAACCAAATAAAGAAAAGATTCCTAATTAAGGAGACTTCTGGATAGGAAGAAACACTCTCCAAATGGGCACATGACTTTCATAAAAGGAATCCTATTCCTCTCACGTTTGAGCATCACTATCCCTATAAATAGGACCCATATCCCTCATTCTCATTCATTCTATTCTTTTATACTCATTGCTCTCTTTATCTCTTTTAAACTCTCTCTACATTCTTTGACTTAGGCATCAGAGGGTTTATGGGGATCTTCCATACCTCTTACCTTGCCCTTTTTTGATCCCTTACACTTCAGTTTCATAAAATAAAAAACAAAATCCACCCACCAATACTAGCTTTTTTTTTTTTGTCTGATATTACTTGCTACTTTACACTTCACATCCATCTAATATTGCTCTAGGATATAATAATACTTTGCACATCTTTATTTACCCAAGTTATTTTCTACACAAACTTGTTCAAATTCATACCTTGATTTTCGTTTGCACCATACAACTTTGCTTGTGTTTGCATGAATAACATAAATAGCTAAATTTAATCATAAAAACATGAATGATTAAAATCATAGGATATTATAAGGTTCTACATTTTTTTTAAATTGAAATTGAATTAAGTAAAGAAGTTGTAGCACCTGAGACATGACATTAGGAGATTGAGGGAAGAAGATGAAGAAAAATAAATATGAAAAATGTGTGGTTTTAGCTAAGGACTATGAGAGAATTTAGCACTGCCTCTGCTATTAATGACAACAGTAGCAGTTCAATCTCCCACACTTAACTTACTATATTTGAACCGCTCATTAAATTCTATATCTTTCTTATTTTTGTTATTTTCCAAAATTTGTAGTAATGGTAAACCCAATAATTAATCCATGTATAATTTTTAATGTCTTTTTTCATTTCTATTAAATTTTTAAAAAATAATTAGAATAAAAAAGAAAATAAAGTTTAATATAGAAGAATGACAAATAGAAAAAAAATGAGACTTAAAAAAAAGAAATTGAATTTAAGATAATTTTTAATAGTAGTTATAAAATGAAATTAAAATAAAAAATGAGATTGAAAGGAAAATGTTAATGAAACTGTAGATGAAGGTTAATGAACGTGCAGGTTAAGGTAAATGAAACCTTCAAGTAAAGATCAATGAATCTATAGGTTCAAGTGTTAATGAAACTACATATGAAAACTGATAGGATACCTATGAGTTGTAGTTAGCTTGTCTTATCTAGTTATTATATTCTTATCAAAGTCTTATTCCTTTGTAAGCGATTATATCCTACTATAATCATCATTCTTTAATATGTAATATATGCAAACCCTTTTATGGTATTAGAGCCTCAATTATGGCTTGGCAAATTATACCATCTTCTTCATCTCTCACTATGTCTTCTACAACAATAAATCATTCCCTTTCTATCAAACTCACTCTAAAAAATTACCTTACTTTGAAAACTAAGTTTCAACCTCTTCTTAACTATCAAAAATTAACTAGATTCATTGATGGATCTATTGCCCCTCCAACCTCTACCATACCTGATACAAACAATCTAACCAATTAAATCCTAAATCTTGAATTTTTTGATTGGTTTCAAAAAGACCAATTATTACTTTCTTGAATCTTTTATTCATTATCTAAAGAGGTATTTCCTTATGTCATGGTTTAACCTCTTCTTATGTTGTATGGAAAGCACTAAAAAGTGCATTTAGTTCTATATCTTATAATCGTCAACTACAAATTCACATAGAGTTACAAGAATTAAAGAAAAAGAACTGAACTATCACTTAATATTTGCAAAAACCCAAGTTATTGGCTAATGAACTATCCACTGCTAGAAGACCCTTGTCAAATGTTGAATTTAATGCCATTATTTACCATCTTGACTTAGAATTTTATAGCATCATCATTGCCTTGAATCAAAGGCATAATCTTGTTTCTTTTTAAGAACTCCATGGCCAACTTGTGGCTCACAAAATTCACATAAAAAAATTATATGCTTTGCTCCAAACACATATGGTTACTCATAAATATGCTCATTCCCCACAACCTTATCACCCCACTTACATTACCCTTCACTCTACCTTTCACCCAACCTTCATACCGCCCCAATTCTTGATTTCGCAAACCTCATAGTTTAGCTACACCTTGTTAGATTTGTGGTTATGAAAACCATATAATAGATAGGTGTAGGCAACGTTATAAAGGTCACCCAAACCTACGTTAACAATAAGCTCATATCACTTACTACTCTCCTACCATACCTACATATTACACCCTTCCACAACTCTAACCTTAGCACCTAGACATCAAAGTATCCAATTATATAATAGTAGATCTATAAATGATCACTAATCCCATTCTTTATGGTGGTTCAGATCGCATTTTGGTAGGCAATGGTCAATCCTTACCAATCGCAAATTATGGTACATCTATTTTACATTCTTTAAATTCAACTATAAAAATTTTACTTCATAATATTCTCCATGTTCCTTAACTTACCAAATCTTTATTATCTATTAGTTAATTTACATATGACAATGGTTGTTTCTTTTAATTTTGGCCTCACCATTTTTTTATTAAGGATCAATGCACGAGGGTAATTCTATTGCAAGGTCGAAGCCATAATGGACTTTATATGTTGCCAACCACACCTTTTTTCCAAGCTTTTCACACATAATCCACCACTTATATGGACTGGCATGCCTATCTTGGCCACCCATACCATCGCATAGTGTCTACAATTTTTAAAAATAATAATATCAATGTTTCTTTACCTAGCAAATTCATTTGTTCCTTTTGTCACTTAGAAAAATTAGTCAAATTACCTTTTGTTGTTGCTGAACATACTTCTAATGCATTGTTTTAAATAGTGCATTTTGATGTTTGGTGTCCCTCCCCCATTTTATCTTTTAATGGTTGCCATTATTTTATTGTGTTTATTGATGATTACACTCATTTTTTGGATTTTCTTTCTTAAAAAAATTGATTTTTATTCTATCTTTCTCAATTTTGAAGCTTATGTCCAACATCAATTTCATACCAAAATTCAAGCTTTTCACTTTGATTGGGGTGGAAAATTTTAAAAATTGAATAAATAATTTAACATTATTAGCATTATACATAGGATAGCTTGTTCTTACACCCATGAATCAAATGGGCTTTTAGAGCATAAAATACATCATATAGTTGACACAGGATTAACACTCCTTGCTCATGCTCAAGTCCCATTCAAATTTTGGTCCTTTGACTTTCGCATTATAATTAATTCAATTAATAATATGTCAACTCCTATTTTGCAAAATAAATTGCCATTCCACAAATTATAAAATAAATCACCTAAATATGAAGACACCAAAATTTTTTGATATGCAGTTTACCCTTATCTTCGCCCTTACAACAAAGCTAAATTCTCCTACCATAGCCACCAATGTGTTTATCTTGGCCATTCACCTAATCATATTGGCTATGATTGTTTGGACATTGCTCAAGACAAAATTTACATAATTCGACAAGCTAAATTTAATGAGTAATGCTTTCCCTTCAAAAACTACACCACACCCATGGCTTTACCCCAATCAAACTCGATGCCTTGGCTCACTCTCTATGCTTCAATTTATAATTCAAGTAAGTCCTCACTTGATTCCTCTCCCAATCCTGCTATAACTTAATTAGCCCCACCCTAATTTCTCTCTCTCCCACCCACACCAATTCGCGACTCTAACTCTAACAACACCTCCCCATTTAAAATAACTCACACAACCTTATCCCCTCCACCTAAACCATATCCGCCTACCTTATCTCCTCACTTAACTACATCACCCAATCTTCTTCAATGTCATCCTCACACCTAACACCCAACAAACCTCTTCGGTCTAAACCTTGTTGTTAGTCTAACGGATTATAACAACACCACTTCTTGATCTTTATCTCTTTCTAAAACACCACCCTAATGCACCCACCAAATGACCCTTTGCCCCAACCCTAAATAAAGAGCTTTCCTTGCTCACTCCACCACTCATAACCCGAATTATCTTCACCATGAACCAGCCTCCTCTATTTTTAGTAGATATAATGAATGGAAAACAACCATGGATCAGGAAATGCAAGCTTTTCATACCACTAACACTTGGACATTAGTTCCTAAACCACTTAAAGTCAACATCATTGCCAATAAAATGGTTGTATTAAATTAAACATAGAGTATATGGTACTATAGAGAGATATGAAGCCCACCTTGTAGTCAAAGGATTTAAGTTTTTGGCATTGACTACATAAAAACATATAACTCAATCATCAGAGCCACCACCATCCAAGTTATCCTTGCACTTGCCACCATGAATAAGTGGCCTATGAAGCAACTTGATGTATCTAATGCCTTTTTACATGGCAATGTTGATGAAGACTTGTACATTGTTTAACCTTAAGGCTATGTTGATTTGGCTTACCCATCTCATGTGTGTAAAATTCATTGGTCCATCTATGGCCTGAAATAAGCACCTTGTGCTTGGTTTGCACGATTGGCTTCCTATTTACATTTCCTACACTTAGTCTCTTCCAAGGCTAATAATTCTTTCTTTATACTAAGACACAATATTGAAATTTTTTTTTGTCTTAGTTTATATTGATGATCTTATACTCACAGGTTCTAATGCCTCCCTCTTTTATCAAATAATTCGTTCATTACAAAAAAAATTTCCTATAAGTGATCTTGGCAGCCTTTACTATTTTCTTAGGATTGAAATGGAACAAAGTTAGGATGGCACACTCCTCTTTTCGTAGAGGTACATTTCAGACATCTTGTAAAAACATGGCATCGCTGATTGCAAACTATGAGACACACCCATACCGACATCATCTTTTTTATTTAAACATTCTAGCACACTATTGGAGTAAGGAGAGGATTATAGAAAAATTATTGGTGCTCTTCAATATGCCACTATTACTCATTTGACATAGCTTTCAAGGTCAATAAGTTATGTCAATACATGCATCATCCCATATACATACACTGGAAGGCTCTCAAATGTCTCCTTCGCTACCTCCAAGGCAGCAAACATATTAGTTTGTTCTACTCTAATAGCACCACACCATAACTCACATGTTACACTGATAGTGATTGGGGTGGTGACCTTAATGACCACTGCTCCACATCCATGTATGCAATTTTTCTTGGTAGTTCTTTGATATCTTTGTTGGCTAAGAAATAACTCACTATAGCTCGCTCTTCCACTGAAAGTGTGAATAAGGCCATTGCTAATGCCACTTCAAAATTAATTTGGCTCAGAGGATTACTTCAAGAACTTGGACATTCGATCTCTTCATCCACACTTTTTTGTAACAATGTTGGTGCCATATATCTTAGCTCTAATCCAGTCTTCCATGCTCATGCTAAACATATTGAACTTGATTATCATTTTTTGCATGAACAAGTCAGCTCTGAATTTTTGCACATTCAGTTCACATCCATAGAAGGATAACTTACGGACCTATTCGCCAAACCCTTACCTTTCACTAGGTTTTGCACTTTATAATAGTATCTCCACTTGCGTCATAGCCAAGGGTTTGATGGGGGGTGATAGGATACCTACGGGTTCTAGTTAGCTTGTCTTATCTAGTTGTTGTATTTTTATCAAACTCTTATTCCTTTGTAAGCTATTATATACGATTGTAAAAATCATTTCTTTAATATACAATATATAAAAACCCTTTCAAAAACTAATGAACTTCCAAGTGAAGATCAATGAACTTATAGGTAAAATTTAATGAATATGCATTATTTAAGTAATAAATCTACATGTTTTATGTTATAAACTTGTATTATTTAAATAATGAACCTACATTATTTAAATAATGAAACTAAAGTAAAAATACAAGTAAAAGTTTAATTATAATAAATAAAATTATTATAATAAAAAAGTTTAATTATAAGTAAAAATTTTATCTTAAAATACTAATTATACTCTTTAGTTTAATTTAGCATCTGCTTACTATCAAGAAAACTTATGGTTTCGTGTGACTTCATCAGTGCCACTACCCATATCCATCCAATTGTTAGATGATAAATTATTGTAATTAGCTTATAAATTTTGTGTTAGTTCTTTTCATTAGGCAATGAATTTTATTAGTTAATTCATATGCATCATATTTGGTGAAAAAGCATGTTTGAAATGTTTAAGATGACTAGCATTTTGTTCGTTTCTTTATTTATACAACATTATATTAGAAGGGGAGGGAGATTAGAGCAGGGGAGTGACATTCTTTGAGTTGGCTTTGATGCTTCATTGTTGACACAGTTGAGCTAAGTTGAGGCATCACCTTCATCTTTGTCAGTTATTTAAGATGTTGATGCTTGATATGAAGATAAGGAAAGAAAAAAAAAGTGTCACACATGTGAAGGACCCTAGTCCATATTGCATTATGGACAGGGGTTCATGATATAATAATTTATATGGACAAGGATCCATGATATAATTTGCCTAAATCACATGAAGCATTCTTTGCTTATCATTTTTGGCCCATTCTAGAGCACTTTCTTGAGAAACAAATGTACTTTCTTGTGATATATTTCCAGTTGTAGACACCCCAAACTATTATACTAATACAACTGTTCTTCCCTTTCAAGATTTAAACGAAGCTTTCAAACCAAAGAAGTGCGAATGTGGAACAACTACAACATGTTTCAAGATTCTTAATATAATCCTCGACATGGAACATAGAGTTAAAAAAAACAAATTCCAACTCTAAAATAACTAACAAATTCAAATCTTCTGTATGCATACCATTAACAATTAAATAAAAAAAGAAATCAAACAATTAATACATGGAATCCATTGTTCTTTAGTGATAAAATTAAACTAGTAGGGCTATAAAAGTAAGTAATTTTTATAAAAATAAGAGAGTTTAGTGGTGTTGAGTCGAGCAATCTGCGAGATAACGAAAATGAAGTATAAAAGAGAATGAGCAAATTTGCAGCATGCACATAAGCTTAGCACGTGTGAAGACTAAATCTTTTGCTAGTTACATGATGATGCATGGGCTAGGTGGCAACATGTACATGGTCATGATAGTTGAACAATCATAATTGCTTTGAATAATTGAATTGAAATGTTTTTAAATAAAAAATTTCTATTAACCATTTGATTTTTTTAAATTAAATTGTTCCAAAATTTTTTATTAGAATGATTTTGGAGAATTTGAATTCTGAAAATCAAAATTCATTCCGAATCGCTTTGAATTATATCAAACTAAAGAATTATTGCATTTAAAACTCGTAAGCGCATAGATCGTGAATTGTAGTACAAAAGATACAATTCCCATGAGAATTGAATATTGAATACTAATATGTTCTTAGATAGCAAATCAATAAAGAAATTAAAGAAAATCAAAATACAAATCTAAACAATTGAAAAAAAATCAAACGATAAAAATATAGAGTTTAGGTTTAGTTTTGCCATTCTAATTAGATCACGAACACTTTAATTATTAAACACCTTGATTTCAGTTAAGGGTAATTGTTCTAAATTACCTAAAGATTCTCTCGAGATCAATTGAACATGCTAAGATTAAAGTTTAACCTACTCTCATGATTAAGAAATTAATCCTAACTCATTAAGTTTCTTAATAATTATTTTACCTCCAAAGAGCTCATATACTCTCGTGGTCGAGTGATCTAAGTTCTATGAGTCTTAAGCTGATAAATTCCCCTAACTCTTGTTAGTTAATTTATCTATAAACATGCCTAAAATTATAACAAGACATTAAGCTCAATGCATAAAATTAACTAAAAATCAAATTAATGAAACTTGTGTTCAATCACGTCATAGAATAGTTACTGCTAACCTAAACCCTAAAAAGAGTTTTGTCACACATAATTATGGCGACAATCACAAACATAATTAAAAGAATAAAATATGAAAAAGAAGAAAGTATGAATAAATCTCTTGAATCTTGCGACTCCTCTTCAATCTTCGAATTTAAGGATTACTCCTCGAATGAATAGAATAACTCATATGTATCCCCTTTTATAAAAAAAAAAACCTAATAGAAAATTGATTGCTCTTAAATGTGTCGAAGTGGTGTCGTGGATCAAATCAAAACTCCAGATCTTTGCATTGTTTTAACACCGCTTCAACATGGCGAAGCATAACTTCAAGCTAGGATTCCAGAATGTCACACCAGTTGTGCACCCCCATGTTGAAGTGGTTTCGTACAAATCCTTGACTTTTTGGAATTCCATTTAAAGCTTTCCTACAAAAAGAAAAACACTAATAAGTACTTAAATATAAACTCCTAATTTGACTAAAACTAAACCAAAAACAATAAAATCCTAAATAAAAGTTTGCACTAAAAATATTTCCTAATTAGCCTAAAATCTACCCAATTTATATTATTTATTAATTCAAAAGTCATTAAAATTCAACTCAGAAAATATGTAAATATTACACACATCAAGAATTGAAACTAAAATTGATATTTTAATAAAATTAGAGTCATATATACATATATATTACAAAGATTTTTGCAATAATTATGTTCAATTTATTAATATTGGATCTACATACTAATTAAACATTTAATATAAAATAATGTCATTTTAGTTACTAGAAATAAAAAAATTTCACTCGTCAATCAAATTATTTTAAATCACAAAAAATAAATATTAAATTAGTAAAGACCATTTTAGAATATTATAATATAATTTATGTTGAAAAATTTAAATTCACCTTCATTAATAAAATTGGAATATAATATGCTTTTTTTAATAGCTATAGTGTTGTTATTATTATTTTATGATACATATTATTTATATAATTTTTTATAAAAATATAATAATTGTATGGCATATTAAAGTATTATAAAATTTTTATAATAAAAAATAATGATAAATAAAACTATAAAAAATCAGTTAATTTTATTGTAAAATTAAGAAATGATTTGTAGTTTAATTTGAATTATATCTTTATTTTTTTCTAAATTGGAGAATAATTGATTTCCAGACCGAATTGAACAAAAAATTTTTATTCGAAGAAGAACCGACTTTAAATTGAAAATTTTAATCTTCAAACTGAATCAAACAAAAAATTTAGAGCAATTTTGGAGCCTTAATTTTTAAATCTCCGATATCATGGAGTAATTTTGAAGAATTACATTTTCCGAATGGAACCAAACGGTACTCGCCTCTAGTCATTCTATATAGATAAAAATTAGGTGAGATATTTTGGTTAGAATTATTAAATAATATTAAAATTAATTTATATATTTATATGATTTTATATAATTGAGAAGAAAATAAATTACTGATAAAGTATTTTTTGGAGGAAATAATTATCTCTTTTATTTTACATGTTTTTGTACATTATTATTTTTAAATTTTAAATATCATCCTAATATTCATTTTGGTAAAATTCAATATTTTATTTTTCAAAAATTAAGTAAATAATCCTTATTACTAACACCGTTAAATTAAATAGTAGCAATAGAAACTCATATAAAATATTAGGCAAAATACATTTTTAGGTCCCTAAACTATAACGGTTTTTTCTATTGGGCCCCTATACTTTTATTTATATAGTTATTGAGCCCCACTTTGTCCTAATTTAATAAACAAATTGCAATTTTTTATCACACTCTATTAAGTGGTGAGTGACAATTTGTGTCCTACACTGAATGGGTCAAATACTGTCTAACTAGACTTAATAATGTTGACTGCTAAATGGTTAACATTATTAAGCCTAGTCAGCCAACATTTAACCATTTAGTATAGGACACGAATTGTCACTCGTCAATTAATAAAGCGTGACAAATAATTACGGTTTATCTGTCAAATTGGGACAAATTGAGACTCAATAGTTTCATAAAAAAAAAATATAGAGGCTCAATATAATGCAATAAAAACATATGAGCTCAATAGAAAAAACTGTTATAATTTAGGGGTTTAAAGATGGTTTTTACCAAAATATTATCAAATAACATAATGATAGGTGACAATTTTTTATTATAATTAAAAATAATAATCAAATAATTAAATAAAAAATTAGCATGAACACTATTATTATTCTCCTTTTTTCCTTCACTTTTGTCATTTTCATCATTTTTGAATGTGATTTTCAGTATAATTGATTTCTCTGGTATTACCGAAACCAAAATTATAATTTCAATTGAAGAGGCCAAAACAAATAAAAGCAAATACATATTTTTTGGAACAATTTTCAAAATCCAAGTATAAAATAAATTTTTTTTTTGATGAATATCCATTAATTAGTTAATTAATCTCTCATAAAGCCTCCTTTTCAGTCACGACAACATACATGCCATAGGACTCCTCTCAGTCACAGCGCTGACGTGACAACTTGTGTTACCGCTACATTTACCATCCTCGCTTATCGTCGCAATAGAATCGAACAAGAAAAATAAGTTTTAGCGAAGGTGTAGATGGTGGAAAATATACAGCAAAGCCCTGCAAACAAACTTATCAACAGACTCGTTGATTAATTAGTTAATAAGTTTATTAAAATTAACTTATCTAAAAAGTTTGCCACAACCTAAATATTAAAATTGTAAAATTTTTTATATTTAATGTGAAGATTCAAATTTTAAAATTTAACCTCATTTTAAGTACATGTTTTGAATTGTCAAATTTTATTCGGTGACATAATCCAATATTAAAAATGGATGACATGATACATTTGCAACTCTTTGTATTTGACATAATTTGTCAATTTGACACTTCAACTTATAATTTTATTATTTAAACACTTAAACTTAAAATACACTAATATGATGACATAATACATCTACCACCCTTTGTACTTATTACTTTTTGTCAGTTTGACAGCTTTATTTATAATTTTTGATCAATCAAACTCTTGAGATGTGATATATGCTGATTTGCTATTCCATATCACGTGTGCTGATAGGGGTTTCAAAATTTTGTTTTAGGCAAATTTCAGTATTAAAAATGACAAAACTATAAGTTGAGATATCAAATTGACAAAAAGTGATAAGTATATGGGATTATGGATGCATTATGCCAAAATGGATTACGATAAAAAAGAAAGGCATAATATGTCTATAGTCTCATGTACTTGTCACTTTTTGTCAGTTTGATACCTCAACTTATAATTTTCTATTTTAACACTTGAAATCATCTAAAATACAATTTTGAAACCCCTATCATCACACATAAATGGATGGAATTCCAAATCAGCATGTGCTACTTCTTAAGGGTTTGACTGAATAAAAATTGCAAGTAGAGGTGTCAAACAGACAAAAAGTGATAAATATAAGGGTGGTAAATACATTATATTATCATATTAGTGCATATTTGTTAATTTTAGACAAGTTTACGTGTTGAAATGACAAAATTATAACTTGAGAAGGGGTCTTAAATGCATTATGCCTAAAAATATGGGAAAATTATATAAAAATCCCTAACCATTTATATCACTTACACATAATACCATAATTTAATTTTCCTATCAATTTTACCCACAACATTTTAAAAGTTTGTAAAACTAACACTTCATTAAAATTTCTTTAATAGACATTTGACATTTCCATTAGTGGAGTTCATTTTCTGACACGTGGGACATGCAAGTGCTGACTTAGTTTAAGTAATTACATATAGAACCCTAACCTTTAATAAACTTTTAAAATAAACCCCAACATAAAATAATTTTAATTAAAAATTAAAAATTTATTAAAATTATTAGAATGATTTTAATAAAATAAATAATGAAAATAACTATGAAATTCAATGCTTTATTATTAATAAAATATTCTTCAATATTTAAAAATTTTATAAAAATTACAATAAATAATTTAACATATATTTTAAAATTAAGAAAATATAAGAATGTGGAAATTAAAAAAAAGTACTAAAAATCATTAATAATTTTACACCATTAATCAACTCTTGCCATTTGATGATAAAAATAAGTGAGAGATTTAATATTTTACAATTAATAAAATATTCTTAAATTTTTAATAATTTCATAAAGAAATATAAAAAATAATTTAACATATATTTTAAAATTTTAAAGTATAAATATATATTTTTTAAAATGACACTAAAAAGAAGAAACAATTATTGTTAACTAATGAAAATTTTTGAGACCAATTCTACTCCAATTTAATAAAACTAAAACTATTGTATAAAAAAACAAAAACTTATTTTTATCTTTATATTTGTGCATTTTATTATGAAAAATATCTTGTATATGCTCTTATAATAAAAAATACATAAAATAAAAATAAAAAATATTTTTTTATAAATCAGTTTTAATTTTAATTTTATCAAAATTAATCTCAAAAATAATTCTATTAGTTATCAATAGCAGATTATGCTTTTTAGTATTTTTTTGAGTTTTCATATTTTGTATTTTCATAATTTTAAAATATATGTAAAATTATGTATTCTAATTTTTATAAAATCTTTAAATATATAAAAAATATTTTATTAATAAAAAGCACTGAATTTTACACTTATTTCTATTATTTATTTTATTAAAATTATTCTAATAAATTTTAAATTTTTTAAATATTTTATGTTAGGGCTTATTTTGTAAGTTTACTAAATGTTAGGGTTCTATATGAAATTACTAAAATCCAGTAAGCACTTGCATGTCTCATGTGTGAGAAAATGGGTTCCACTAATAGTCACATCAATTGTCCGTTAAAAAAATTTTAACAGAGAGTTAATTTTGCAAACTTTTAAAATGTTGTGGGTAAAATTGACTAAAAAAAATTAAATTATGGTGTTATTTGCAAATGATATAAAAGGTTAGGATTTTTTTTATGTAATTTTTTCTAAAAATATTAATATCATTTTTGTTTAATTATTTTTAGCTATATATATATATATATATATATATATGAATTTGGTTTAGCTTATTATGGTAGCTGGTAGAGGTTTTTCCTCAATTAACTACAATATATATATATATATATATATATATATATATATATATATATATATATATGGAGGAATTTGGTTTAGCTTATTGTGGTAACTGGTAGAGGTTTTTCCTCAATTAGCTACAATTTAGATATTTAGTAAAATTTTTAAATCACTAGCTGATAATTGATTTTATTCAAAATAGTTGTTGATTTTATAAGCTCTATTTTGAAGCTTTTTTCCATCAGATAGTAGCTGATATGTATTTATTTATTTTTAGACTATTTTATTCTTATTAAAAATAGTTGATAATAAATAAATTCATTTAAATTTAAATTAAATGAGTATAATTTATTTTTTAAAAAATTATACAATCATTTTTATATTTTAAAATAATTTATTTACGTATTTTATTAATATATAATTTCAAATGCTTATATATATATATATATATATATATATATAAGCATTTGAAATTATATAGACAAATAAATTATACCCTTAATGGTCATTTGGTATGCAAACAACAACAATAAACTAAATTTTACAAAATACTTCATATTTATAAGCTATCAGTTGTTGTAAATAGCTAAATCAATGTTGCTCTCTTGCAATACCCGCAAGTATACTTATCACAACAAGTAATATATTGATAAATAGAGTATCATTCCCACGAGGATTGCTAATTAATCAGGTATTAGTTTTAGTTAATATTGTTTAGAGCTTTCTAATTAACTTGAATATAAACAATTATAAAACTAAATAAGAAGTAAATCAAACAATTACTAAGCTAAACAATAAATGAAGAAATCAATATAATAGCAATGTTGTTAGGAGTTTGAATATCACATCATCATTAAACTAATGGATAGATTTAATTACACCACTTGCACATCTCAAGTTTTCATAGATCATTAAAAACTCTCTTTTAAGTAATGTTTAACTCAACTAGCATGAGATGTGTGTAATATTTACATATTTTTGAGTTGAATTTTAATGACTTTTGAATTAATAAGTAATGTTAATTGGGTAGATTTTAGGTTAATTAGGAAATATTTTTAGTTTAGATTTTTAATTAGGATTTACTATTTTGGTTCAATTTTACTCAAATTAGAAGTTTTATTTAAGTACTTATTAGTGTTTCCCTTTTTATATGAAAGCTTAAAAAGGAATTCTAGAAAGTCAAGGATTTATGTGACATGGCCGTGGCATGGGCGTGCTTGTGCCCATGCCATGCATTAGAAAAGGAGTTAAAGAAATATGGCTTGAGACACGACCATGTTGTAAGCCGTGCAAGGATTTGGAAGAATGGACTCATAATCAAGCACAACCATGCCTAAGCCGTGTCGAACAAAATAAGATTTCCTATTTGAAAAGGACTTAAGGATTCAAGGGCAATGAGGTCTTCTATCAGCCTTTTCTTATAAAAGGGGATATGGAGGAGCTATTCAATTCATTTGGGGAGCAATCCCTGAAACCTAAAATAAATAATCAATGAAGTTTGAAGAGAAGTCACAAGATTCAAGAAATTTATTCATATTATCTTCTTCTTCTTTTATTCGTTTAATTATGTTTATGATTGTTGCCTAAATTATGTTTGGCTAAACTCCTTTTAGTGTTTAAGTTAGGAGTAGTTATTCTATGATGTGATTGAACACAAGTTTTATTAATTTGATTTTTAGTTAATTCTATGCATTAAGCTTAATTTCTTGTTGTCATTCCAGGCATATTTGATTAGCTGTTTATGGGTAAATTAACCAATGAGAGTTAGAGGAATTTATTAGCTTAAGACTTATAGGACTTAGATCACTTGACCACGAGAGTAAGTGAGCTCTTCAGGGATGAAATGATTGTTAAGGAACTTAATAAATTTTGATTAACTTCTTAAACCCGAGAGTATGTTAAACTTTAATCTTAACATGCTTAATTGAGTTCAAGAGAGTTTTTAAGTATTTAGAACAATTACCCTTAACTAAAATCAAGGTGTTTAATAACTAAGTGTTCATAATATGATTGGAATAATGAAACTAAACCTAAACTCTATGTTTTAATTATTTAATTTTCTTTTAGTTTAATTTGCTTAGATATAAAATGTCTTGTCCTCTGACAAGGTTGTGTACATCTTGTCCTCTGACAAGGTTTTTTTCTTTGTTTCTTTCGGTTACTATTCCTTAAACTTAATCATTATTCCTGTTCTTTTATTTTTATGCTTTTTTACTCATATTTCTTTATAAGTTTCATTAGTTTGTTTTGGTGTACTCTGCAAATGGCTTATTTAAGCTAGGATAATATTCCCATTGAAGAGGCTTATGCTAATATGTCTCTGGTTGTTGCCGAGGATACAGTGGAGAAATTTGAGGAAGATTTTTATTTTTTTCTGGTTGGTAATTTTCTCACTAAAGGGTTAATTCATTTTGATTATATGCAACACATGCTAGCCTTATTATGGAAACTTGTAAACGGATTCGTCATCAAAGAACTAGATAAGAACCTTTTCTTATTTTAATTCTTCCATGAGTTAGACATAAAGAGGGTGGTAGATGATGGTCCATGGAAAGTTAATCAACATCCTTTATCGGTTCATAGATTGCTTCTAAGTGAACAGTGAAAATAATGCTTTTCGATAAAGATTGCTATATGGATTCAAGTCCATGACCTTCTAGTAGAGTTAATGTCTAAGAAAGTAGGACACAGTATGGGGATTTCATTAGCAAATATGTTGCTAGTGATCCAAATAATTTTGGAGGGTCCTGGCATAAGTATATGCGGATTAAAGTTGAATTGGAAATTGACAAGCCTTTGCATAGCAATATGAGAAATCAATAAGCCTAAAGGTGCTTAGGCATGGATAAAATTTTAGTATGAATACTTGCTTACATTTTGTTTCTATTATGGAATCATTGACCATACTGATAAATTCTGTGCTAAATTCTTTAACAATCTTGTTCCAAAGGAGGAATTACCGTATGGGGTGTGGATGAGTGCTTCTTCATGTAAAAAATAATTTCATTCTGGTGCTAAATAAATCTGATTGGATTCATCCCTAAAAATTGATGATGATGGTGGCTTAGGTGGGGTAGGGATAGTTTTGGAAAGTTTGAAAGACAAGAATCCTATTAAGGTAATAGGAGATAGTTAAGGCAGGATTCAGGGTAGTGGTGGCATGAAAATAGGCTCAGTTATGAGGGAGAAATCAATGGCTCATATGGCTATGTATGAGGTACAAATTAATGTTGTTTTAGAGTTAAATAAGGAAAGTATGACTATAGTGGATTCTAAAAGGTGTAGAGTTCATGATGGAGAAGAAAATGTTATAATGCATAAGGAGGCTTTCTGTTGGTGTTTTTAAAGATTTATCTAATCCAAAAAACTCAATATAGGTGTGTGATGGAGAAGAAAATTTTATAATGCATAAGGAGGCTTTCTATTGGTGTTTTTAAAGATTTATCTAATCTAAAAAACTTAGTACAGGTGTGCCCTGGTTCCCGCCCACCAAGCCTAATGATAACCTTAAGTTAGAACTATTGTGGGAAGCATAATTCAAGTATTAAAAGTGCTTGTTTAGCTTAAAAAGCCCAAGTTTATGTTTGTTATTGAGACAATGGTTCCTAGGGTTAAGGTGGATAAGGTTCAGGTGGTCCTGGACTTTGAAGTTGTGTTTTTAGTTAATCCATTAGGTTATGCTGGTGGGCTAGCCTTGTTTTAGAAAGAAAAGCATTCAGTTAATTTACTTAGTTTCTCAAAAAATCATATAGATGTTATGGTAAAGCTTTCAGGTTTGGTTGAGTACCGCTTGATTGGATTCTATGGGAATCCAAATAAAAGAAGTTGACTTTAGTCTTAGAATCTTCTACGTCAACTCAGTTCAAAGTCTCCTATCCCATGGTGCTGCATAGGTAATCTTAATGACATCCTTAGTGGTTCAAAGAAGTTGGGAAAGATTGCGCACTCCTTTTAGTTATTGGAGGGTTTTTTTAATACAGTGGAGGACAGTCATCTAGTTGATATTAGGATGTAGCGCTATCCTTTCACTTAGGAAAGGCGTAGAGGCCAAGTGGATGGCATTGAGGAGTAGCTTGATTATGCTTTAGCCTTTGTGTATTGGTTAAATGTGTTTAATATTATAAAGCTTCCAAACCATCAAGCCTATACTTCTAACCACTCTTTAAGTCTTTTGGATTTTTCTGAGTCTAATTCTATCCCTCGTGTGTTTCAGTTTAGATTAGAAAATGCATGGCTTTATGAGAAAGATTATGGTGAGGTTATTTGCCAAAGCTAGATTAGTAATATTGGTTTGTCACTTTTAATAAGGTTCGATAATTGCGACAGAGATTTATTTAACTGGGGAGGTGAGTTGCGAAATAAATATAAGTCTCAGTTGGCTTATTGTAGGCATTAAATGAAGTAGTTACGAGTCAAAAGGCATGCAGAATCTATTAGAGCTCTTGCTGAAGTAAAGCTATGATATAACTCTTTGTTAGCTTAGTAAGATGTTTACTGGCATCAGAGGGTGAAGTAGTATTAGCTAAAATTGGGAGACAGTAACTCTCATGACTCTCATCTTTTGGCTTCCCAGAGGAAGAAGTAGAATTTGTTTACGTAGTTAAAAGATGAGAATGGGAATTGGTGTTCAAAGGATTCGAGTTTGGCTAATCTTTTTACTTCTTATTTTAATGATTTATTTGAGTTATATAGGTGTGATGATGCTATGATTTTAGAATATGTAGATGCTTGTTTGGATGATTAGAGTAAAGTGTTTGTTTATGCTAATTTTTCACTAGCAAAGGTCAAAGATGCAATCTTTTTTTATACATCCAGAAAGGTCCATGGGTTCGGATGGCTTAAACCCAACTTTTTTTCAAAAGTTTTGGGGTGTGATAGGATAAGATGTTACTGCTGCTTATTTAGATATTCTTCATTCCAACTCATTGTTGGAGGTTTTTAATAAGATAACTATTATGCTTATTCCTAAGAAGAAGCACCCAAATTTTGTTTTATGATCTCTGTCCCATTTCTCCCTACAATGTAATTTATAAAACTATTTTCAAGATGTTAATGAATTGTTTAAATGGTATTTTTCCAAGTCTTATTTTTAAGGTTCAGAGCGCATTTATGTCTAGTAGGTTGTTGACTAATAACATCATGATAACAACTTTTCATTTTCTAAATAGGAAATGATAGGGAAAAGATGGATTTGCTGCTTTGAAGGTGGATATATCGAAGGCCTACATCCGCATTGAGTGGTCTTTTGTCTGAAATAGTATGGCCAAGATGAGTTTTCCCTCTCATTGGTTAGATTGGGTGATGATGTCCTTACTGCAGTGTAGCATTCTATTTTGTATAATGGCAGTGAATTAGGGCCTCTTATTCCACAAAAAGGGATACGTCAAGGATTCCCTCTTTCTCCTTATATTTTTATATTATGCGTGAAGGGTTGTTCTTCTTTATTGTGGAGATATGAATAGAGAGGATTGATTCATGGTTGTAAGATTGTGTGTAATTCTCCGTCTATCTCCCATCTTTTCTTTACAAATGATTGCCTCATGTTTTTCAAGGCTAATCGAGTAGAGAGTGAGCATATTGAGGACTATCTTGCTATTTATGAGAGAGTCTCAGGTCAGATGGTGAATTTTGGTAAGTCATATGTTATTTTTAGAAAAAATTCTGATGACTCTTGTAGAGCTAAGGTTTGTAGAATTTTTGGGGTTTAGCCTAAGGATAGTCTAGGGAATTAATTAGGGCTCCTGGTCGAAGTAAGAGGCATATTTTTAGCAAAAATTCTGATGACTCTTGTAGAGCTAAAGTTTGTAGAATTCTTAGGGTTTAGCCTAAGGATAGTTTAGGGAATTAATTGGGGCTCCTTTCTTATGTGGGTTGAAGTAAGAGGCATATTTTCCCTTTTCTGAAGGAGAAGTTGAGTTCAAGGGTGCATCATTGGCAAAGTAGGTTTCTTTTGAGGGCAGGGAAAAAAGTATTTATTAAGACTATTGCTCGGGCTCTTCCTACCTTTACTATGAGCATATAATTGCTTCCTAAGTAGCTTAATGTGGATTTTGAAAGAATGATTAATGTGTATTAGTGGCGGGAAAAAGCAGAATGGCTCTTGGGGTATTAGATGGAAGTGTTAGGATAATATGTGCTTATTTAAAGATATGGGTAGGATGGGCTTCAGGAAGATCCAAGATTTTAATCTAGCTATGTTAGGTAAGAATGGATGGTGTTTGTATTCTCACCTGTAGTCACTTGTTGGTCAGATTCATAGAGCTCGATATTTCCCCAATTCTAATTTTTTGAATGCAACCTTGCATAATAATCCTAGCTTTATTGGACTAGTATTATTGCTGCTTAGCCTTTAGTAAAAGATGGGTGTAAACACCTAATTTTGAAATAATAAAATATGGATGCGATAAAAGACTCTAATGATGAAAATGTTATAAGTAGGTCTTCAACACTTGAAGATCGAGACCTCAAAAGTTTGAATACATTTTCAGAAAGAGTTTCATTGGTTTTTTAAGGACTTAATTGTAATACCTTTTCATACCTAATTGAAAATTTTAATTTCTTTCAGGGTTCTTTTTGTAATTAAAAGTTAAAAAATTAGAATTATAGAATTTCGATCAAAATTATATAATTCTGATAGAAATTACGCAATTCCAGTTGGAATTATATGTTTTCCGTCTATTTTTCTATTTTTTACAGAAAATAAGAATATTTTCCTGATTTTTAATTGGTTAATAAATTTTCTTAAATTTATTTTGGGATTTATCTATCTCTTCAGGAAATAAACTCCTTTTAAAATTGGAACTCTTTGTATGTAGAACTTATGGTTTTTGTCTTTCTCCCTATAAAAGAAGAGCTTAGGTTGTTGGAGCAGACGACAACAAAATTCTCAAGAACTCTCTCTTTTTATTTGAAATTCTCTTTTTCTACACTTACAAAAATATTTTTGGTTATTTTGCCTTGGAAACAAGGAGCACGAGGCCTTTTTTTTAAAGAAAAGAATAACAAGTTTTTGAACATCTAATTAACAAAAAAAATAGTGATTTTACTAGTCTAAGGAGCCAACCACAATGCATCCACAATCATCTTCTCCTTCTTTATTTTCTATTTTTTTTCTATTGAATTCTAGTTTTACTTAAATTTTTATTTTTTTTTATTCACTAACCATTGTTTATTTTTATGTTGGTGATTATGAAGAAGATCACATAATGAGTTTCCTTAAAGAATAAAATCCATGAAGGTTCATTGAATGTCGTGGATGGAACCTTATAGCTAAACAATATTTCTATGGTTTTTATTTAGTTTGTTTATCATTATTTTATATATTTTTTAATTTTTGGGTTGTATTAATTTTCTTTTTTTATCATTCTCAATAGTTCATTGTAATAGCCCCAAGAGTGGGAATAATGAAATTTGATGTGTGTGCTTGTATGTTTTATTTTAAGTAATTGGTTAGTAAAATTAGGGTTTTCATTCGATAATTAATTAAAATTAATGGTTATAAAAATTGTTGGGTTGTCTAATTAAAATTGAATTAGATTTAAGTTGGTAAAATTAGTTTACTTGATTGATTATTTTATTTTATTGTTTATGGCCACTTTACTTAAATTAGGGTTTTAGAATAGATTTAATTAATAATTTGATCTTTTATTTGTTTATTTTGATGTTTTTGGGCTTGTTTGCGTATGTTTATATGTTTTGGGCCCTAGGCTCACATTAGGCTTTAACTCATTTAAATTTAGGTTTTCTTAGGTTTAATTAATAAAATACATCTTTAGGCCTATAATTAATTAGATTTAGGGTAGGGATACTTAGGCCCATTTAGTTAATTAGACGTAGGCCCACCTAATATAATTTAATTAATTTAGACATAGCCTATTTAATTTAAGCTTTTCCATAATTTGTAGATTTAAGATCACTTTAAAATTAAAACATGTAGAATTAGGCCTACTAAATTAATTACTTCATAATTTGTAGATCTAGGTCCATGTTTAGAATTAAAATAAATAGAATTAGGTTTATTTAATTAAAATTGAATAAGGATTAGGCCCATTAGTCTTTAGGCTCACATGTAAATTAAAAAATATGTAGATTTAGCTCATTTAATTAAAATCAACGTAGATTAGACTAACCTAGGGATTATGATGAATGATTATTTACTTGTATATTTCATGACTAGTTTGCCTGGAGTTGATTATTTTTTTAGGTTTTATATGAAATTACATGTAAATAGAGGATAAAATAGTAATTCATAAAGTAATTTTAAAAGAACACGAGACTAAAAGAAGTTGGTATTCCATACCCAAAATCTCTTAGTTGTGGTGCTGGCTTTCTTTTAGGGAATTGAGTACCACTATTTTTTGATTTGTCTCAATTATTACCCTGGGTGGTGACTCCTTATCTCTATGCCATGTCTTTGTGATAGTGGTTAGTATGTTCTCTAGAGCCCTAAACTCAAATAGTGTTGCGATTACTAAAATCTTGGGCGCGCGCTAAACCCCATTTTCTATAGTGGCGACTCCACTAGGGATAAAAGATACTGATTCTACTTGTGTTCTTTAGAATTATTTTATTTTTGCATTCATTCTGTATGTCCCTATTAACTGATGGTGTTGGTTTATGGTTCCATGATTCCACCAGCTTCATGGGATTGTAAATTGGCTAACCATCACTCTTAGCCTTAACTTGGTTCAAGAGAGATTACTGGGCTCATCTGACAAGAGTTTGTAACCTAAGTCTTAAAGGGGGGGGTAGTCTTCTCTTGAGTTTGCAAAGGATGCTGGGCCTCTCTAACGTTGGCTTATAACTTAAGTCTTAAAGGAGGGCATCTTGCTAAGGGAACCTTGACCTTTTTACCGGACTCAGCTCATGTAGTGGCTAGGTAACTTCCCCTAGGATTACCCAAATTGCTTGTGAATGTTTCCATTAGGTATTTCCATCTATAAAGGCCTAAGCCCATACTTTAGAAGCCCATCAGGACAAATAAAGATTAGGCTATGCTTTTATACCTAGAAATATTATTTCTATACTTTACTACATCAAGAGATATGATATGCACATCGGTTCTTGATATCCCTTATTGATATTAAGGCTAAGACCAAAAATCCTAGGAAAAGAGACTCGCCATTAAATACATGTATGGGAGGAATAAGGTTAGAAGGATGTATATACTTGACATGATTGTTACTTATTACTTGTTGCATAGCACTTGCATCATGCATACATGCATTACATGCATCATACTAATAATTTGTCTTGTAGCCATTATAGATTCATCTGGGTCTTCTTGTGTTTGGAGTCAGAAAGTTGACAGACTAGTGATAATTGATTTGAGCCTATAATCAATTATGAAAGAGATCCTTAGTAGACTAGAAAGGAGTCCCATCAATCTACTCTACCTAAAAGCTATATAACCTAGACAGGCTAAAGAAATAGAACAACAAGAAGGAGGAAACTAGACCTTAAAGGATGTAAAAGGAGCATGGACGGATGATATAAGAGCGATGATGCAAGATGAGTTAAGACAAGCTCTGGCTAAGTTGATGCCACCACCTACTTTTTGTTGCACCTCCCATTACGGCCAATCCACTTGTTATGGGTACACCACCAGCTAACAATGACAATGCTGCTAGGAACATACCTACTATGGAAATGAAGTTGGAGGATGTCGAGAGTTACATGGTTGAGAAAGTGAAAAGGGAATCACTTGAGCAAGTTCAAGAGCTGGAATCCAAGAAAATGAAAGCATTAACTCAGAAGATGTCCAAGATGGAGGAGTTGATGAGAAGACATGGCATTGGATACTCATTTGACTTTAATAATGTGATGCAATTTGAGGAGGATAAATTGCCTAATAAATTCAAGATGCCATAACCATAAAAGTTTGATGGTACCTAGAGACCCGAAGATCCACCTTAGTCAATACACAACTACCATGAGCACCACTAAGGCTCCTTTGTCTATATTTACAAAGTTATTTGTACTATCCTTGGAGGGTATGGCTATCAATTGGTATCATGGGTTGGAGAAGTCCATCTGAGCAAACTGGAGGCAACTGTGTACCACTTTTCTGAAGCAATATGACTACAACACTAAGCTTGAAGTGTCCATTAGGGATCTAGAATTGACTAAGTAGAAGCCTAATGAATTATTCTTAGATTTTTTTTGACTAGGTTCATGAATAAGGTAGGATTAATGAAGAACAAGCTAGATAAAAAGGATTAGGTTAGGATGATAGTTTAAAATATGTCACCCAATTTGGTTTAGAGGTTGCAAATGGTGAACCCCAAGACTTTTTTAGACCTTTATGATGATGGGTTACAAGCTAAAGATATCGAAAGTGAGAAGAAGAAGATCACTAGAAGCGCTGGAGTGAGAAATTACCCAACTGGGGGTATACAACAAGGAAATGCTAGTCGGGTTATAGGAGTCCATGCTATTCAATAACCTAAGAAATTCTCAAATTTCAACTAGCCTTTATCCAAAGTCCTGGATTGATTGATCCAAAAAGGCCTCCTTAAACTTTTAACCCCCTTTGACCACCAAACCCAAATCTCCCTAGCATTGACCCAAACAGTTACTGTAAATTTCACCAAGTTAATGGCCATTTCACTAACTCTTGCATGAGCCTTAAACATGAAATTCAAAACCTCATAGACTCTGGAAAAATCATAGACCCTGAGAAATCCAATCCAACCCTAAACACCAAAAATAATGCTTTCCTAAATTATCGAAACATGCCACCCCCAACCACCATGATGATTAACTCAGGAGTTAGTATGGAATAAGTGCTTAACTCCTTTAAGGATCTAAACCTTAAAACTAATGAGAAACCCCCTAATGCCCCTAAAGACGAAGAGAGAATAAAAGACTTGCTGGGACAACCTTCAAGCAAATTTGACTAAAATGTGTGTTATTCCAAACCACCTTCTTTCGACATACCTATTGAGTCAATCATGCCTACAGGATGAGGTGATGAATTTGATGATAATAAGATGCATGATAAGAGAGAGAAATGCATGGTTGAGGTTTGGAAAGATGGAAAGAAGGAGTGAACCATTGGGGTTATAGACATCTGGTATAACTCTGATAAAGAAGGCACTAAAGGCTACAATGTATGGGTTGATAATCCAAAAGTTAGTCATGTCACTAGAAGTTGTAAGGGTTATAAACCAATAGAGAAAACCACAAAGAGGGAGGAGGTTGCTAAAAGAGACGACTCAGATGAACATGATGAAGACTTAATCCTTGAACAACTTAAGAAGGAAAAAGCAAATGTGAGCAGTTGGGAGCTCTTAATGCACTCAAGTAGCCACAGGAAGGCTTTGGTTAAAGCTTTAGCTAAGATGAACATTCACACCACCATAACCCCTAAAGTAATGGTGGCCAAGGTTATTGAGAAGAAGCATGGGGTTATCACCTTTTCGGATGAGGATTTACCTATGGAAGGGAGGAATCATAATAAAGCTCTATTCATCCTAGCCAAAGTTAGAGGGAAGAAGACTAATTATGTGATGGTGGATGATGGGTCTACAATTAATGTTTGCCCACTATAGATTCTGCCCAATCTAGGGGTAAAGGTGGAGGATTTAACAAAATTCAACCTTATAATCAGAGCTTATGATGATAGCATAAGGAATGTAGAGGGAATATTTATGACTCCTATAAAGACCGGACCTGTAGAGGCAATGGTGGAGTTCACTATGCTAGATATTCCTGTCACCTACACTTTACTTTTGGGTAAGCCTTAGTATCATACTTTGGGAGGAGTGCCTTCAACTATGCATCAAAAGTTAAAATTCCTATTGGATGGAGAAGTTGTGACTTTAGATGTTAGTGTGGGCAAGACTATGTCTGTAGTTATGGATGGTTAAAAGTAGGTGCTCACTTCTCCTAGTTTCCAAATAGCCATGATTTCTTATAGAATTAAGATGGATCCAAGGGTTATGAGCATGATCAAGAAGATGAATTATCGCATTGGACAAGGATTGGGAAAGAATGAGTAAGGAAGTCTAGAGTTCTTGGATTTCAAAGGACAAAATGATATAAGAGGATTAGGCTATACAGGAGTTAGGATTGGCAGTAAAGGAGTTAGAAGAAGGATTTTTAATGAGAATAACTTCTCAAAGAATGTGGGACTACTGTAGGATAACTTTGTCAAAGAAAGAAAAGAGAAGTTCAACCTAGGTGAAAAGGAGCCTATCCAAATTGTTGGAGTGAATGTTCCTAGTTTGAGATCTTCAAGAAGCAGATAGTTGAGGGGTCTAGTGGAAGAAAACAATAAAGTGGGTCAAATTATAATACCCTAGTCTCTAGGACTTAATATAGAGTAAGTAGGGTGTCGATCCACAAGAAATTTGGGTAATGTTATATTAATCGAATAGGTACTAAGATAGATAGGCAAATAAAATCACAATAATAATTGAGCAAACAAATTATAATTAAAATAACTACCCTAATACTAAAACTACAATTACTATAGGTTCATATCAAAACACATGGAAGAATTACAATGACAATCAATAAAGATATATTAATTAATTATTCTTGACTTAATGACTGGAAATTAGTGCATATAATCTTTAAAAGCAACTCTCGTTGTCAAATTAAAGTAAAGTTCCTAAAAGCAACTCTCATTGTCAATTAAAAGTGTTCCTTTTTAGAGTCTACAAGCTCTCTCCGTGTATTACAGAGATAGGAAGAAACCATAAAGAACATTATACCAAATAAATCCTAAAAAGCAACTCTCATTGTCAATCTAGGATATTCCTGTCTAGAGTCTACAAGCTCTCTCGGTGTATTACAGAGATAGACAAGGAAAGCACAAGTAAATCTACTAATTATTCCCTTAAGATGAATTCTTTATTTCTAAATGAATTCAATTCTTAAGTGAATCCAATCAAAGTTCCACCAAAATATTCTAACTCTTATTGTAAATAAACCGATTTACAAATTACACATGGTGATCAAGTATACATAACACAATTCTATACTAATTGAATTCAAATCAAATAAGCAAGCATGAATATATAATCCTTATTTGATCAACATTGTAATTCCTTAGATCCTTCTTCTTCTTAAACTTAGATCAATAAGAGCCCACTAAACTTAAACTTAGATCAATAAGAGAAGAAAATAAAATAAAAAGGAAGAATGAACTCTCTCAATAAATAAGAAACTCAATAGTAATTTTACAAGATAATATGTCTAAATTCTATCCTTTTTTTTTCATCCCTCTCTCCTCTTATGTACAAGGCACTAATGACCTATATATAGATCTTAGAGGTGGCTACAAGAAGTTACAAAATAGAAAGGCACCTTTTGACATGAAGGGTTACAACCTTATGCAGAATGCATAATTTCAAGGGAATTTTTGTCCATCTAAATAACTTTATCTCTAGAGAGTCCCTTTATAAAAGTTGTGTTTCTTCGAGTTAGATTTCAAATGCAACTTGAATCACCTCATTTGAATGTCCGTGGACAAAGTTATACATCAAACTTGGTCGTATGATGCTGATTATATTCGATCGTACAATCTTGATTGAAAATACATTACACTCGATCGTACAATGCCGACTACACTCAGTGATACAATGCCAACTACACTCGGTTGTACAATGCCGAGTACACTTGATCGTATAGTCTTGATTGAAATGATACATCACACTTAGTCGTATGATGCTAATTATACTCGTATAATCTTGATTGAAAATACATTGTACTCGGTCCTATAATGCCAACTGCACTCGGTCGTATAGTCTTGATTAAAAAGATATATCACACTCAATTGTGTGATGTTGAATACAATTGGTCATATAGTTTGAATTGAAAATACAATGTACTCGGTCATACAATGCCAACTGCACTCGGTTGTATAGTCTTGATTAAAAAGATACATCACACTCAATCATGTGATGCTGACTATAGTTGGTCGTATAGTTTGAATTAAAAATACAATATACTCAGTCGTACAATGCCAACTACACTCGATCTTATAGTCTTGATTGAAAAGATACACCATACTCGGTCGTGTGATGCTGACTACTCTTGTTATATAATCTGAATTGAAAATACACTACACTTGATCATATAGTGCAAATTGAAAGAATACATTGTACTTAGTTGTATAGTCTTGATTGAAAAGATACATCACACTCAGTCATGTGATACTGACTATACTTGGTCGTATAGTTTGAATTGAAAATACACTACACTTAGTCGTATAGTGCAAATTGAAAGAATACATTATACTCGGTCATACAATGTTTACTATACTTGGACATATAGTCTAAATTGAAAATATACTACACTCGATCGTATAGTGTGAGTTTCTTTTCTACATGACAAATTCAATAATCTATGCAATTTAGGACTAAATTACAAAGAAAATTTTGGACTTACATGCAAATAAAGCTAAAGGACTAAAGTGGACATTTGCCACTGCAATATAAGCATTTTTTTCCTCTTTTTTTTATTCGTTTCTTCTTTTGCTCTTCTCTTCTTTTCATTTTCTCTTGATTTTCAAAGTTTCTTTCTTTAATTATTCTTTTATTTTACAATCAATTTTGAATCCGTCTAATCCTATGGCTCACCCATAATGTAAACTACATGGGAATAACTCTAAACAATCAGATCCAATCACCTCATATCTACATTTTTCTCCAAATGATTTAGGACTCTATGAAGGTGAAGTTGTGCATCCTTTAACTCATTTACACCTCCATAGATGTTCACAAGCTAGAGATGAGGTAAATTTTCTTCCTATGTCTTCAATTATACAATAAACATATTCCTTTAGTATCTACAAATTAATATGTTCATGCATAAAGTATTAGGATATTTGCTATAAAGAACATATAAAACTTATAGAAAATTGACATTTTAGAACCAAAATTTTGTAAAATTAGTCTCAACATGTCATAGGACTAACAAAAATATGTTTAAATTTTCTGAATTTCTCATAAGGAGTTTGAATTCTGGGTCAAAATTCTTAGATTTTGAACCGAAATTCTGGATTTTTTTTTTTATCAAAAATCCAGAAATACAATCAAAATTCTAGATTTATAATAGAAATGATAGTCTTCTAATTGAGCTTTAGCCTAATTTTTTTTAACTTCTTAAACAAACAATAAACAAAAAAAAAATGCAAGCATTTGTAAAAGAAAAATAATCTTGTGATTTTCTGAATTTTATTTGAAAACCACTGAAATTCTCGGGTTGCTTTCACTTAGCTCGAGAATTATTTCATGACTTGTATGGAGAGGTAGTACAACATATCTGGGCATTTGGCTTTCAATGTATTGTTATTGCTTTACCGACTGCCCAAGGTAGGTCAAACCACTACTCACTTTTTGTTCTTATTGAGAGGTGGATGGACACCACTCACACTTTTCACATATTAGTGGGTGAGCTGACTATTTTCCCTATGATCTTCTCTGCTATTACTGGGATCGCATTCAGGGGTACCCTGATTCCCTTAAATATCCATTACTGCACTTTCCCAGAGGATGCTAGGAGTTGTTGTGTTCACGACTTGCCCAGGTTTATTCCGACGTGGAAGAATCAAAAGAATGTGCTTCTTTCTTCTTTTGTTCAGGGTTTCAAGAGATTACTTACCACCATAGCTTACTAGATTCTTCAGAAGGTGAGATACTTCTTATTGATATTACTTAGCATTACTCTTTTTTATGAGATTGGTCATGAGGTTAGAATGCCCTTCTCAGTGCCCTTCAGGATCTTGCTAGGGTTGCTACTTTAGATTGGAGATCTGTAGAGCTTGCTTATCTTTATTACAGATTAGATACTATTTACAAAGGTACTGTGACAATTTTCAATTTCTGACATGTCTTATATGTATGTCTCCTGCCCTTTTCAACTTTACTTATTTTTCACATTTTCCTTCTTATTTCTATTATTTCCTCTCTTTTAGATCTGGGGCATTAAGATTGGAGTAATCTGAGGCTTCAGTGCCATTAGCTTTGATAGAAGTCTTCCCTTGATGCAGAGATGGGGTTCTTCTCGTCTTGCTATTATCAAGCATGACTTGCAAACTTATCGGGACTAGTTGAACTCCTTAGAGTGGGACATGGTAAAATAAAATTTATTTTTTTTAGTATTTCACCAATTTTAGAAGTTTAATAAATTTAAATGAATGAGTTCACATGTCAAATCAAATTGGTTGGTTGGTGCTTATGACATTCAGTGATACGATTTCATAACTGTAGTTATGAGGCTTGAGACTATAAGAGTTTTGTTCCCTAATTATGGTTGCTATCTGTGATATCTCGATGGGTGTGTTTATCATTGGCACATGGGACCTTCCAGAAGGTGCGCTCCCTCTTCTATTCCCTCCTTAATGTTATGGAGCAGTAGCATGACTAGTCCCGAGCTTAGAGTAGCTATTAAGGGATATGACGCTTTGACTCTGGTCGAGTGTTCTCATCATTATCAGGAGTATATTTAGGAGAATCTCCTAGAGTAGGTTCCTCAAATCCAGTTGAGGTATGTTTTCTGTCACTATTTTACTTTAACTCATTCATCACTATATATGATATTCACTTTTTGCACAAGCTGAAGAAGTCTCGGATGTTGCTATGGAGGAGAATGAGGATGACACTGAGGAGATTAAGCAGGAGGTTGAGCCTACTCATCATAATGAGGCTGCTCGTGGTGATGCTTCCTTGAGTACTATTTTAGGCGTTGTTCCCCCATTTAATATGTCTATGTATTATTGGGCTCCTATGATCCAGACTCCTATTGAGCGACACATGTACTTTGACACAGCTCAGATTCCTAGCTTCTCTCCTCCTGATGCTTCACATGTAAGTGTGATTTGCCTTTCCAACCTTGTACAAACTAGCATTTATTGCTGAATTATTAAACTTTATTTTATAGGTTCCTCAGACATAGGCAGAGTATCTGTATGGATTTGCCTCTTCTTAAAGATTATTTACTATACAAATCACAAATACTTGGAGGGTTAGTATTTACAACAAATATGCAAATGTATGCATGTTATGTATGATATGCATGATTCTAACTATTCTTAATGCAACAAAGTTATGCTAGGTATTTAGAGTGCAAGAACGAGAGGCTTCAATGATAACTTGCTAGCCTTGGTTTTGACAGTCATGATGTCGGGATTTCTATGCCCTCATATTAGAGCGACGATCTAGCTAGAGGATGGAGACCCAAGCCGGACACTAGAGCTCAAGATGACTGATTTCCCTATCTTTAGGACTTGGGTTAGCATGACTATACTTTGGATACTTCAGGATTGTTTCTTTTTATGAATGGATCACGAAGTTTTGTTTTGGACCAAACCTTAAAATTATTATTATTATTATTATTATTTTGTCAAAAATATTGGAAATCTGACCAGTATCCTAGATTTCTGATTGGAATTCTGGAAATTCGATTAGAATTCTAAATTTTTGATTGAAAATTCAACTCTGATTCTTCATATTTCTTGTTCTGACTCAAATTTGGTCTGAAAATAACTAAGACAAATCCTAATCCCTTATGTACTAATTTTTTAGCCTATATAGGAGTCATAAACATAATAATTATGCATCCTTTTCTTCCACTTATTTTCATCATGACATAAGCTACCATTAATTTGATGAAGAAATTCCTCAAGACTATCAATGGAGATGATTGGAATAGTGTGCTACCCTTCCATGCCAAATCCCTGAAGTCCCTTCAACACCTAAACATAGACAACAATTTCTTACATGTTGCTACCACGTGCTGGGATGTTAAGGATCATGTATTTAGAATCAATGGACAAGAGTTATGTCCATTAATTGAGGAGTTTGCTGCTATTCTTGGATGTTCATTATATTCAACTGCTACAATTGCTCTCCTTGATCTTAAAATGGAATTTCCTAATAAACTAGTGGCATTCTTTGATATGCCCCCAAATGTCATCTACATGCACACACATAATGCTAGGTCCATCAGTCTTCCTTTTCTAATTACCTCTTGTGGAACTAGAGACAAGAATAATTCTGTTTGGATAAGAACTATCACCTTTTGCTTGTATGCCCGATTTCTACTATTATCTTCTCATAGATATATTGATGCAAGGATTATTAGTATCCTAGAATAAGTAGAAACTGGAGCTAATCTCGTGCCTGTCATACTTGTTGAAACTATCATCAGGTTAGATAATTTCAAGGTTCAGAACCAACTCTCAGGTAGTTTGCTTCTCGTTCAGGTATATAACCCTTTTTTTGCCTAAGCTTCTCTTTCAGGTTTTCAACTTAGTAGTTTTTTTTTATATTTGGTTACAAGAGAAAATGAGTCTTCTTAATTCTCCCACTAATGCTTTAATTTATCAACCTTACCATCTACAGTCTCATTCATTGAAGATAAAACAAAAGCACACTATAGATCAATGGATTGATTGGATGAAAGGCAATGCTGATATTGAGATTACTTGGATTTGTTCATGGTGGAGATTGAAATTCATGACTGTCAACCTGTATGACAACTGCATCCCTATTCCTAGGTTACACTTTTTAACCTTCCTTTCTCCCTCATGCCTTTTCCATCAGTATAGTTGCCCCCAATTCATTGTGGCTGTTATAACTAACTTTAAAGGCTTTCCTTTGAGATAAGACTTTCTCGATAAAGTAAAGAACTTGTGGCCCTATAGAGCTTTAAAGCGGAATATGCACCTGAATGTTGACATAACTACTAACGATAAATACAAAGCTTAGGTTGTCATGCACTCTACAAAACCACCAGAATTTACTAGCTACAAAAGGACTAAAGTATTATTAGATGAGTCACAAAAGAAAAAACAAAAACAAAAATAGTAGTCTCATAAGTCTGGCTTCTTATGTTTTATTTTTTCTTCAAGTCTTTATGCTTTGTAATAAAGATAGAACATGCAATATTTGATAGAAATATCATTTCAATTTATTTCATTAATTAGGGTAAAAATGAGTACATTTATTAGATCATATAACATAACTCCTATTATCAGCTAGTCCTTTCAAATTTTCTAACTGAACATTTTTCCTCACTTTTATTTCCCTAATTTCTGCCTGATTAGCCCTTTACGAGTTTTTTGATCAACGGGATCGTCTCTTTTATTTTATTCCCTAATTTTTGTCTACCAACCTTTTGTAGGTTTTTTGAACAGCAGAGATGTCCTAACTTTTACCTGACTAGCCTTGTCAGGTTTTCTAGCTAGTGGAGCTCTTTTTTTTTAAAGGTAGTATTTCTTGAGGTGATACAGGTTGATTGGCTCAGTAAACTCATTCCCTTCTAGATATGATATCTTTGCAGCTCCTTTGGGTACGATTGCCTTGACTAAATATGGTCCTTCTTAATTTGGTTTGAATTTCCCTCTTAGGTCAAACACCATCACCTTTGCCTACTTTAGTACCATATCTCTAGCTTTTATCTTTCCTGGCTTAACCCTTTTATTGAAAGCTCTCGCTATTCTCCTTTGATAAATCTGAGTGTCAAATAAAGCATCCGTCCTTTTCTTATCTAGAGACGAGGTGATCGAATCTCTTTTATATCCATTCACTCTCAGGGATTTTTTCTTCCATAATAAACCTCAAGGATTTAATTTTCATCTTTATGGGAAAAATTGCTTCATAACCATATACTAGCGAGAACGGTGCTTATCCTATAATAGTGCATGTCATAGTTCTGTAGCCCCACAAGGCAAAAGGGAGATATTCAAATAAATCTTTATGAATTTTCACCATCTTGGAGAGGATCTTCTTTATATTCTTATTAGCTACACCAACTACACCATTAGCCTAAGGTATATAAGGCGAGGATTTATGATGCTCAATCTCGTATCTCTAGAATAACTTAACTGTCTCTACTTGAAATTGAATGCCATTATCTGTCACAACATGATGTGGAACCCCATATCTACAAATGAGATTCTTCTTGATAAACCTTGCTATTTGTCTAGCCTTTAAGGTACCAAAGGACTCTGCTTCTATCCATTTAGAGAAGTAGTCAATTGCAACTACTATATACTTATGCCCGTTTAAAGTAGTTGGTTTTACTTCCCCTATTATATCTATTCCCCAGGCTGTAAAGGGCCATGGAGATTTTAAATTGTTTAGCACCATAAGGGGAAGATGATTGAGGTTCCCATGCACTTGACACTGATGACATTTTCTCACTACTTGAATACAGTCCCTTTCCATGCTCATCCAGTAGTACCCTTACCAAATCATTTTCTTTACTAGAATCATCCCATTCATGTGAGATCCATAAACCCCTGCATGAATATCTGTCATCGCCTATTCTGCTTCATCCTTCTTAAGACATCTCAGTTGTATTCCATTCGACATCCTTCTGTATAATACCCTATTATGACTTGCATAATGGTGTGCAAGAACATAAAGAGCATATACATAAAGAGCATATCTTTCTTTGGAAGTTGCTTCATCTGGGTATTTTCGTTCTTTGATAAATCTCTAGACATCATAAAACCATGGCTTTTCTTCTGGCCCTATTTGAATACTTGTGACTTGTTCCTTGCTATAACACAGAGCTTCCATTTTCATTGTTACCAAAGCTTTCATCATTGATCTTGTTAGTTTATCCCACATCAAAGAAAGCATTGTTAAGGCATTCGCCATTTAATTCTCATCTCTTAGTAAATGCACGAAGAGACATTTAGTGAAATTCCTCATTAGCCTTTTCAAATAGCTGATGTAAGGTTTCAACCTCTCTTCTTTCACTTCCCACTCCTCATTAGCCTGACCAATGACTAACATGGAATCTCCATAAACCAATAAGTCTTTAGCTCCAATTGCTTGTGCTGCTTCCATGCCATAGATACATGCCTCGTACTTAGCTATATTGTTTATAACCCTAAAGTCTAATTTCTTAGCCATTGGGATGGTTTCTCCTCCTGGTGTGACAAGAATTACTCCTAACCCTACTCCTTTATTATTCATAGCTTCCATTCACGTTATTCAATTACTGCTAAGTTATTATATGGAAACTCTAGATTCCATTACTCATTTCCTTTTACTACATTCTGGGCTAGGAATTCTGCTACTGCTCTTCCTTTGATGACCTTCATAGTGATGTACTCTATATCAAACTCAGTCAAAAGTACCAACTATCGAGACATCTTTCTAATCAAAGTTAGTGCTTGAAACAAGTACCTCAAAGGATCTATCTTTGAAATAACTTGTACTTTGTAACACTGGAAATAATGCCTTAACTTCTTTGTAGCCTAAATCATTATCAAGCATGTCTTCTCTACATGATCATACTTTTCTTAGCAAGAACTTTTTACTAAAATAATACACTGCGTACTCCACCCCTTATGGTCCTTCTTGTGCTAGCATTGCCCCTATTGCTTTTTCTTCTAAGCCAAATATAAGATTAACGGCTTACCTTGCCTTGGTGGTCTCAACACGGGTGGCTTAGTAAGGTATTCCTTAATCTTATCAAAGGCTTTTTGACATTCTTCATTCCATTCCACTGGCTGATTCTTCTTTAAAAGATTGAAGATTGAATCATAAATAATGGTAATTCTCATAATAAATCTGCTAATGTACTGTAATTTCCTAATAAATCCTGCTACTTCTTTCTCCATTCTTAGTGCTAGCATCTCTTAGATGGATTTAATCTTGCCTAGATTGACTTCTATTCCTCTGTTACTGACTATGTGCTCTAATAACTTTGAGAAATCACCCTAAAGATGCGTTTCTTTAGATTATGCCTTAGGTTATATCTTTCTATTCTTGCTAGGAACTTATCCAAAGCCTTAAAGTGTCCCTCTCTTATTTTTGACTTAACCATCATATCATCAACATACACTTCCACTTCCTTATGCATCATATAATTAAATAAGGCAATGACCACTCTTTAATAAGTTCCTCTTATGTTCTTCAACCCAAAGGGCATCACTTTATAGCAATATGTCCCCTATTTTGTGATAAAATCAATTTTAATCTTGTCCATATATGCCATCATTATCTGATTATGACCTCAGAAGCCATCCATGAAGGAGTACATTGCACTAGATGCTGCACTATTAACAATCACATCAATATGGGGTAAAGGGAAGTCATCCTTTGGACATGCTTTATTCATATCCTTAAAATCTACACACATTCAAACTTTTCCATTTTTCTTAGGGATTGGTACTATGTTTGCCAACCATTAGAGTATTCCACTACTTCCAGAAAATTAGCCTGGATTTACTTAGTGATTTCTTCCCTTATCTTTGCTGTCCACTCTGGCTTTAACCTAAAAAGTTTTTGCTTTATAGCTTTAGCTTCTAGATATATTGGAATGTGATGCTCTATGATTCCTCTATCTAACCCTAGCATATCCTCATAGGATGAAGCAAATACTACCTTTCTTTTTGTTAATATTCTCTCAAAATTTTCTCTCTTTATGAGTTAAATCATGTGATATAGAAATGTGTTTTGATTGTTCATTTATGCCCATATTTAATTAATCTAATTGAATAGAATTAATGTCAAACATGCATGAACGATCATTATTAAAGTGCATAAAACCATTAAAATCAACATCACACAAGTAAGCCAAACTAGAATTCATATCATTAACTATAAGAAAATTAGAGTTTTCATCCTCAAACAAATCAGACATTATTACATTAGTTTCTTTATAAAAAAACATCACTAAAACTATTATTAATAATACTAGTTAACTCCTGTTGTGATTCTTCATTAAATGGCAAACAAATCAGCTCTTTAATAACCGAAGCTTTCATCTTTTCAGCAACTTTCTTCATCACCTTGTCTTTATTGTCTTGCACTAGCCTCTCTATCTACTTCTTGAAGATCTTAAACCTAGGGATATCCACACTAGCTACTTGGACAGGCTCTTTTTTACCCAGATAGAACTTCTCCTTCCTTTGTTTGACAAAGTTATCTTTCAGCAATCCTACATTCCTTAGGAGGTTATTCTGATTGAAAAACCTTCTTCTAGCCTTTTACTATCAAATCCAACTCCTGTATAGCCCAATCCTCTTGTATCATCTTGGGTTTTGAAATCTGGGAGTTATGGGCTTCCCTGCTCATTATTTCCTAGTCCTTATCCAGGCTGATAGTTCATCTTCTTAATCATGCTCATAACTCTTGGATCCATCACAATTCCATATAAGATCATGGCTATTTGGAAATTAGGAAAAGTAACTACTTGCTTCTGACTATCCATAATTGTAGTCATAGTTTTTCCTATACTAACATCTAAAGTCACCACTTCCCCATCAAGTAAGAATTTTACCTTGTGATGCACAATTAAAGACACTCCTCCCAAAATATGATACCTAGGCCTACCAAAAAAAAAGGCATAAGTGACAGGGATATCTAGCACAGTGAATTCCACCATTGCCTCTATAGGCCCTATCTTCACAGGAGCCATAAATGTTCCCTCTACATTTCTTGTGCTATCATCATAAGCTCTTATTATAAGGTCTAATTTTGCCAAACCCTCCACCTTCACTCTTAGATTGGGTAGGATCCGTAGTGGGCAAACATTAATTGTGGACCCATCATCCACTATCATATAATTGGTCCTTTTCCCTCTTACTTCAGTTGGAATGAATAGGGCTTTATTATGATTCCTTCCTTCCATAAGTAGATCCTCATTAGAGAAAGTAATAACTCCATACTTTTTCTCAGTAACATTGGCTACCATCACCTCGGCCACCATCACCTTAAGGGTTGCAGTAGTTTTAATGTTCAACTTAGCTAAAGCCTTAGCTAAAGCCTTAACTAGAGCCTTCTTATGGCTACTTAAGTGTATCAAGAGCTCCCAAATACTTACATTTGCTTTTTCTTTCTTGAGTTGTTTGAGAATTAGGTCATTGCTATATTCATTTAAGTCTTCTCTTTCATTAACTTCCTCTCTCTCTATAGTCTTCTTTGTTGGTTTATAACCTTTCCTACTTTTAGTAACATGACTGACTTCTAGATTATCAACCCATACATTATAACCTTCAGTGCCTTCTTCATCAGAATTGTACCAAATGTTAATGACCCTAATAGTTTGATCCTTCTTTCCATCCTTCCATATCTCAACCATGCATTTTTCTTTCTTAACTACCAGCTTCTCATCATCAAACTCATCATCCCATCCTATAGGCTTGATTGAATCAATGGGTATATTAAAAGAAGGTGGTTTAGAGTAAATCACCTTATAATCAAACTTGTTTAAGGGCTGGCCTAGCAAGTCTTCTACTCTTTCCATATCTTTAGGGGCACTAGGAAATTTCTCATTACTTTTAAGGTTTAGATCCTTAAAAGAGTTTAGCACTTCTTCCTCACTTACTCCTGAGTTGATCATCATAGTTGTTGGAGGTGACATGTTTTGGTAATTTAGGAAAGGATTATTTTGGGTGTTTGGGTTTAGATTGGATTTCTCAGGGTCTGTGATTTTTCCAGAGTCTATAAGGTTTTGAATTTCATGTTAAAGGTGCATGCAAGAATTAGTAGAGTGGACATCAACTTGATGAAACTTGCAATAACTATTTTGGTGAAAGCTAAGGAGATTTGGGTTTGGTGGTCTAGAGGGCGTTAAGGGCCTAAGGAGGCCTTTTTGGATAAGATGGTCAAGGACTTTGGATAAGGGTTGGTTTAAATTTAAGAATCTCCTAGGTTGTTGAATAGTATGAACTCCTACAACCCAGCTAGTATTTCCTTGCTGCGTGCCCCTAGTTGGGTAATTTCTCACTCTAGTGTTTCTAGTGACCTTCTTCTTCTCATTTTTTTATCTCTTTAGCTTACAACCCATCATCATAAAGATCTACAAATCTATTAAGGTTCATCATCTGCAACCTTTCAACCAAATTAGGTGACACATTTTGAATTATCATCCTAACTTGATCCTTCTCAGCCAGCATGTTCTTCATTAATCCTGCCTTATTCATGAACCTGGTCAAAAAATCTGAGAATGACCCATTAGGCTTCTGCTTGGTCAATTCTAAGTCCCTGATGGACACTTTGAGCCTGGTATTATAGTCATATTACTTCAAAAAAGTAGTGCACAACTCTCTCTAGTCCGCTCGGATGGACTTCTCTAACCCGTGATACCAATTAATAGCCATACCCTCTAAAGATAGAATAAATAACTTGGTAACTATAGACAAAGGAACCTTAATAGTGCTCATAGTAGTTGTGTACTGACTAAGGTGAATCCTTAGATCTCTAGTACTGTCAAACTTCTATAGCTATTGCATCTTATACTTATCAAGAAACTTGTCCTTTGTAAATTGTATTACATCATCAAAGTCAAATGAGTATCCAATGCCCTATCCTCTCATCAACTCCTCAATCTAGGACATCTTTTGAGTCAATGCTTTCATATGTTTGGATTCCAACTCTTGAACTTTCTTAAGTGATTCCCTTTTTGCCTTTTCAACAATATAACTCTTAACATCCTCAAACTTCATTTCCTTAGTAGGTATATTCCTAGTAGCAACATCATTGTTAGTGGGTGGTGTACCTATAATAGGTGGATTGGCCGTAACAGGAGGTACAGCAGTAGCAAGTGGTGGCATCAGTCCAGCTAAAGCCTGTCTTAACTCATCTTGCATCATCACTCTCATGTCATCCATTAATGACACTTTGACATCCTCTAGGGTCCAATTTCCTCCCTTTTGGTTTTCCATTTCTTTGATTTATTTAGGTTGTGCAGCTTCTAGGTATAGTAGATTGATGGGTCTCTTTTCTAATCTACCATGGATTTCTTTCGTAGTTGATTACAGACTTGAATCAGTTCTCACTAGTCTGCCACCTTTTTGACTCCATACATAGGAAGACATGGATGAATCTATGATGGCTAAAAAATAAAATGTTAGTATGATGCATGTGTTATGCAATAAGTAGCAAGTAAAAAGTCAAGTGTACATACATCCTTCCAACCTTATTCCTCCCACATACGTATTCAATTGCGAGTCTTTTTTCCTAGGATTTTTTATTTTGGCTTTAATATCAACAAAGGATATCAAGAACCAATATGCATGTCAAGTCTCTCAAAGAAATAAAACATAGAAATGACGTTTCTAGGTATAAAAGATTAGCCTAATCTTTATTAGTCCAAACAGGCTTTTAAAGTATGGGCTTAAGCCTTTATAGATAAAAATACCTCATAGTAACATTCATAAGCAATTTGGGTAGATCCTAGGGGAAGTTACTAAGCCATTATATGTGGTTAGGGCCTGGTGAAAGGTCAAGGTTTTCTTAGCAAGATGCCCTCCTTTAAGACCTGAGTTACAAGCTAAGGTTAGAGGGGCCCAACATCCTTTGCAAACTCGAGGGGAAATTACCCCCTTTTAGGACTTGGGTTACAGGCTCTTGTCATATGAGCCTAGTAATCTCTATTGAATGGAGTTTAAAGCTAAGAGTGATGGTCAGCCAATCTATAACTCCATGAAGCTAATGGAATCATAAACCAATGCCATCAGTTAATAAGGACATACAAAATGAATGCATGAATCAAATAATAATTAATAAAATAATTCTAAATAACATAAGTAGTATCAGTATCTCTTATCCCTAGTGGAGTCACCACTATAGACAACGGGGTTTAGTGCACGTCCAAGATTTTAACAACTGCGACACTATTTGAGCTCAGGCACTAGAGAACACACTAACTACTATTACAAAGACATGACATGGAGATGAGGAGTCACCACCCAGGGTAATAACTGGACAAATAAAAAAGGTGGTAGTCGATTCCTTAAAAGAAAGCTAGCACCATAACCAGGAGATTTTGGATATATAATACCAACTTCTTTTTAGTCTCATGTTCTTTTAGAATTACTTTACGAATTACTATAATAACCTCTATTTACATGCAATTTCATATAAACCCTTATTCTAGCAATGAACTCCCAAGCAAACTAGTCATAAAAAATAGAAGTAAATAATACATTCAATACAATCCCTAAGTTAGTCTAATCTACATTGATTTTAATTAAATGAGATAAATCTACATGTTTTTAATAAGTGAGCCTGAAGGGCCTAATTCCTTTTAGTTTTAATTAAATAAACCTAAATCTATTTATTTTAATTCTAAAAAATGGGCCTAAATCTATAAATTATGGAGTATTTAAATTAATGGACCTAATGCTACATGTTTTAATTCTAAGGTGATCTTAAATCTACAAATTATGAAAAAGACTTAAATTAAATAGGCTAAGTCTAATTAATTAAATTATGTGGGCCTATATCTAATTTAATAAATTGGCCTAAGTTATCTCTACCCTAAAAATCTAATTAATTATGGACCTAAAGATATATTTTAATTAAAGACCTAATTAATTTAAATGAAATAGGCTAAGTAAAGGGTGAGCTAAAGAAGAATTATTTAGACCTAAACTTAAATGAATGAATTAAAGCCTCATATGGGCTTAAGGCCTAAAACACATAAAAATAAATAAATAAGCAAAAAAAAATAAAAAAATTCAAATAAGAGATCAAACAATCAATTAATTTATTCCTTCTAAAAAACCCTAATTTTCGTTAACATGCAACCTAAATTAATTTAATTTCTCCATTGATTTTAATAAGTTACCCAATTAAAACCCTAATTTTACTAATCAATTCATTAAAATAAACATACAACCACACATATAATTTTACTATTCTCACTATTAGGGTTATTACAATAATCTATTGAGAATAAAAAGAAAAATAATTATTATAAACACAAAAATATAAATAAAATAAAGTAATAAAATAATAAAAAATAAAAATCCTATAAGCTATATCTCTACAAGGTCTTATCCATGGCATTCTATAAACTTATCATGAATTTAGTCCTCCAAACATTACCATTATGTATTTTCCTCCATAATCACCATAAATAGAAACAAAAATTATGATTAGTGAATAAATTATAAAGAAATTTGAATAAAATTAAAACTCAACAAAATCAAAAGGAAAAATAAAATAAAAGAAGAATATGGAAAAGATGAAGCTTATTGATATTTTTAATGGAGTACTGCTCAGATTTTATAAAATCACTGTTCTTAATAGGTCTTTAAATATTATTCTTCTACTCCTCAAAAAGCCAAAAATACTCCATGAAAAGAAAAATCCTCCTTGAAAATAAAAATCCTCCTCCCCCTTAGGAGCCAAACCCGTCCTTTTATAGCAAAACAACACAAAAATTCTAGTTCACGTGTTTGTTGAGTTTCATTCCTAAAAGGTCTTTATTTTCTTAAAAGAATCAAATAAATACCAAAACAATTTTAAGAAAAATCCTTCAACCAATCAAGATTCAAAAAAAGCATTTTTTATTTTCTGGAAAATCCAAAAAATCAGATAGAATGGGTCTAATTCCGATTGGAATTGCGTAATTTCAATCGGAATTACACAATTCCAATTAAAATTGTGTAATTCTAATCAAAATTATAGAATTTCAATTTTTTAACTTTTAATTACAAAAAGACTCCTGAAAGAATTAAAACTTTTCAAGTACGTCCTTAAAAAGCTTGTAATTTAGTCCTTGAAAATATTAAATTCTTTCTTTGAAAAATACAATTAGACCTCTAAATTTTCAAAACTCAAGCATTGAAGACCTATTTAATAGTTTTATCACTAGAGTCATTTGCATCCATAACTCATTATCCCAAAATTGGGTGCTTATAGTTGTCCCCTTTGTCGTTGTTGTTTGATAAATTCCGATAAGGAAAACTAGCACTCAATTTCTAAATTGAAAGTTAAGATACTTACCTGTGCTCCGTGAAGCTTTTGCTTATGAACTTGTTATACTTAGATGTACAACATTGATTTATAAGGACATATCACACTCGGTCATATGATGTTGACTATACTTGGTTGTATAGTCTCATGTGAAAGGGATACATTGCACTCGGTCATACAATGTGGACTAAACTCGGACATATAGTATTGAATGAAAGGATACACCACACTTGGTCATATGATGTTAATTGAAATTACAATGTACTCAATCGTAAAATGCCAACTATACTCGTTCGTATAGTCTAATTTTAAAAGGATACATTGTACTCGGTCGTATGATGCCGATTATACTTGGTCATATATTCTTGATTGAAAATAGATTGTACTATGTCATACAATGTTAACTATACTCGAACATATAGTCTGAATTAAAAAGATACATCATACTCAGTCGTATGATGCTGATTATACTCGGTCATATAATCTTGATTGAAAATACATTGTACTCGGTCGTACAATGCCAACTACACTTGATCATATAGTCTTAATTGAAAAGATACATCACACTTGGTTGTTTGATGCCGATTATACTTGGTCGTATAATCTTGATTGAAAATACATTATACTCGATCATACAATGTCGACTACACTCAGTCGTATAGTCTTGATTAAAAAGATACATCACACTCAGTCGTATGATGCTGACTACACTCGGTCATATAGTCTGAATTGAAAATAAATTGTACTCGGTCATACAATGCTTACTACACTTGATCGTATAATATTGATTGAAAATATACATCACACTCGGTCGTGTGTTGCTAACTACACTTGATCATATAGTCGGAATTGAAAATATACTACACTTGGTCGTATAGTCTTGATTGAAATGTTACATCACACTCGGTCATGTGATGCTAACTACACTCGATCATATAGTCTAAATTGAAAATACACTACATCGGTCATATAGTGAAAATTGAAAGAATACATTGTACTCGGTCGTATAATGTTAATTATACTCGGACGTATAGTTTGAATTGAAAATACACTATACTCAGTCATATAGTGTGGGTTTCTGCTCTACATGACAAATTCAATAATCTATGCAATTTAGGACTAAATTACAAAGAAAATTTTGGACTTACATGATAACAAAGCTAAAGGACTAAAGTGGACATTTGCCACTTCAATATAAGCATTTTTTCCTCTTTTGCTTATTCATTTCCCCTTTTGCTCTTCTCTTCTTTTCATTTTCTCTTGATTTTCAAAGTTTCTTTCTTCAATTATTCTTTCATTTGACATCCGATTTTGAATCTGTCTGATCCTATGGCTCACCCATAATGCAGACTACATGGGACCAACTCTGGATAATCATATCCAATCACCTCACATCTATATTTTTCTCAAAATTATTTGGGACTCCATGTAGGTGAAGATGTGCTTCCTTTGACTCATTTACACCTCCACATGTGTTCATAAGCTGGAGATGAGGTAAATTTTCTTCCTTTAGTATCTAAAAATTGATATGTTCATGCATGAAATATTAGGATATTTTCTACATAAATCAAATAAAACTTATAGAAAATTGACATTTTAGAACCAAAATTTTTCAAAATTAGTCTCAATATATCACAGGACTAATAGAAATATGTTCAAATTTTCTAAATTTCTCACTGACACTCTAAATTCTAGGTCAAAATTCTTGAATTTTGAATTGAAATTCTCAGATTTTCATCAAAAATCTAGAAATCCAATCGAAATTCTGGATTTTTGATCAAAAATCCAATAATTTGATCAAAATTCTATATTTCCAATCGAAAATCTAGTCTTCTAATTAAGCCTTAGGCTAATTTTTTTAACTTCTTAAACAAATAATAAACAAACAAAACATAAGAATTTGTAAAAGAAAAATAATCTTGTCATTTTCTGAATTTTATTCAGATTCCATTAAAATTCTTGAGTTGCTTTAACATAGCTCGAGAATTATTCCATGACTTTTATGGAGAGGTAGTACAACATATCTAGGCATCTAGCTTTTAACGCTTTATTGTTGCTTTACTGATTGCTCAAGGTAGGTCAAACCACTACTCACTTTTTGCTCTTATCGAGAGGTAGATGGACACCACTCACACTTTTCACACACGGGTGGGTAAGCTTACTATTTCCCCTATGAGCTTCTTTGCTATTATCAAGATCACATTTGAGGTACCTTGATTCCCTTTGATACCCATTACTACACTCTCCCAGAGGATGCTAGGAGTCGCTATGTTCGCGACTTGCTTGGGTTCATTCCAATACGGAAGAATCAAAAGAATGTGCTTCTTTCTTCTCTTGTTTAAGGTTTCAGGAGATTACTTATCACCACACCTTGCCAAATTCTTTAGAAGGCAAGATGCTTCTTATTGATATTACTTGGCACTACTCTTTTTTGTAAGACTGGTCATGAGGTTAGCATCACCCTTCTCGATCCCCTTCAGGATCTTACTATGGTCACTACTTTAGATTGCGGATCTGCAATGTTTGCTTATCTTTATTATAAAATAGATATTGTTTGCAAAGGTGATGTGACAATGTGTGGTTTCTGGCATGTCTTACATGTATGTCTTCTACCCTTTTCAAATTTGCTTATTTTTCACATTTTCCTCCTTTTATTTTTTATTTCCTCTCTTTATTTCCTCTCTTTCACATTAAGGGCATTGAGATTGGAGTGATTTGAGGCTTTAGTCCCATGATCTTTGACAGGAGTCTTCCCTTGATGTAGAGATGGGGTTCTTCTCATCTTGCTAGCATCAAGCATCACTCGTAGACTTATCCGAACCAGTTGAACTCCTTAGGGCGGGACCTGGTAAGACAAATTTTATTTTTTTTATTATTTCACCAATTATGAAAGTTAAACAAATTTAAATGAATGATTTTATAGGTTAAATCTGATTGGTTGGTTGGTGTTTATGACATTCAGTGATACAATTTCATGACTGAAGCTGTGAGGCTTGAGACTATGAGAGTTTTGCTCCCTGGTTACAGTTGCCAGATATGGTATCTTGGTGAGCGTGTTTATCATTAGCACATGGGACCTTCCAAGAGGTGTGTTCCCTCTTTTATTCCCTCCTCAATGTTGTGGAGTAAAAGTATGACTGGTCCCAAGCTTAGAGTAGCTCATGAGGGATATGACACTTCGACTCTGGTTGAGCATTCTCATCATTATCAGGAGTATATTTGGGAGAATCTCCTAAAGTAGGTTCTTATAGATCCAGCAGAGGTATGTTTTATATCACTATTTTACTTTAACTCATTCATCACTACATATGATATTCAATTTTTGTACAGGTTAAAGAAGTCCCGAATGTTGCTATTGAGGAGACTGAGGATAACATCAAGGAGACTGAGCAGGAGGTTGACCCTACTCATCATAGTGAGGCTACTCGTGGTGATGCTTCCTTGAGTACTATTTTAGGCGATGTTCCCCAATTTGATAGGTCTATGTATTATTAGGCTCTTATGGTATAGACTCTTATTGAGCACACATGTATTTTTATTGAGCTCATATTCTGAGCTTCTCTCCTCTTGATGCTTCACATGAAAGTGCAATTTGCCTTTCTAACCCTGTACAAACTAGCATTTGTTGCTGAATTAGTAAAATTTATTTTATAGGTCCTTCAGACACAAGCAGAGTATCTATACAGACTCGCCTCTTCCTAAAGATTATTTACTATATAGATCACAGATACTTAGAGGGTTAGTATTTACAACAAATATGCAAATGTATGCATGTTATGTATGATATGCACGATTCTAACTATTCTTAATGCAGCAGAGTTATGATAGGGATTTGGAGTGTAGAACGAGAGGCTTTGATGATAGCTTGCTAACTTTAGTTTTGACAGTCACGATGTCGGGACTTCCATACCCTTATATCAGAGCGATAATCCAACTAGAGGATGGAATAAATTAAGGGTAGCTTATATAAGAGTTATAAAAATAATCATTCCGCATCCTTTTCTTCCACCTATTTTCATCATGATATAAGCTACCCTTAATTTAATGAAGAAATTCCTCAAGACTATCAATGAAGATTATTGGAATAGAATGTTGCTCTTCCATGCCAAATCCCTAAAGTCACTTTAACACCTAAAATAGACAATAATTTCTTACATGTTGTTGCCACATTCTAGGATGCTAAGGATCATGTATTTAGATTCAATGGACAAGAGTTGTGCCCATTAATTGAGGAGTTTACTGCTATTCTTAGATGTTCATTAGATTCAACTGCTACAATCGCTCTCCTAATCTTGAAATGGAATTTCCCAGTAAACTAGTGGCATTCTTTAATATGCCCCTACATGTCATCTACATGAATGCACATAATGCTAACACCGTCAGTCTTCCTTTTCTAATTACCTTTTGTAGAACTAGAGACAAGAACAATGTTGCTTGGATCAGAACTATCATCTTCTACTTGTATGCCCAATTTCTGCTAGTATCTTCTTATGGAGATGCTGATGCAAGGATTATTAGTATCCTAGAATAAGTAGAAAATGGAGCTAATCTCGTGCCTATCATACTTGCTGAAATTATCATCAGGTTAGATAATTTCAAGGTTCAAAACTGACTCTCAAGCAGTTTGCTTCTCCTTCAGGTATGTAACCCCTTCAGGCATGAAACTTTTAATTATAAAAAGACCATTAAAAGAATTTAAACTTTTTAAGTACGTCCTTAAAAAGCATTGCAAGTCCTTGAAAACATTAAATTCTTTATTTAAAAAAATACAATTAGAACTCTGAAATTTCAAAACTCAAGCATTAAATACCTATTTAACAGTTTCACCATTGGAGTCCTTTGTCGCATACATAACTTATTATCCTGAAATTGGGTGCTTATAATAATCCCTAAGTTAGTCTAGTATACATTAATTTTAATTAAGTGGGCTAAATCTACATGTTTTAATTTACAAGTGAGCTTAAAGACTAATGGGCCTAATTCCTATTTGATTTTAATTAAGTGAACCTAAGTCTATTTATTTTAATTCTAAAATGGGTCTAAATCTACAAATTATGAAGTATTTAAATTAGTGAGCCTCGTATAAATTAACTGAATGGGACTAAGTTATCTCCACCCTAAATCTAATTAATTAGGGGATTAAAGATGCATTTTTATTAAGTAAACCTTAAAAACCCTAAACTTATTTAAATGGGTTAAAGCCTAATATGAGCTTAGGGCCCAAAATACATAAACAAAAATAAACAACCCTAAAAACAGTAAAAAAAATATATATAAAAAACAATAAAAGATCAAACAAATAATCACAGTTATTCTAAAAACCCTAATTTAATTAAAGTGACTTTAAACAAAAAATAAAATAAAATAAAACAATCAACCCTAATTCTATCCACTTAAATCTAATTCAATTTTAATTAAACAACTTAATGATTTCTATGGCCACTAATTTTAATTAATTACCTAATTAAAATCCTAATTTTATTAAATTGATTAATTTAAATAAAACACACAATCACACATATATGATTTCATTATTCCCATTATTGGAGCTATTACAGCGATTTATTGAAAATAATAAGAAAAGAAAAAATTAATACAATCCTAAAAATAATGAAAAAAACAAAATCAAAAAAATAATATGCAACTAAAAAAAAACCTAGAAACTATATTTAGTTACAGTGTTCAATCCATGGCATTCCATGGACCTTCATGGATTTTGTTCACCTAGTAAGATCATCATAAATCCCCTCCATAATCACCAACACAAAATAATAAATAATGATTAGTGAATAAAATAACAATAAAAATTAAATAAAATTAAAACTTAATAAAATCAAAATAAAAAAAAAATAAAAATAAAAGAAGGAAGAAAAGAAAATGATAATTATGGATGTAGTATGAGTTGCCCTTAGACTAGGATAAATCACTATTATTTGTTAAGTAGGTCTTCAAAAACTTGTTATTCTTTTCTTAAAGCTCTATTGCTTCTTGCTTAAAAAATATGAATAAATCATAAAGAATATTTTTGTACTACCTAGGGAAAAAAACAAAAGTCTTTGAGAAGTCCCCCCTCAGGATAGCTCAAACTGGGCTTTTATAGGAAAAAACCCTAACTAACAACATATCCTGTTGTGACTTGCCTTTCTCAAAGTTTTGATTTTAAAAGGACTTTAATTTTTTGAAAATTCAGATAAATACTATTTATCCAATCAAAATTCAAGAAACCAAATTTTATTTACTGAAATAAAATAAAATAAAATAAAATAAAAAATCAGACGAAACATGCATAATTTCGATTGGAATTGTGTAATTCTGATCAAAATTACTGATTGAAATTACATAATTCCAATTAGAAATACGTAAATAATTACAAAATTCTTATCTTTCTTTTTTATTTTTTTAACTTTTAATTACAAAAAGACCCCTGAAAGAATTTAGACTTTCAATTAGGTCCTGAAAAAACATTACAATTAATTCCTTAAAAAAACCAATTAAACCCTTTTTGGAAATGAATTCAATCTTTTGAGGTTTTCAAACTTCAAGTGTTGAAGACATATTCATAACAATTTTATCATTAGAGTTCTTTATCGTACCCATACTCAACTATCCCAAAATTAGGTGCTTACAGTTACCTCCCTTTATCGCTATTTGCTTGATAAGTTGCAGTAAAACAAATAAGCACACAATTTCTAAGTAAAGAGTTAGGATACTTACCTGTCATGTTACGAAATTTTTTTCTATAACACTGAATTGCGTGATGTTGCGTTTGTCATTCCTTAATGTAGGCTTTATGTTGTGGTAATCTATAATTGCTAGCAAGTTTTGAACAGCTACAACCCTTTTGTCGTCTACCTTTGACATTGTAGTCCATAACTACTTACGACTTTTGATTTTGTTACAATTCTTTCATTGCTTATCAATGATTTTGATCAGCTGAACCTTTCATTACTTGCTGGCTTTAATCGACTACAACCCTCTTGTTGGTCACCTTTTGATTTTGCAATCTGTAATTGCTCAAGGCTTTTAATCAACTGCAATCTCTTCCTTGCTCACTAGTGATTTCAATCAACTACAACCCTTTCATTACTCAATCTTGATGCTGCAATATGTAATTGCTCATAATTTTGATTAGTTACAACCCTGTCATTGCTAGCCCTTGATGCTACAGTCTATAACTATTCATAATTTAGCTACAACCCTTCCATTACTTGTCGATGATGATTGCTCACCTTTAATGTTGCAATCCATAATTGCTCACGATTAACTATAATCCATTATTGCTCCCGATTAGCTGCAATCCATAATTGCTCGTCGATGATGCTACAACCTTTACATTGCTCACCTTTAATGATTGCTCGTAATTTTTATCTTTGGTTGTTTAAGTCGAATGCTTTGAATTCTTTATGCTGACTAATTTGCATTTTTGCTGGCTAACTTTGAATTTTGCTCTGTTGACTGATTAGAATTTCTCTACTGACTAATTTCAATTCCGCTATGTTAACCAACTCTACAAGTTGGGTGCACTTCCTTCTAGATTTATAATTCCTACAGACTTATTGAAGTTAGTTTTAATCATAATGAATGTTGAAAATTTATGAGAAAATTCATCACTTTTTCATGAGATAGTGTGCACTCAACGAATCTCACTATTTTTTATTTTCATGACTATCATTTATTTTCCATTTGTAGAGGTTAGAGGCATCGTTAACTATTTTATGCTAACAACATATCTTTTGCCAAGTGAAGAGGTTACTTGCACACCTAATTTTAGGGAGAATTTGCTAAATAATACTTATGAAAATTAAGCATAAAAGATAGAATTCTAAGTATCAAAACAATCTTTGAGTTATTTTTATGCTTTCCTTCCTTATCCAAGTATTCCCCCACCTTTCTCATATTACTTAGCATGGATACCGTTGGAAAGGTCCTTTGGATACTCATACTCTTACAAAGCATTAGAGTAAATAAAACAGCTTTTGATATGGGTCCTCTTTTAGTATTCCCTTACCTTTCTTGTATTACTCAGCATGGATACCACCAAAGGTTCACGTTGATACTCTTACTCATTTTTTAGCATTGAAGTAAATTTTGCTTGCTTTTATTTTAATTCTCCTCTTAGTATTCCCTCGTCTTTCTCATATTACTCAGTGTGGATACCGTCAAAGGATTTTGTACTCATACTTATTTATGAGCATTGGAGTATATTATATTAACATTTATCATTCAAAAGACTAAAATGATACTTTAAAATTCAAGTAATTTACACTACAAGTCCATAGATTTTATTTGTGAATACTTTTCCCTCATTTGGGTGCAAAGCAGGCATTAGATTGATTAGAGTTTATAAACTCTCAACAAAAAGTTATTAACTGAACATCTGAATTCTGTGAGGCTAATAAAAAAAGAGCCATTATGATAACAGGTCATGAGATAGGCTTTTCGCATACGATCTCGTAAAGTGGATGAATTTACTTTCAATTTGCGGATTTTATTATTAAGAAGGTACTTTATTATAGAATCTAAGGAAATAAGGTTTTATTATTTCCCTTAATTATTTCGATGAGTGTTTGGCAAGTTGTTTGTCATGCAAGGTGATTCTCTGATGAATGATTAACATTTGCAATCTTGCTCGATCTTATTGATGTATCAATTCCTATCCCTTTCTTCATTCTTTTTGGTTTTTCCTTGCATAAAATACCATAAGTTAGTATGGTTTATTTGTAAGTGAAGAGATTTTGTCAAAATGCAATGTTATTCTTGTGTATTCTTCCCTTTTAATTATGGTCATGATGTCTCTGATCATAAAGGTCATGATACTCCACCATTTAAGTTGTGGCTTTGGGTTGCATTTGTATTTCTGCCATTCCATTAATGCTATGGTAAAGGGCTTCATTTCTCTTCTTGATATCTCTTACAAAGAGGTTCAGGAGTTAGAGATCTTATTTCATGATCAAATAATTTCCCAGAGTGCATTCATTTTAGGTTTTGAGTGCATCCTTCCCTTTTATAGGGCCGAAGAATGTATTACTGACATGTTGGACCTTCTCATCACTATATTCCATACCCTACACTAGTCTAACTATTATGGAGAGATATTCTAGATGATGCTCCGGATGAGGCTATGAAGGTGGATGTTGAATCTGAGGAGCTTGAATGTCCTATCCAGCCTCTTAAGATTACCAGGATGATGCTTTTGCAAGTATCATTATCGATGATGGACCCATAATTTGTTATGCCCTTGAGGTCTAAAGTCCCGTTAAGCATCAAGTTCACCTTGATAGTGTTGCTCTTCCTATTTTACTTCTTCAGTTGCTTCATATGTGACTGCTCTGACTACTTTCCTGTACTTGTACAATACTAATTTTGAATGTTGGTAGTTTAGTATTTATATAATCTTGTTTGGGCTCAAGGACTTTATTATGCAAAGCAAGTATTTCACAACAAACGTATGCAAGTGTATGCATGTTATGTATGACATGTATGATCCTAATAGGTCTTCTATTTGGAACAAAGCTATATTCACAACTTGGAGTGTGAGAATTACCTTATGAACAACCTATAGGTTTGACCATTGAATGATTTACTATTGGTACTTCTAATGTTAGAGCTTCTAAAATAGTTTTTCCATCAGATGACCAGGTGGTGATGCATTAATGAATTATTGGTTGTTGCTTATGGTTTACTTCTTTATGCACCCAAAACTCTTATACTAGCTCTTATACTTTAGTGTTCCATCTTCACTCTTCAAATGTGGACTCAATTTGCCCCCAGCTTCATTCCAGATTCATTTATGATATTCTAGTAGTCCTTTTTTTTTCATTTTCATGTGCAAGAGACCCAGTTCGTTCACTATTATTGTTGATCCTTTGACTTACTAACCCTATTAGTTGTAATCTCATTCATTAAAGATGCAGAGTAGTGGGCAGACTGACTTAAGAGAGTTTTTAATAATGAAATCAATTGGACTTGCACTTTGAAGGACTTTTGAGCAAAATATGAGGCGTGATGTTAATCCAATTATTGATGATAGCTATGAGGTATGAGTTACAATGCGAGTTGTTAAGCCACCTAAATTGTTTATTTACAAGAGGACACTAAACTTACAAACAAAATCACAAAGGGGTGGTAAAAAAAGAAAACATAACTAAAATAGTGATCTCATATCTCTAATTTAGCTTTCACTATATATTTTCGTTCCATTCAAATACTTATGTAGTAAGATAAAGATGAATATGTAGTATTTGAACAAAAATTTCAGGTTCAATTTTACTCATTCATTGGGGCAAAAATGAGAACATTTATTACATCACATGATACAACTCTTATTACCAATTAGTCCTTTTAGATTTTCTAAAATAATATTTTTCTCTTATTTTTACCTGACTGTCATTTTTCTTTCTTTTTTTCTCTCTTTGTTTTCACTTTTCCTTTCCCTCAAATTTCCTATCCTCAGAAGTTACATCATATGATATATGAATGTTCATTGAATTTGCATTTGTGCCCATGCTGAATGAATTTAATTCAATTAAATTTTTACATCAAACATGCAGATGTAATCGATATCATAATGCACAGTACCATCAAGATGCTCATTACATAAGTAAGTATGATCAAAATTCATATCATTGATCCTTAAAATAAAACAAGTTCTAAAGAAACCATAATTTTATTCATAGAAGACAATAAGAAAATTTATTTCCTATTCTAGATGCTAGGGATGTTGGGTCTTATAGTTGTTATCTTTCAGGTGGCTGACATAACAACTATTCTTGCATCTTCTTGCCAATTGTCTCCATGACTTCATTTTTTTGTACCTCAAATGTGCATTTTTCTTTCTTGTCTAGTAGCTTCTCATCATCAAACTCATAACCCATCTTGTAGGTATAATCGACTTAAAGGGTATATTAAAAGAAGATGGTTTAGTGTAAAACACCTTATAATTAAACTTGCCTGAAGGCTGACCTAATAAGTCTTATGCTCTTTCCATATCTTTAGGGGCATTAGGAGATTTCTCATTGGATTTAAGGTGTAGGTCCTCAAAGGAGCTTAACACTTCTTCCTCACTAACTCCTGAGTTGATCATCATAGTAGTTGGGGGTGGTATATTTTAGTAGTTTAGGAAAGGATTATTTTTAGTGCTTGGGTTTTTAGGGTCTATGATCTTTCCAGAGTCTATAAGGTTTTGAATTTCATATTTAAGGTGGATGTAGTTATCTGTGGAGTGTTGGAGGTTTTGATGGAATTTACAGTGCTTGTTTGGGTTTGGTGGGTTTGGATTAGATAAAGGTTGAAGTAACCCCTTTTTCATTAGGTGCTCTAGGACTTTTGACAATGGTTGGTTAAAATAGGATAATCTCCTTGGTTTTTGAACAACATGTACTTCTATAATCCGGCTAGTGCTTCCTTGCTGTGTGCCCCTAGTTAGGTAGTTTCTTGCTTTGTGCTTTTAGCAATCTTCTTTTTCTCACTTTTAATCTCCTTAGCTTGCAATCCATCATTATAAAGTCTACAAATGTCTTAGGATTCATCATTTGCAACCTTTCAACCAAATTAGGTGACATATTACGAATAATCATCCTAACTTGATCTTTTTTAGCCAACTTGTTCTTTATTAATCCCTCTTTATTCATGAATCTGGTTAAAAAGTTTGAGAAAGGTTCATTAAATTTTTGTTTTGTTAGTTCCAAATCTTGAATAGACACTTCTAGTATGGTGTTATGGTCATATTGCTTAAAGCAAGCAGAACACAGTTCTCTTCATTCAATTCAGATTAATTTCTCTAACCCATAATACCAATTCATAACTATTCCTTCCAAGGAAAACATAAAAAATCTAGTAACCATAAATAGTGGGGCTTTTGTGGTGCTCATAGTTGTGGTATATTGGCTAAGGTAAATCCTTGGATCTCTAGAACCATCAAACTTCTGCAGCTATGGCATCTTGAACTTATCAAGTAGCTTATCTTCCTCAAATTGAATCATATTATCAAAGTCAATATGATGCCCTATCCTCTCATTAAATCTTCCATTTTGGACATCTTCTGAGTCAGTGCTTTTATCTGCTTGGATTCCAGCTCTTGAACTTGCTTAAATGATTCCCTTTTTGCTTTTTTAACCATGTAGTTCTTAATGTCCTCCAATTTCATTTCCATAGCAAGTACATCCCTAGCAGCATTTAAAGGTTTCCCCCATCATTATCATTATTAATAGGTGGTGCACCCACAATAGGTGGTGGATTGGCCATAACTGGTGGTGTAGAAGCATAAGGTGGCATTAATCCAACTAAAGCTTATCTTAGTTCATCTTCCATCATCACTCTCATGTCATCCATCAATGCTCCTTTGATGTCCTCTAAGGTCCAGTTTCCTCCTTGTTGTTGTTCTATCTCTTATGTTTGAGTTGGTGTAGCTTCTAGGTAAAGCGGGTTAATAAAGCTCTTTTCCAAACTATGAAGGATCTCTTTAGCTATTGATTTTGGACTCAAATAAGTTCTCACTAATCTGCCACTACTCCATTTTCAAACACAAGAAGACCTAAATGAATCTATGATGGTGTAAAAGAAAGTGTTAGTATAATGCATGAAATGCATGTATGCATGATGCACATGTTATGTAACAAGTAGCTAGTCAAGTGTATATACATCCTTTTAAACTTATTCCTCCCACACATGTATTCAATGGCGAGTCTCTTTTCCTAAGATTTTTTTTTACTTGGCTATAATATCAACAGGGGATATCAAGAATTGATGCGCATACTGAATTTCTCAAAGTAGTAAAAGTATAAAAATAACATTTCTAGGTATAAAAGATTAGCCTAATCTTTATTAGCCTAAATGGGCTTCTAAAGTATAGACTTGAGCTTTTATAGATAAAAATACCTCATGGAAACATTCACAAGCAACTTGGGTAATTCTAATGGAAGTTATTAGGGCACTACATGAGCTGAGTCTGGTGAAAAAGGTTAAGGTTCCCATAACAAGATGCCCTCCTTTAAGACACGGGTTATAGGCCAAGGTCAGAGGGGCCCGACATCCTTTGCAAACTCGAGAGATTACTACCCCCCTTTAGGACTTAAGTTATAGACTTTGGTCATATAAGCTTGGTAATTTCTCTTGAACCAAGTTAAGGCTAAGAGTGATGGTTAGCCAATTTAAAATCCTATAAAGCTAGTGGAATTATAGGACCATAAACCCACGCCATCGGTTAATAAGGACATGCAGAATGAATGCAAGAATAAAATAATAATTAATAAAATAATTCTAAAGAACACAAGTAGAATCGGTATCTCTTATCCTAGTGGAGTTGTCATTGTAGACAGTGGGGTTTAGTATGCGTCCAAGATTTTAGCAACCGTAACACTATTTAAGCTCAGGGCTCTAAAGAACACACTAACCACTATCACAAAGACATGGCGTGGAGATGAGGAATCGACACCCAGTGTCATAAATAGGACTAGTACTCGATTCTCTAAAAGAAAGCCAACACCACAATTAGGAGATTCTGGATATGGAATACTAGCTTCTTTCAGTCTTGTGTTTATTTAGAATTACTTTATGAATTACTATCTTTCACTCTATTTACATGCAATTTCATATAAACTCTTATTAAAACAATCAACTCCAGGAAAACTAGTGATGAAAAATACATGTAAACAATGCACTCATTTAAGTTCATAATCCCTAAGTTAGTCTAATCTACATTGATTTTAATTAAGTGGGCTAAATCTAGATGTTTTGATTTATAAGTGAGCTTAAAGACTAATGGGCCTAATTCCTATTTGATTTTAATTAAGTGAACCTAAGTCTATTTATTTTAATTATAAAATGGGCCTAAATCTACAAATTATGAAGTATTTAAATTAGTGAGCCTAGTCTAAATTAACTAAATGGGCCTAAATTATCTCTACCCAAAATCTAATTAATTATGGGTTTAAAGATGCATTTTTATTAATTAAACCTAAAAAAACCTAAACTTATTTAAATGGGTTAAAGCCTAACATGAGCTTAGGGCCCAAAACACATAAACAAAAACAAACAAGCCCAAAAATAATAAAATAAATAAAATAAAAGAGCAAACAATCAATCACACTTATTCTAAAAACCTCAATTTAATTAAAGTGACTTTAAACAAAAAAATAAACAAAAATAAAAAAAATCAACAAGCAACACTACTTCCATCCATTTAAATCTAATTCAATTTTAATTAAACAACCTAATGATTTCTATGGCCATTCATTTTAATTAATTACCTAATTAAAACCCTAATTTTACTAACCGATTATTTTAAATAAAACACATAATCACACACATATGATTTCATTATTCCTACTATTGGAGTTATTACAATGATCTACTAAAAATAATAAGAAAAGAAAAAAATAAATACAATCCCAAAAATAATAAAAAATTAAAAAAAATAGTAAGCAACTAAATAAAAAAAAATCTAGAAACTATATTTAGTTACAAACTTCAATCCATGACATTTTCTGGACCTTCATGGATTTTGTTCACATAGTAAGATCATCATGAAATCCCCTCCATAATCACCAATACAAAAAAATAAACAATTATTGGTGAATAGAATAACAATAAGAATTTAATAAAATTAAAACTTAATAAAATAAAAATAAAAGAAAGAAGAAAAGAAGATGATGATTATGGATGCAGTATGAGTTGCCTCTCATACTAGGATAAATCACCATTGTTTGTTAAGTAGGTCTTCTAAAAACTTGTTATTCTCTTCTCAAAGGTCTATTGCTCATTATTTTAAAAACACGAATATATCATGAAGAATATTTTTGTACTGCCTAGGGAGAAAAATGAAAAGACTCCAAGAAATCCCCCCTTAGGATAGCTCAAGTTAGGCTTTTATAAGAAAAAACTTAACTAACAACGTATCCTACTATGAGTTGCCTTTATCAAAGTTTTGATTTTAAAAGGACTTTAATTTTTTGAAAATTCAAATAAATCCATTTGACCAATCAAAATTCAAGAAACTAAATTTTATTTACTGAAATAAAATAAAATGAAAAATTAGATGAAACATGCATAATTCCAATCGAAATTGTGTAGTTCCAATCGAAATTACGGAATTTTGATCGAAATTACAAAATTCTGATCTTTCTTTTTTATTTTTTAACTTTTAATTACAAAAAGACCCTTGAAAGATTTTAGACTTTTCAATTAGGTCCTGAAAAAACATTACAATTAAGTCCTTAAAAAATTAAACTCCTTTCAGAAATGCTTTTAGAATTTTGAGATTTCAAACTTCAAGTGTTGAAGACCTATTTATAACATTTTCATCATTTGAGTCCTCTGTCGTACCAACACTTAACTATACCAAAATTAGGTGCTTACAGCATGGACTCTTGAAGCTCAAGTGTAGAGTATGGTAAATTAGAGAATGGAAATTCCTGTTCAAAAACACAACATGACGTGAGATAAAAAAAAAATTTAAAGAACTTAAATTCAAACAAATGTAACCCTTATGAACTCCATGAAGACATACTTTTGAGACCATGGAGAGAATTTATTTGTACTATACAGCCTTAACTAGGGATAGGATAAACAACCAAAAGTATGCATGAATGTATAGTTAGGAACTGAACTAAAAAGCTTTTGAAAAGGGGAAATGTTGGACAAAACTCGAGTGGGTAGGAGATTAATGACGTATAAGGTAGTGTCATTAGCATATGTCCAATTTTATAAGGAACATGTGAATGGTGCAATAAGGCAAGGGCCTTTTTAGTAAGATGTATGTGTTTGCGTTCAACGGCTCCATTTTGTTTTGGAGTTTTTAGACATGATATTCTTTGAGAGATGCCATTGTCAATTAGGTATTTGGTGAGAGCCTGATATTTTCCTCCCCGATCATATTGGAATGACTAAATTGAACAATTGAAAAATTTTTTGACCAAATGTTAAAATTTTATGAAAGTACTAAGAACTTCATATTTATTTCTCATAAAAATAACCAATAATATTTGCTAAAATGATCATAAAAAAGGACACAATAACAATAACCATCAAGGGAAGTGATAGGAGCAAGTCCCCAAATATCATAAGAAATTAATTCAAGAGGTGCAGCAGTAATAGTATCAGACAATGAGAAAGGAAGTTTATGACTATTGCTTATATTACAAGCATGAAAAGAGTGAACATCATTATCAACTGACGAAGAGCATGCCTAATAGTAAGAAGATGCGAATGACCAAGAATATTATGTCAATCTATCAAAGAAGCAAGAAAAGTAGTGGGTGAAGCAGCCTTTAGTGGTTTTGGCTGAAGAAACATGGGATATAATCCTTTATCATTCTGCCCACTATGTAGAACTGACTTCGTGCAGATATCCTTAATAAAAAAAGTGAGTAGGAAAAAATTCCACAGAAACACTGTTAGCAGAAGTGAAGGCATAACTAGATAATAAATTATAATAAGAATGTGGAACATGTAGAATATTATCAAAAAGAAAAGAATGATGTTGAGAATCAATAATAGATGAACCAACATGAGAAATAGAGTTTGAATTACCATTGCCAAATTTGACATCATCCAAGCCATTGTAATCAGAATGAATTATTAAATTTTCTAATTCAGCCATTGAATGATTGTTGCACATGAGTCCAGAATCCATGGCTGCGAAGAAGAAGAGGGATGAGTAGTGGTGGCAAGATGCGATGTCAGTCTAGGAGGAGGTTGGGTTTTGGTGTGGGATGATTTCGGATATGGAGACTAGGGAGCGATATGGCCATATCCAAAAAAATTATAACATTGCAAATGTGAATAATCAGTAGTAAATGAAAAAGAAGACGTCAAAGGTCTGGATTGCCAACCTCCACGTCCCCGAGAGCCACGTGCTCCTCTTGGTGATCGGCCTCCTCTCATGCCAGACTGGAAACATCCACCATGATTGGTAGATGAGGAATTGTAAAAGGCAATGGGTGGTACCAAATCTTTAATAGCATTATTGGCTTTGATATCTTCTTCTTCACAGAGAAGAAGTCCATAGATTTCATCATAAGAAAGATTATCTTAGCATTGTTGAATGGAACGCATGAAAGGATGATAAGATGAGTCCAAATCATTTATTATTACCTGAATTAAATCAGATTCGGTCATCGAACTGTTCAAGGCACCCAATTGATCAAACATGGTCGTAGCTTTTTGTGTATATTGGGAAATCATCTCAGCAACATCCTTGGTAAGCTTAAAGAAACAAGCTTTAACAGTTCGAGCTTGTGCTCGTGAACCTGAAGAATAGGTGGTTGCCAATTTTTGCCAAGCTATTTTAATTGTACAAGCATTGATAATTTAGGGAAGAAAAGCCTTAGAGATGGATCCAATGATCCAACTTAATACTAATTGATCACGTCGGAACCACTGAATGTATGCAGGGTTCAGTTGGTTATCAGGTGTTAAGGCTGCTAGAGGTTCGGTTGTACCTTCGACATGATCGACAAGATCATAGCTATGAAGGAGTAGCATTAATTGAGCCTGCCATAACAAATAATTGGAAGAGTTTAATTTTATTGGAAGTTGATGGGAGATGTTCAAAAGGGATTGAACAGAGGTTGGAGAAGAATGGGAAGTAGAAACAACAACAGTTTCGGTGCTGGTAGACATTTTTTTTTTAAAAAAAATTGGTTGTTAAACCTTGGATAGGCTTGAGCAAAAATCCAGCATATATTGTTGTTATGCATTCAGTATAATATATAATACAAGTATCATGAAGATACAAGAGATTATACAATAATAGAAGTCTATACTAATACAAGTTTTGAAGGAAATACAATAACAGTACAACAATAGTTGACATTATCTTATCGGATATTAATGTTATGCTTGTGGTGGCATAACATTACAAGTGTAATTAAAAAAAAAAAAAAAACTCTGTATAATAACATGCCTCTTCAAAACTAACATTCCTGAATGCTCCAAAAAGTTAGGCTCAAAGAATTTTATCATATTCATTGATTTTCTATAACATTCATGTTTTTTTAGCAAAAAGTAATTCTCCATCTAACTAAATTAATTTGGAACTTTTCAGCTATTACATATTTCCTTTATTATGTAAGTGCATGAACGTGAGGAGTTTTCTATGCTTCCATTTTTAAATTTAAAAATAGATACATAAATTGGTGTTGTGATTTAAACAAGAACATATTAAAGTGAATTTTATAGCTAATAATGGAGTAATCAAATGATAACTACTTTCTAATAGCATTCTAAGGTATAATATTGAATTTCTGTTGTTATCAATTTAAAAGTGAAGGACTATCCCATATTGTCGTTGTCATATAACCTCTCCATTTATCAAAAAGAAAAAAAAAAAAGAATTTTATAACCTTTTTTATCCTCCATTCTCATAGTTAACAAATTTAACCTCAACCAACTAATTAAATTGATGATGGCAGCAATTGGTTTACTCTCATAAGGAAAAAAAAAAAAAAAACCCTCAAATTGATGGTTACTACTCTTTATGGTATAAACTTGACAAGTACACTTTATAGGTAGCAACATCCTATTTTCAATATCTCCATTATAGGTGATTTATCCTCTATATCTTTTTCTTGTTTCATCTTGCATACATGTTAATAAACATGTTAGTCTCATAGAACTCGCAAAATTGGAGAGGATGGAGTTTTCTTACAATTCATTGGAGGGTATTCTTTTCTAAAATGTTCACTTTACCAAACTAATTAAAATGCCAAAATTTGATTTTTTGGAATCAATTGAGGTTGAGATCGAGTTGATTCTAATTGGAAATTTCCCTCTTTAGTTTTCATTATATATATTTGGGGATAATTTAAAATAGTAGTTCCTAAAAGTCTTTATTGGATTCATGTGCTAAAGTACTTAATTCATATGATTTGTTAATTCATGAATTGTAATTGTTGTTTTTATACGGTTTTGTAATTTTTTGTAATTTTGTATTGCTTAAATATCTCTCAAAATTTAATAGATAAAGTGATTTCAAATAAGTTTATTGGTAGCAAAATCAAAACCTTTTTTGAGACTTTGTATATTTATACAAAACTTTAATGCTTGGTACAATTATTTCAATTTGACATATTATTTGTGATTTTAGCACAATTTAATATATTATTTCAAATTTTAGTACAATTATAATTTGATCATAAATTAATAAATAAAATATAATGTGGCATTTAAAATTAGTAAGCTAACATCTATTATTATAATCTCACATTTATATGAAAACTTACAATAGCTAAATAAGTAGATGAATATAGTCTTTACAAATTAAATAAATTTTTTATTCCTATTTTATATTTTCTTAAATTATTAAAATTAAAGTCTAACGAACTATTATAATTATTATTTAGATGATGTGAATGTGAAATTCATAAAAATAAAGATTCGCTACTTCATTTTGGATGTTATATATTAATTGAATTGTAATTATGTTAAAATTACAAATAATTTATTAAATTGGATTAAATAGATCAAATTTTAAAGTTTAGTATAAATTTGTAAAAGATTAAAAAAACTTCTGATTTTTGAAAATATGTAATAGATAATTTTATAATAATAAAAAATTAGTTTTTGTTTTGTTTTGTTAAAATGCGGATAAAGACTAGTTGCTTGTAGAAAGATGCAATGTTTTTGGCTACATATTTTCCGTTTGTTTAGCTTTCTTGTTTCTCAGCTCTCACGGCTCACCACTTAATACTTGTGATTGTTTTTTTATATATTTTTTTAAAAAATATGCTTCTCTAACATCTGAATGTTAATGATAAATCATGTATATGCATTAGAACATATCGCTGCTTTTATTCTCAATGTAGGTTGCATATTCAAGTGTAACGATTCCAATTTAGTACAAGAAGAAAAATACAAAGTAATATGAATCTATAAAATTATAGACATGATCTATACTGATAACATTTCAAACTTCGAGTGAAAAAAATACAATTGGACCGATAAAGCTATGAAAGCAATATTTGAGAAAGAAAAATTAAAGCAATCCACAAAGCTAATTAAATTATACATGAAAATTCCAAGGATTTAATTATTAACAAATTAAAATTATTTGATTATGAAAGTTTTTCAAAAGAGTGAGCAGAGAAAGCTTACAATTAAAAGAAAAAAAATTTATAATCAACAATTGTTAGTATCAACTAATAAAAAGTTATTCTGGTTTAAGATAAATCTTATATTTGAGTTATAATATATGCAGCAGTATTAAATTAATAATTATTAAATTTTTAAGTCTGACAAATTTTAGATAATGATAATTTAAAAAATGTAAAAATAAATTAGAAAAATAATGATGGAAGAAAATGATAGGCCAAATTTCACAAGAAATATAAAAGGAGTCAAAGATAAAACTAGCAGAAAAGGGTTAATCAGCATACAAAACAAGGGTCTTTAATTCACTGATCCTGCTTTGTTGGGGGATGAGGACACGGGATGAAACCTCACATGTCATGAAGCCTACCACCGTGGGTGGCGTAGCAGACCATTTTTATTGCCAAAAGTACATAGAAGTTATTATTTGTTTAAACACTTTTTTCCCCCTGATCCTAAGAATAGAACATTGCAGAAAACACAAAAATTAAAATCCACGAGTTTTACCGTCTTCAAAGGACAATCAATAGGCAATCGTCCAATATTTCAATTCCTATGTATATATAGATGCTGAACCTTCTTCTCATTGGAGATATATATATATATATTAAAGGGAAGTGCTTCATTAATTAAGAACCCAGTGCAAAATTTATTAAACAAATTAAAGATATCTAATTAATTGATTATATATCAAGTGAAAACAAAAGAAATGGCAAATAGATGTGCTGCACTGTTGGTTATTATGTGCCTTGTTCTTGTTGCTAATGTTCAGCTTTCTCATCAACACTACGGACTATTATACTAGCGACGTTTGCTTGATAGAATGCTATTATAAATGCATGTCTCTCAACAAATCCTCGGAGCAATCCTTGGACGATTGGCGCCAATCCTCGGAGGATTGCGCAGCGAAGGGCAAAAACACCTGTATATATATATATATTAAAGGGAAGTGCTTCATTAATTAAGAACCCAGTGCAAAATTTATTAAACAAATTAAAGATATCTAATTAATTGATTATATATCAAGTGAAAACAAAAGAAATGGCAAATAGATGTGCTGCACTGTTGGTTATTATGTGTCTTGTTCTTGTTGCTAATGTTCAGCTTTCTCATCAACACTACGGACTATAATACTAGCGACGTTTGCTTTATAGAATGCTATTATAAATGCATGTCTCTCAACAAATCCTCGGAGCAATCCTTGGACGATTGGCGCCGATCCTCGGAGGATTGCGCAGCCAAGCGCAAAAACACCTGCGGTATACAATGATTTAGATGCCGGTAATTGAATCTCATACATCCAATTTCTTTAATTTTGTCCAAGTTACTCATCATGTGCATGCATGCATAATACATGCGTTTACATTATGTATTGTTACGTAAGTCATTCTTGGCCCACAGCTGAAAGAGCTTAAAATTTTTCAAGAATAGTTCTCTGAAATATTGCATTTTAATTTCTCTGATATACTATGTATAACTAATGTGCAATGGTGCTTATGACACTGATATATATGTAAGTGTTTTGAGCAGAGAACCCGTAGCATTCTCGGGTTCATTGAGCAAGGCACACTTATTATCATGTCATCCTAATAAATAACGATAAAGGAGAATACCATGTATGTATAACTCTGATTTTGTGTATAATGTAATACTTTTCAGGTTGGTTTGGTGTATATTTATGGTGTTTATTGTTTTATTTTTATTAGAATTCTTATTTTTATTTTCTTTATTTTTTTTATTAATTTTTCTTTATTTTCTTTATCTATTTTTTACTATCATTTATTTCTGTGTTATTTGTTTTTATTATGCTTTGATATATATATATATATATAGCGGGGCTAGACATGCATCCAAATGTTGGTGACCATGACACTGTATAAATTCAGGACCCACTAAAAAATACAAAATTAGGTTAGGGCCCAAAATGGAGATAGAGTCACCGTCCAAATAAAAGCTGGGATACACTGTATAACAATTGGATTCCACACAGGTTACAAGAAGTTGTCATCAGAGATCGGGTTTGGAAGCTAAATATGTGCTTTTGGAATGCCCCACCCAACCTTACAGTTGGCACCTCCGTGTGTGTTTTGTATTTTATTACCTCTTATTATTAAATTATTTCTTTGTTTTAACATGTATTGCAATCATTTCCAAATTTTATTTTTTAGTCCAAGTTTTCACGTTAATCCTATTTCATACATATGGCTCGATATACATCACAAATATAACAAATAATTATAAAAATTTACAACCATACACTCCAAATAATAAGGAAAAGGGATTAAGGATTACAATATTTTGTACAAATAAAATGTAAAATAAATGGAAAATAAAGCATACATAAACCAAAAGCAAAATCATTAATTACACAAATAAAACCTCTCAAGAACTAATTAATGGGATCATTATTTGAAAATTAAACATTACCAAATAATCCCTGCAACAAATACAAATTAATCCTATCTCGCAAGACAACAACATTATTCACAAAACAATACTCAAATAATATTCATAGAAAATATGAATGACATCACAAAATAGCCTCATAATTAACACAATAATAATCATTCAATAAACATATGAAATGACACTGTAACCATGTATAAACTCAACATATATAACAAGATAAACACAAAAACATGCAAAAATATACCAAATAACCAGGAGGCGATATGAAATCACCTCTTCAATAGAGACAGAGACAGACTACGTTTCTTAAACTCTAAGAAACTCAAGTGTTCATGCAAATAAACGAAAACTAATACAAATATACTAAGATTAACAATCAATACTCAGTATTTCATGCAATTATACCCCACATATGACCTTATTCACATAATAAGCTTAAGAGACAAGAAAGAAAGCAATGAAAATAAAGCTTTTAATAAAATAAAAAGACTTAAAGCTCAAAGACAAGAGGTTCTCATTGGTTAAGACGAGCTTGGTGATCCTAACTGAGCCCTAAGAGCTTGATTGATACACTAGTATGCTTGAAATGCAAAGAAGCCTTCCTTTTTCTTAAGAAATGAGGTCTTTTGCTTCAAAAATCCCTTTCTTTCTTTCCTCTTCTTTCTATCTTTTATTTTTCTATTTTCTCTATGTGTTTTCTTTCTATTTTCAGCTCTAGAAACCTTCCCTTTCAAAGTCCCTTTACGTCCTTAAAAATCCAAAAGTCCCCTCTTTCTTTTTCCTCTTTTCCTTTTAAGCCTCTCCTTTTTTCTTTTTGCAATTCCCCACCAAAACCACTCTCACCTTCTCCTTCTTATTCCTCATGCTCCCTCTTTGTTTTTTTCCTTTTTTTCCTTTAATGTCCAAAAATGCCTCAAGTCAGGGGTAGGTCAACCCCAACTACTGCCATTCATGGTATTTAATGGAGTAGTTGGTAGGCATGAAGAGGTGCCTCCTCTTCGATGAGGCATCACCTCACTGATGCCCGGTAAAGAGGCGACACCTCTTCATTGAGGCGATCGCATATTCATTGAGGCGATCACCTCTTCACCCAAGTTAGGTTTAGGTCTAGTAGGCTAAAAGGCAATGGGTCTAGGGCTTTGGCTTGTTGTTTAGGCTTAAATTTAATATTTTTAGGCTTGGATTTGGGCTTTTTAGGCTTATAGGCTTGGTATTTTATGCTTCTGAGTCCATTTATAAGAGGTTTCGGGCTTCAATTGCATTATAAACTTATACTTTCTCTTCATTAGGCTTTCATTGCAAGCTTATCAAACTGAAGATATACATAATGTGCACCTTTAATTTTTTTAAAAATTGAATTTTCTGAAAATTATTTTTCAAAAAAGCAATATGCATATAAAAAAAGATAAAAGATAAGAACAACGTACCTGACCTTTGTGTTTCACTCGGGCCGTCAGTTTTGGTAATTCAAACATAAGAGGTCGAACATTAATTCTAAAATGTGACCATGATCCTCGGGTTTTCCCAGCCTTAATTAGCCACTCATTATAAATTTGTCATGAATGTTAAGTATGGCTCAATGTTCACTCAATAGAGACAGAAGAGAAACCTAGTCATGATCCTCAGGTTAAACTAACTCAATTAGCTACTCATTATAAATTTAGCGTGAATATCAAGCATGGCCTAATCTTTACTCAGTAGAAAGAGATGAAATGTAACTATGTTCCTCGAGCATGGCCTAATCAATTACTCATTATAGTTTTATTATGAATCCCGAGCATGGCCTGATCTTCACTCAATAAAGAGAGATAAAACATAATTGTGTTCCTTAAGTATGGCTCGATCAGTTACTTATTATAGTTTTATCATGAATATTGAGCATGGCCTGATCTTCACTTAGTAGAAAGAGATCAAACGTAACTATGTTCCTCGAGCATGGCCCAATCAGTTACTCATTATACCTTTATTATGAATTCTGAGCATGGCTTAATCTTTACTCAGTAAAGAGAGATGAAATGTAACTGTGTTCCTCGAGCATGGCCCAATCAATTACTCATTATAGTTTTATTGTGAATCCCGAGCATGGCCTGATTTTCACTCAATAAAGAGAGATAAAACATAACTGTGTTCCTTAAGTATGGCCCAATCAGTTACTTATTATAGTTTTATCATGAATATTGAGCATGGCCCGATCTTCACTTAGTAGAAAGAGATCAAACGTAACTGTGTTCCTCGAGCATGGCCCAATCAGTTACTCATTATACCTTTATTGTGAATTCCGAGCATGGCCTAATCTTTACTCAGTAAAGAGAGATGAAATGTAACTGTGTTCCTCGAGCATGGCCTGATCAAATACTTATTATAGTTGTGTCATGAATCCCAAGCATGGCCTAATCTTCACTTAGTAAAGGAAAATGCACTTCAGGGATTCAAATCTGACTAGACACCTTCTAAGATGCACACTTTGGGGATTCAAACTTAACTAAATGCTTATTCTTTGCACACTTTGAGGATTCAAGCCTAACCATATGTTTGTTATTCATGCACTTTAGGGATTCAAACCCAACTAGACATTTATTCTTCACGCACTTTAGGGATTCAAACCTGACTAGAAGCTTATTCTTTTTTTTGATGCTTTGACTAGAATGCTCTCATTTCTCAAGTATCAATTATAGGGTACACCTAAGCAGTGAAGCAAAATTTTTTTGACTTGAATTCATGATATAAGGTTTTTAAACTTTATCCTATTACTATCGGCACAATAGAGGTGCATGGACTACCAACTTTTACATGCCCTAATGGAGAGGTGGTCTGACACCACCCATACATTTTACCTTTCATTTATGGAGTTTACATTTGACCCTACTGCAATCATTGGCATTGCCTATTACTGCAGTCACTAGCATTGCCTATGCAGGGGATTCGATCCCTTTCGATGCTAGCCTCCAGAAGCTATCTCCATATCGCCTTGCTTTCATCGAGCGTTTGCCTGGCATAGTCCCAGACATTAAGTGGACCCACACAGTGAAGCTTGATTTCATCATGAGCTTCTATACTCATGCCAAAGTTAAGGCTACTGTCACACCTCGATAGATTGACCAGGTAGTGCAGGCATTTTTTGTCTAATGTTTAGGCACCACACTATTTGCAAACACTACGAGCTCTATAGAGCTAAGTTTCTTGATGCCCTTGAGAGTCCTGGATTTGGTAGCCATATACGATTGGGGTAGCTACACTCTAGCCTATCTCTACCAGAGTATATATGAGTTTGTGTGTGGAGCCAAGAGGCTTTGTGGCTTCTGGCACGCCATTCTAGTACTACCTTTTTCTTTTTACTCTTAGGTTTCTCCCCAATTGTCATTATTAGAATCTGCTAATAATTCTTCTTCTCTTTTACATGATTAAGCCCTAGAGCTAGAGCTAATAGTGGGGATTACTCGCTTTATCAATGCCCCTTTCCCTACTATAGTGAGATAGGGCCCCAGTTGGGCTTAGAGGAGGCTAGTTGCATGCATAGACATCCATTGTAAATGACTGAACATGCTCGCACATGATCAGGTAAGTACCTACAAACATAATTATAGTTATCGACACATTCATTAATCAAACTCACTTACTTATCTATTTGTTCTTGTAATTGTGCCTAAATTTATAGGGTCCCCAGGCTAGATGTCTTAAGTAATGATCAGCTCGATCCTACTATTTTGAAAGAGGGTACTACTCTTAAGGACTGACTGCAGAGTCTAGTATCTTGGCAAGAGAGTCCACCAATAGTGGATGGGTACCCAAGTGAGATGACCACCCCTTGCTCCTCCCTAACACATTTTTTAGGCACACGAGTTAGAAGGAGATAAGCTTGAATAGGGCTTGGAAGGAGAGGTTGTTACTAATTATTATGAGAGGAGTAAGTTTTACTACATTTATTTTGCCCAAGCTCATCTCATACAGAGGGTGCCTTTGCCTGTAACTACACTTTAGGTAAACCAGCAATCCAATTAAACACATATTTTACACTTATGCTTGTGGATATTGTTGCATGATTTAATTTCCATCCTTAAGCACCAGCTAAGGCATTAACTCCTCGTCCTAGGCCTGCTGCCTAAGAGAGGCCTCATCAACATCCTCGGATCATACCCAGTGGCAAGGGTTCTTCTTCTAGTGTACCATTTGCTATGGACCTTTCCAATTCTTGTTCTCAGATAGTAGCTGGAAGGCTTGCCTCTGCTCCTAACCTACTAACTCACTATTGGACGCCTTCAGGTGAGCTCTCTCGTTGGTTCTTAATGTTAGACATGACCTTAGAGCAAGCATTCCTCCTAGATACTACTACATATATGAGTTCCTTTCTCTCGAGGTCCTCTTCCTAAGTTCAACTGAACATATAGTTAGTTCTAATCAGTAAATAAATTATATAGATTCCTCATGATTAGGGAGAGTATATGTACTAGGTGATCAAGGCCCATCGAGACTTCCTAATGCAGATGACATAACAATGGAAGGTAAGAGAAACTACACTTCATTTTTACTTGTATGCATGCTTTCATGATTCTTACCTCTCATTGCGTCTTGGCAGGATCGAGATGAGGCTAGTCAGGCCAGAATTACTACCCTTGAGCATCAACTTACTACTCTTTAAGTCGAGGATGACAAGGAGGAGGAGGCAGCTAATGAGCAAGCTGAGGGTAGTAGCAATGAGGATGGAGCCAATCCTACTGATGCCTCTGAGGATGACCTTGCTAATGAGGGAGCTTATGAGTCTAGAGATAATGAGTAGAGGGGATGCCTAAGATGATGTGTTAGCATAGGATTATTTAGATTGGAGAGATATTTAATGCTTTGCACTGTTGCTTTACTACTATCTGAATTGATTCTTTACTTTTAGTATTTTCTATCTTGTACTGAATGACTATAAGCAACATTTAAATCTAAGTTTTGGTAGAATTCTAAATCAATCATTGGATTTTATTACTAAATAGCTTTTCTTCTAATTTTGTATATACACTTCAACCATTTCATAGTATTATAAAGATCACTCCTTTTATTCAAGAGTTGTCACCTTTTTATAAAGATGTCGCCTCTTTGTGAAGAGGTAATAGGAAATTTCCTTTTCATGTAGAGACATCGCTTGATCATAGAGGTGAATTTCTCTACAGGTTCAGTCTGTAGCTATAAAAATCCCTAAATCTTCTCTAAAATCCCTAATTCCCTATTCACATGAATTCCACTCATTCTCTCTATCTTGGGAGTATTATACCCCTCCTATATGATTGAAAGAAGCTTGAAACAAATATAATCGATTCTAAAAAGCCTAGATGGAAGCTCATGGGCTATATTAGAACCATTTCACCTATCCGCCTTCCGATCTCTACATGTTAGGAAGATCAATTTCCCATTTCTCCATGTTCTTGCTCAGTTTTGGGATTCTCAAAAACATGTCTTCCAATTCAAAATAATGGAACTTTGCCCTTTACCATAGGAATTTGAAGCTATCCTAGGCTCTGAAATGGATTCTACTTGTCAAATTGTAATTCCTTCGATTGAAACTCCAGACTTGCATACTATCCAGTACCAAATGGCTATACTATTCAACATATCTCCACAATCTTCTCTTTGCCATGTGTTTAGTAATGAAGTCCTTATGAGCCCTTTTCTTGTAATTATTATGACAATAGATAGCAACAAGGTTTATTGGCTTTGAATGATTGCCCTTTGTCTATATGCTCAGTTTCTACTGGTTTCCATATCTGACAAATGTGATCCAAAGATTCTTCATATTCTGGACCAAGTGGAAGCTGGCCTGAATCCTTTCCTTCTCATTATGGCAGAAACCATTATCAGTCTTGAAAATTTCTCTAAGAACCAACAATTCTTTGGGAGTCCCTTTCTATTGGAGGTGAGCTCTTTATCTCTTATCCTTTTTTATTATTTTCTTATTTTTCACCCACTCATGATCCTTGCAAGCTTGGTTGTAAGAAAAACTAAGATTGCTCAAACCTCCTAGAGACATCATGCACTATAGGGCCAAGCATTATCATACAAGGAGACTTTATCCCATCTCAAAAGACATTCAAAGTTGGTTGTCTACATTCCCTAACACTCTAGTTTAATGGACTTGCCCATGGTGGAGGTTGTAGTATGTGACCATTCGATCCTACACCTATTATGTACCTTTGGCCAGTCTCCACTTCGCCACTTTCTATAATCCTACTCTACTTTATAGGCAATACAAGGAGAAATAGCAGATCATGGATCTAGTGCATGAATTTGAGCTAGGGCTCCTTTCACAAAATTTTCTGGACAACCTAGTTGCTATTTGGCCTTGTAGAATTATTTAGAGGTTTATTGACTATAACGGATATCATTTTACTGATGACTAATACAAGGCTTGGATTCAATTACAATAGATAGAGAATAATGAATTTATAAGAAACAAAAGAATAAGGGCTTTATAGGCATCGAGTGCCCAGGATATTCAAAAGAGAAGTAAGTAAAACTAGTTCATGAAACTTAGTGTTTTTTATGCTTTTTATGAGGTTGAATTTCCTTTCTAGTTAAATAATGTGTAATAAGAATTTAATGCAATATTCAACAATAATAAAGGCTACCCACTTCATTTAATTTAAGCATAAAGCGATTATACATTTTACTTCTTATATATCTCTTATTATTAATTAGCTTGCACTTGTGAGTTTCCTAACTAACTATTTTTTCCTCTCTCTCTCCTTTTACATGTCTTTTACTTTTACTTGAATTGCCTTTTCGGGTTTTCAATCCAGCAGGACTTTTTACTTTTTTTTTATTTTATTGTCTCTAATTTTTGCCTAAGCAGCCTCTTTTGAGGTTTTCTCCTTAGCGAGACTTCACAAAAATTATTTCTTAAGCTTATCTAGGTTAATGGGCTCTCTGACTCGTTCCCTTCTAGATCAAATAGAATAGCAGCACCTTTAGAAAATAGTTTCTTTACTTGATATGGACCTTCTTAGTTTGGCTTGAACTTCCCCCGTGGATCAATCATGATTCGCCTAGTGAGTTTCAAGACCAAGTCAACCTCTTTGATTTTGCCTGGCTTAATCTTCTTATTATAAGGTCAAGCTATCCTTTTCTGGTACAATTGAGAGTGACATATGTCTTTCATTCTTTTTTCATCTAGCAGCGTTAGTTGTATTAATCAGCTTTTAACCCAATGATATTTGGGGATTCTAGTTTCTAGGAGAACCGTCAATGACTGAATCTCGACCTTAATAGATAACACAGCTTCACATCCATACACCAGAGAATACAGAGTAGCTCCCGTTGATGTTTTGGCAATGGTCCTATAACCCTATAATGTGAATTATAGGTAGCTTGTCCAACTTTATAATTCTCTAGTATCTTGGCTAGGATTCTCTTCACGTTCTTATTTATTGCCTCTACTGCCCCTTTTGCTTATAGTTTGTAAGGAGATGATATATGATATTCATTCTTGTATTCTTCTAATAAAGTGGTGATTTCTACTCTGAATTGAACACCATTATCAGTGATGATGTGATGAGGTAAGCCATGTCTATTTTATGAACCTTACAATCTATTTTGCCCCAACAGTCGTAATTGATTCTACTTCAACCCACTTAGAAAAGTAATTGATTGCTCCTATAATATAGCGATGACCATTAGATGCCTTCGGCCTTATCTCCCTAATGATATCAATTCCCTATACAGTGAAGGGCCATGGAGAAGTCAACCCCTGAAGTTCCATGGAAAGTAAATGGCTCACATCACCATACACTTGGCAGTTATGGCACTTTTTCATGTACATCAAGAAATCTACTTCCATGGTCAGCCAGAAGTACCCTTGATGAGTTATCTTCTTAGTGAGGACTGTTCCATTCATATACAGCCTTCACACACCCTTATGAATTATTTCCATAATTTTCCATGCCTTTTCCTTATCAACACATCCCAAGTGCACTCTAGTTGGCATTCTCTTGTATAACATCTCGTTATGACTAATGAACTACCAAGATAACACCCTCAGCAATATCCTTTCTTTTTTCTCACTTTCATTTAGGAATTTCCCCATCTCAAGATACTATTATAGATAATGAAACTAGTGTTTTTCTATGGGCCTGGTTGACATTATTCTAATTTCTTCATAGTAGGGGGTCCAGGACTTTATCAGAATAAGAGGCTTCATTTTCGCCTGCTTTCTTTCTTCCCATGTCAAAGCCAAAGTAGCCAAGGCATCTACCATCTAATTTTCTTTATGTGGAAAATGCATGAATTTGCATTGGCTGAAGGCTAATTGAATTGTGGTCGAATAATCCCAGCATGGTCTCAGTTTATCCTCTCTTACTTCCTATTCTCTAAAAATCTATTTCACCACTAGCAATGAATCTTTGTACACTAAAACCTCTTCTGCCCCCCACATCCTTGAGTGCTTCCAGACTGAAGATGCAGGCTTCATATTCAATTTGATTATTGGTGACTTCAAATTCTAATATCCTTTCCATCAGACCCATTTCTCCTTTTGGCAAAACCAAAGTCACACTAATGCTAACTCCTTTGCTATTAACCACTCCATTAAAGTACATCTTCCATGGTTGGATCTCTATTGCCCCCAGGTGCTCATCTAGGAATTCTAACTCCCATTCATGTCCATCATCTACTAAATTCGGAGCTAGAAAGTCTGCCATGACTCTTCCTTTTACCACCTTCTTCACCACATAGTCTATGTTGAATTTAGTAAACAGGACTAACCATCTAGCTAACTTCCATATAAGTAACAGAGCCTGCTGGAGGTATCTGAGAGGATCGTGCTTAGAGATTATAGAGATTATGTAAGATTGGAAGTAATGTTGGAGCTTCTTCATCACCTAAACCACAATCAAGCAAGTTCTTTCTATTATATTGTAATTGGCTTCATATGGTAAAAGCTTCTTACTCAGATAGTACATGGCATGCTCAACTTTTCCTTCCCCTTCCTGAGCTAACATCGCACCAATCGCTTCCTTCTCTATTGCTAAGTAAAGAATTAGGGACTTACCTGGCCTTGGTGGCTATAAGAATAGGGGATTTATTAAATAATGCTTAATAGTTTCAAAGCCTTACTAACATTTATCATCCAAGATGATCAGTTGATTCTTCCTTAAGAGTTTGAAGATCGACTCACATATAGTTATTAGCTTGGTTATGGACCTACTAATATATTGTAACAGTCCAATGAACCCCCTGACATCTTTCTCATTTTTTAGTGCAGACATCTCTTTGATAGCTCTAACTTTGTCCAGATCTACCTCTATGCCTTTCTCGCTAATAATATGCCCTAATAACTTTCTGCAGGTTACCCCAAAAACAAACTTTTTTGGATTCAACCTGAGGTTATACTTTTCAGCTCTTATGAGGAATTTATCTAAAGCCTCAAAATGCCCTTCTCTTGTTGGAGATTTTACCATCATGTCCTCCATTACACCTCTATCTCCTTATGAATCATATCATGCAATAAGGTGGTGGCCATCTTCTGACAAGTAGCCCCTACATTTTTCAACTCCAACGACATGACTGTATAGCAATCAATGCCCCATTCTATGGTAAAAGAAGTTTTTAGTTTTTCAATCATAACCATTATAATCTGGCTGTATCTAAAGAAACCATCCATGAAGGAGTACATGGCACTTGAAGCTGCACTATCTACTAAGGTGTCAATATATAGTAAGGGAAAGTCATCTTTTAGACAGGCCTTGTTCAGATCCTTATAGTCCACACACATCCTAACTCTCCCATCCTTCTTAGGAATCGAGACAATGTTGGCTAGCCATTGAGTGTCATCTACTACTTCTAAGAACTTTTCTTTCAGTTGTTTTTTTATTTCTTTTTTAACTAAAAGAGCCCATTCTAGCCTTAACCTCCTTTTCTTCTATTTTTTTAGTGCAATGTGAGAATATATAGGGATCCTATGTTCTACAATCTCTCTATCAATCCCAAGCATATCCTCATAGTCCCAAGAAAATACTTTCTACCTTTTTTTCAAAGTTTCTTTCATTTTTTCCTCTCTCATCAGGAGTAAAGTTAGACGTAATAAGTATATTCTTAAGGTTATCACAAGTGCCTAGGTTAAATGATTTAGTTTTCACTGAATTAATGTCAAACATATGTATGAAATGATCATCACACATAGAATAACCGTTAGGAAAAACATCACACAAGTAAGCATAATCAGAACTTATCACATTAACTTTAAAATAAAAATGTCATCAGTTTCAAATAGACTAGAAAGAGAAACATCAATGTCATCATAGACAACATCCATAATAGAATTAAAAACAAAAGATTCGAAGTTGAATTCTTCTTCCTGGTCAATAGCATCCTTCCTCTCCACTATAGGAATGTCCTCCTTTGATTTCTGAGTCAGCACTAAATATTTTACTAATGGCTCTTCCATAATAGATTATTTGATCCTATTCACATGCTCAGTGAAGATTTCAAACCCAGGGACCAACTTTTTAGCAATAATCAAAGGTTTACAAGCTCCTTAATAGGGGTAGTTAGTAATTTTCTCCACAAAGGTTTCCTAGAGTGTCTTCTTCTTCAGCTTAGCTCTCGCTCTGTTCTTCTTAGGCTTTTTCTCAACTTCACTCTCTTCCTCAGACTCATTCTCTGCAAGATATCCTACCTCATACTTCAGAATTAGCACTTTAGGTTCAATGAATTCAGGTGGGCCCTACTAATTCTTCCCCAACCCCATGCTAGGCATAAATTGTATGCTTTTCATCATGCTCATAATTATCAAATTTAGCTCATCCTCATTGATTACATAAACCTCAAAATTCAAACTATCCGGGATTTCAATGGGAGTTAACTTTAAAGCAATAATAGTAGCCTCAATTTATGCCATTATAGTGACTACTCTTCCCTCATATAGAAACTTAATCTTTTGATAAATGGAAGAAGGCACTTCCCCTAGAGGATGAAACCATGGTCTCCTTAAAAGAATGGTGAAGGTGACTGGAATATCAATGACATGTAGGTTGACCCAAACTTTGATAGGTCCTGTTTTAACCAGAGCCCTAAAAGTTCCCTCAACTGGCCTTTTTGTATCATTATAGGATTTAATTACCACATCAAAGGGTTTTAAATAGGCTACTGTCAATAGTGGGATCTTTAGAAGGCACATGCTAATGGTAGACCCATTATCAACTGTGAGACAACAATTTAGTTTCCTTTTTAATTCAACTTTAATGAATAAGGTTTTTTTGTTATCCCTTCCTTCCAAAGGCAAGTCATCATCAGTAAATACAATAGCCCTCTAAGGGTTCTTTGTCAATGAATCCACCATTTGTTTGGGAGTATGCATTGAAGGAATTTTTTTATAGTCGCTTCCTGATGGGCTTGGGAGTTCATAAGCAGCTCCCAAACATTGGCAAGAGTTTTCTCATCTCTTTTGGCCTTAGTAGCTTCCTTAATTTCTTTTCCTTTCTCTGATTCTTCTTTTGGATCAACCTTCTCCTTTTCTAACTCAACATCTTTCATTTCTCACTTTCTGTTCTTTAACTTCTCAATTGATTAAGCTATCTTCCCCCTCATTATTCTTCCACAAATCAACTTCTCCCTTTTTTCATCATCAAAACTCCAAATATCAAGTACATTCACATTGGGTTATATAGTCTAATGGTTTAAGTTCAGGTTCAGGTTCAGGTTCAAGTCTTTTGGTTATGATTTTAGTGGTGTGGGTATAGCATTAATAAAGGAATTAAGGACTTCTTCCTCTATTAAGCTGATGTTGATCATTAGAATTCTTGGATTGGGTGGTAGGGCATTTTAGTAATTAAGTAGAGGATTATTTTGGGTGTTTGGTTTTCTAGTTTTAGGGTTAGTTATTTTGCCTAAATCAATAAGATCTTAAACCTTATGTTTTAGGTGAGTGCAACCATCAGTGTCATGTCCAATGTTTTGGTGGTATTTACAAGATAGTTTTGGGTCAAGATTTTTCCCAAATTAAAAAACCTTCAGGATTGTCTAACATTATTGATATGCACATTACTACTAATCCCAACTCCACTACTAGATCCCACCCCTTCTTTGTTTGTAAATCTCCCACTAAAGAACCTTTTCTCTTATGCCAGTTCAGATTCTTTCTGCACCCTAAACTTATACAGCTCCTCAAAATTATGAATTCCTAAATCCTTCAATTTTTTTAAAAGTGGGAGTACACACCGTTCTATTGCTATTACCAATTAATCAAATTCTATGGGTCAGTGCTTCATTTATGCTAGCTTTGCTCTCTACCTAATTAAATAATATGCGAAGGATTCATTGAATTTTTATTTCACAATCTGCAGGTCATGCAAGGATGCCTCTATCTAGATGTTGAGATTGTACTGTTTGATAAATGTGGCATATAATCCTTCCTAGTATGTTTGGACATAGGGTTCCAAAGCATAGTACCATTTAATGGGCACTCCTTTCAGAGATAAAGGGAATTGCTTTAAAATTTGTGCCTTTGTCAATTTGGTTGTCTTTATATAGGTCACATACTGCTTTAGAAGTAGATAGGGGTCCTCTACACTAGTAAACTTCTTCATATCAAGGAATTTAGAATTTCAAGGGAGGGGGTCATCATCCTTGTCCAGACTCAGATAGGAGTAGCTTAGTGGAACATCTATCCCTTTTTCTTTCATCATTAGCTGCATTTGACCAATAGTCTTGGTCAGATTCTTGGCCTAATCAAGTTTTTCTACATTCTCAATAGTGTTTGCATTCACATTCTATCTGTCTATAGGCTCTACTATCAAGGTTTATTGATCATCCTCCCTTTCCAATCTTTCAAATTTTTCAACATCCAAATCAAATGGTTATGATTAAAGTGCTAGTAGTTGAGGTGCTGGTGGTTCCTATATAATCGGTCCCCTTATTTTAGCCATCATTTCTCTCATAATTGCTCAGGTCTAATTGGCTATCTTTGCTTTCAACTTATCCCCAAAAGCCTTAGCATTAAACTCTGCCATCTCAGTTTCTCTAGAAATCCTAACCAAATGGTTAGTGTCAGATCATTTCCAACTGGAAGACTGTTGTGGATCTATATTTGTAATCACTAAGGATCAAAAAGATGTATGGAGTGTATGCATGAGATATTTATTTACTAAAAATTAAAAGAAATAAATTAACATATATACATGCATTAGAAAAATAAAAAGGCTCTCAAATAATATATTCACCCTTATTTCTCCCATGCATGTGTTCATTAGTGAGTTCCTTGCCCTAGGATTGTTATTCTGGGTTTTAATTATCAACAAGGGATAATAAAACTAATGGATGCAAGATAACTCTCAGGATAGTACAAATAAGTGGTAATGTCTTTAAATAATTCCAAAGTCCATTTTAACAGACTAAGAATGATATCAATGGCCCACCTTATTAAGATCTATTTGAAATGGGCTAAACATGGGCATGAGAGGCCCATCTTAGCAAGGTTTGCTAATAGTGGGCTTGGGAGTTATAAAAAGAAACAATATATGGCATAAAACACATGCATTTAGGAAAAACCTAATGGAAATTGATAAGTCATTATATAAGTTGGGTCTTGGGTAATAAGCTTCAGCTCCCATGGCTATATACCTTTATTACATCTCCCCACTCAAAGGTGTATACGATGCGGATAAGTACATGCTATAAGTGATAATAATCAAATACTACACCACCAGGTTTGAGTGAAGACCATTATCGTTTTATTTGGGACTTAGAGTGAACATTATGTGGAAACATATAGTGAATGCAAAATTTTGCAAAGTAAATAAGAAAATAATTAAAGATGATAAATTATGAAACACTTGGAATCAGTTTCTCTATCCCTAATGGAGTCATAACTATAGGTGATAGGACTAGATCCAAGTGTTGGTGACTATGGTGAGCTCAGGGCCCACTAGAAAATATGAAATGGGCTTAGGGCCCAAAATGAAAATGGAGCTGTCACCCAGATAAAAGCTAAAAGACACTGTACAGTAAATAGATTCCATGGAGGTTCCCAGAAGCCGTCATCAAAGATCAAGTTCAGAAACTAGGTATAGACTTTTGGAATGCCCACCCAACCTTGCAATTGAGCTTTGTGTATGTTTCATATTTTATTACCTCTAATAATTAAATTATTTCCTTGTTTTAATATGGATTACAATTGTTTTCAAATTTTATATTTTTGTCCAAGTTTGCACATTAGTCCCATTTCATGCTTGTGGCTCGATATATATCATTAATAAAAAAATTATAAAACTTTATAACCATACACTCCAAATAAATAGGGGAAGGGATTAAGAAATACAACATTTTGTACAAAGAAAATGTAAAACAAATGAAAATTAAACCATACAAAAACCAAAAATAAACCAAAAGAAAAATAATTAATTATACAAATAAAACCTCTCAAGAACTAATTAATGGTTTAATTATTTGAGAATTAAACATTACCAAATAATCCCTATAACAAATACAAGTTAATCCCATCTCTTAAAACAACAACATTATTCACAAAATAATACTCAAATAATATTTATAGAAAATAGAAATGATGTCATAAAATGGCCTCATAAATAACACAATAATCATCATTCAATAAAAATACTAAACGACATTGTAACCATGTATAAACTCAACATATATAACAAGAAAAATAGAAAGACATGCAAAAATATACCAAATAAATATTAAAAATCAAAGCAAACTAGTGCAGTATTCTGACAAAGCGACAACACCTCTTTAGCAAAGAGGCGATCTCAAATCGCCTCAAGACAAAGAGGCAACGCCCGTATGAAGAGGTGTCGCCTCTTCAACAGAGGCAAAGATGGACTACATTTCTTAAACTCTAAGAAACTCAAGTGTTCATGCAAATAAATGAAAAACATATATAAATATACTAAGATCACTAATCAATACTCATTATTTCATGCATTTACACCCAACATATGACCTTATTCATATAATAAGCTTAAGAGACAAGCAATAATGTAATGAATTAAAGCTTTTAATATAATAAAAGGACTCAAAGCTTAAATACAAGAGGTTCTCACTAGTTAGGATGAGATTGATGCTCCTAACTAAGCCCTCAAAGCTTGATTGATTCACTGGGATGCTTGAAATGCATAAAAGCCTTCCTTCTTCTTAAGAAATAAGGTCTTTTGGTTCAAGAATCCTATTATTTCTTTCCTCTTCTTCCTCTCTTTTCTGTTTCTATTTTCTCTCTGTGTTTTGTTTCTATTTTCAACTCCATAAACCTTCCTTTTACGTTCCCAAAAATGCAAAAGTCTAAAAGTCCCCTCTTTCTCTTTCTTCTTTTCCTTTTAAGCCTCTCCTTTTTTCTTTTCCCAATTCCCCACTAAAACCACTCTCCACTTCTCCTCCTCATTTCCCATGCTCCCTCTCTACTTCTTTCCTTTTTTTTCTTTCCTTTAGCATAAAAAAATGCCTCAAGTCAGGGGCAGGTTAACCTTAACTACTGCCATTAATGGCATTTAATGCAACAATTAGCAGGCATGAAGAGGCATTGCTTCTTCGATGAGGCACCGCCTCTTTGATTAGGCATCGCCTCACCGATGCCCAAGGTAAAGAGATAGATCCTCTTTGCTGAGGCGATCGCCTCTTCACCTAGGTCAGGTCTAGGCCCAATGGACTAAAAGGCGATGGGTTATAGGCTTTGGCCTATTGTTTAGGCTTAAATTTAATTTTTTCAACTTGGATTTGAGATTTTAGGCTTAGAGGATTGGTATTTTGGTCTTCTGAGTCCATTTTTGAGAGGTTTGAGGCTTCTATTACATTCTAAACTTGTATTTTCTCATTATTGGGCTTTTATTATAGGCCAATCAAACTAAAGATGTCCATATATATATGTATTGCCCATATATATATGTATAATTGTTAAGTAATTTTTACAATAATTATTTGCATGTTACAGTTATGTCTATAGAATAGTCTTTATAGTGAGTTATTTGGTCACAAGTGGTCCTAATAGTAAGACCCTAAGAGGTAGTAAAAATGTTGGTTAGGCCAATGAGAGTGTAGTTGTAAAACATGTTTCTATAGCCATTTTCTTTACCATGAATCCAATTTTTGGAAGAACCACTTCTTCTTCTTCTTCCTCTGCTTCCTCCTTTACTAGAGCTCATAACAATATAGTCAGTAGTGATGAAATCACCATTGAGGACTTTGATAAATGCATAGATGACTTTAAACTCATGGACTATAAGAAAGATCATGTCTACAAAACACCTAAACTAAACTTCTTCAAATCTGACTATGTTATAAAGACTGAAGAAAGAGATATCTAGCTTTTTAAATCTTAGGATTACATAAAATTACTTTCTCCTACTTCCTTAGACAAATATAAAGATAAAGGTTTCAAATATATCCATATAGGTCTTGTTCAGGCAGGTATAAAGCCCTTAGTTAGAGAAGGTCTAAACACCTCTATTTTGGCTACCCTTAAGGATATGAGATTCAAAAACTTCTAAGACACTCTTTTAGAAACTGTAGAATCTAGTCTCTGTTTAGGTCCTATATCTTTCGATTGCTATCCCAACTTCACTATTTCTTTTAATGATTCTAATCTTTTAAATTCTCTAGTTTTATAAATCCAAACCCATAACTATATTATGGATGACGGATCCATACTTGTTGAACTTATGTTTAAAGTTCGTTATAAAGTTATGATGTCTGCATTTCATACAAAAAGTTATTTTCATAGTCAAAAAAGAGAAACTCTTCTCCTCTAAACAGATATATCTAAAGCCAATGTTATAATTCTTAAACCTATCAAATGGAGCCAAGTTACACTTCCCCAAGAATGGATCTTAAAAGGAGCTACTGAACCTAAAATTCAACAAGAAGAAACACCTACTCCTAACACTCAAATAAAGCATATTACCCAATTCCAAGATGGTAAAGTAAAACTCTCATTTAATATAACCTTTTCTAGCTTAAGATTCTCTTATGCATCCACATCAGAATCCCTTGATCGTGGACCAATTTCACAAATCCCTTCTATTATAAACCTTCCTTACCATTCTAAACCAATAGTAAATAACCACCAAAGAACCATACATTTACCCCAACAGCCAGATCAGGCTAACCTTTATCCATATATAGCTCCTATTATAAATTTACCTTATAATATCCTTGCTCAATATTCTACTTCGGATCTACCTTCTTCTTCAATTAGAAATGTGGATTATAGTACGAATATAGCCAGACCTGTCTATATAGAACCAAGACAAGAAGAAAACCCTTCTCCTCCTACTTCTCCTACTGCTTCAGCCATAACAGAAAATATGGCTCATGAACTATCTATTTTGGATAAAGAATTCACCCCTAATAAAGTTATTTTATATAAAGATTTTTATGCACCTCATAATAAAGAAAAAAGAAATTGGTTTTTCTAGCATTTCTTAGAACAACGAAATGATCTTCAAAGCCAATTTTACAATTTCATCCAAGCACATAAAGTTAATATATTATTTTTCAAATGGTTTGAAATATATGCATCAAAAAATAACATTTTTTATCCTTTCAAAGTTTTAAACCCTGTCACCCCAAGAAAAAATTAACTGTTTGGGAAGCATTAAATGGTAAACAAATAGAATCTGAACATCCTCCTCTTAGGAACATCATGATCTCTATTGGTAATAAGACCATCGAAGCTTGTCCTTATAAAAAGACACGGGATAGTGACTTCCAAAACCTAAAAAATATAGTCTCCCATAATAACTTTACCAATGTCCATCTTCATAGCTTAGGTAAACAGTTATCTAGGCTTGAAAAATAGTCTCATAAAGTTGTAGAATCCTCTGATAATGTAGCCATGTCCGATAAGAAACTAAAAAACCCCATGTTCAAACCTTATCAAATCTCTACTAGTGCACAATAGGAAATTAAGTGTAACCACACAGAATTTTTACATGTTGTTAGAGAATAACTCAATGGACTTAATCCTTCAAGTTCTAGAAAACCAATTGTCCCTAATACTCCTCTTTCTATTAATCAAACTGTTAGTGTTCTAGATAAAGGTATAGACTTCTCTTCTAAAATTGATATTTCTCTAACACAATCCCCAAAAATAGTTAAACTTCATTAGCCTTCCCCTTACCCTAGATATTCACAAACTAGACTTCCAGAACTTGAGCTAGATGGTCAACCCAACACTCTTGTCCAGCTCAAGTTTAGTGTTAATTTTATGTCTATGAATGGAATATAGATGGTATGTTTGAATATCAAATTCATAATTCCCTTCAACAAATGACTATGGCCTCCAATGCTTATAAAGCCCAAACAATAACCTTTGATCGATATATTACTGAGCTTATTATAGCCGAGCTTTCTGGCCAACTGAAAGGTTGGTGGGATTACCATCTTACTAAGGACAAACAACAAGAAATTCTTCATGCTATCCAAACAGATGATCAAGGTATACGTATTCTAAACCAAATAGGAAATCCCATCCAAGATGTTGTTTCTACTCTAATCTTAACTATAGCACTTCATTTCATAGGAGACTCTTCTCATCTTAAAGATAAAAATGTTGACCTTCTATCCAATCTTAGGTGAAAAAAACTCAATGATTTCCAATGTTATAGATCAAGCTTCCTTACCAGGGTCATGCTTAGAGAAGATTCCAATCAACCCTTTTGGAAAGAAAAATTTCTTGTTGGTCTGCCCACCCTGTTAGGAGAACGTGTCAGGAATACCATTGGACAATCTTTTAGAACCCATATCATTCCTTACAACTAGCTTACCTATGGTGAACTGATTAGTACTACCCAACGTGAAGGTCTTAAAATCTGTTAGGATTTAAAACTCCAAAAGTGTCTTAAGGAAGAAATGAAAAAGACCAGACAGGAACTAGGATCTTTCTATAAACAGTTTGACTATAGCATCACCTAGAACCCTTCTTGTAAGGGAGATTGTAGTAAAAAATCCTCCAAACCTTCATCTAGGAAATTTTCCTCTAGAGATAAAAAATCCTCCAAGAAAAAGGATAGGGGAGAAGCTTACTACAAAAAACCTTATAGAAAGACTATTAGAAAGCCCAAACTTGATAAAGCTAAAAAAACTTACTTTAAAGATGTTACTTCTTTTAAATGTGGTAAAACAAACCATATCTCCAAATACTGTAAAGTGTTTAAAAAACTCCATGAGTTAGGATTAGAAGAAGATACCTTTGACAGAAAAACAACTCTTCTTATAGAAATGTCAAAGTCAGATTCTGAAAGTTTTATAACTCCCCAGATTGATGAACTTGCCACCTCCTCTTCTTTTTCTTCTGAGTCCAGTATAGATTTTGATATAAAAATAAAACAACTTGATGTCCTTACTAAAGAAAAAAATCTTATTCTAGATGTTATTTAACACGTAAACGACCCTGATGTTTAGAAAAAATATCTGAAACAACTTAGGCAGTCTTTAGAAAAGGAACCTGAACCTAAGGATATTGAGTTACCTTTTACTAGTATAGGTATATATGACCTGACTACTATTCTCAATAAGAAAAAGCTCACTAAAAAACCCTTAGGTGGTATCCAAGAACTTCAAGGAGAAATCAAAACCATAAAGTCTAAAATAAAGCAATTAAAAGAAAAACAACAAAAAGATTATGAATTAATACAATTCCTTGTCAACAAACTAGTTGAATAGTCTAGTGATAGTGATAATACTAAGGATTTAAAACTAGGATCCTTGGCTAATCTTGATAAAGTACCTTATGAATTTCTCTGTGCTCTAAATCAAATTACTTTAAGAAAATATCTTATAAAGATCACTATCGTCTTCAATAAATATTTTCAACTAGATGCCATTGCTCTGTTTGATATTAGAGCTAATTTAAACTATATAAAAACTGGCATGGTTCCATAACACTTTCAAGAGCATACTACAGAAAAGCTTTCCTCTGTTAATAATTCTAAAATGCATATAAACGATAAAACAGAGGCTAGTATTTCTAATAATGGATTTCTTTTAAAAACTCCATTTCTGCTTGTTTCTAATATAGGTTACATGGTGATTTTAGGGACACCTTTCATTAATTTAATAACTCCCTATCTAACCACTTATAACTATATTGATTACAAAGATGAAAAAGTTCATATTTCTTTTCCTTTTTTGGCAAAACCAAGAACCATATCCTTAAACCTTATTAAAGCTCATTCTATTTATAAGAATGAAACCAATGCTATAATCAAGGGAAAGGAAACAGACTTATATGATTTAAAATAAAATGTTCATCTTCAAAAAATTAAACAACGGATAAAGTCTGAGCTGGTAAAATCAAAGATTTTTTATTTTCATGATACTATGTTAAAAGAAGTATGTTCTGATTTACTAAACACTTTTTGGAAAAGAAATAACATATAGCTTATCTTCCTTATGAACTTGAATTTGAGGAGAAAAAGATTCCTACCAAGGCTAGACCCATTCAAATAAATGTTGAATTGGAAAAGCACTGTAAGGAAGAAATTCAAGATCTTAAATCTAAGGGATTAATCTCTAAATCTCGGTCTCCATGGAGTTGTGTAGCTTTTTAAGTCAATAAAGCTTCTAAAATAGAAAGAGGTACTCCTAAGCTTATTTTTAATTATAAGCCTCTAAATAAAGCTTTAAAATGGATTAGATACCCTATTCTAAACAAAAAAGATCTTCTTCAAAAACTCCATTCCTCATTTGTATTTTTAAAATTTGACATGAAATTTGGATTTTGGCAAATACAAATCCATAAAGATCATCGGTATAAACTACTTTTACTATCCCTTTTGGCCTATATGAATGGAATGTTATGCCATTTGGTTTGAAAAATGCACCATCATAATTTTAGAGAATAATGAATGATATATTCAATCCTTATTTCGATTTTTGCATCATTTACATTGATGATGTGTTTATTTTTTCAAACTCCATTGAACAACATTTTAAACACTTAAAGACTTTTCTCTATATAGTTAGGCAAAATGATCTAGTAGTCTCTGCTAAAAAGATTTCTCTTTTCGAGACTAAAGTCAAGTTTTTAGGACATTATATCTGTTGTAGTACTTTAGTTCCTATAGAAAGATCTTTAGAATTTGGCAAAAAATTCCCTGATAAGATTCTTGATAAAATCTAATTACAACAGTTCTTAAGAAGTCTAAATTATGTCTTAGATTTCTATCTTAATATCAATAGGATCTCTAAACCTTTGCATGATAGATTAAAGAAAAACCATGTCCCCTAGACTGATAAGCATACTAGAGTTGTTCGATACATAAAGAAATAAATCACCAAAATTCCTTGTCTTCATCTGGCTTATCCATCCCTTCCCAAAATTGTCGAAATTGATGCTAGTGATATAGAATATAAAGGCATTCTAAAACAAGTTTCATGTGATAAAGAAGTAGTTGTTCAGTACACTTCAGGGCACTGGAACGATACATAAAAAAATTACTCCACTATCAAAAAAGAAGTCCTTTCTATTGTCATATGCATCTCAAAGTTTCAATTTGATTTACTTAACCAAAATTTTTAACTTCATATTGATTGTAAATATGCTAAAGAAGTTCTGCAAAAAGATGTTCAAAATATTGCTTCAAAACAGATTTTTGCAAGATGGCAAGCTATTTTAAGTATTTTTTATTTTGATATAGAATTTATTAAAGGAGATAAAAACTCTCTACCAGATTTTCTAACTAGAGAATTTTTATAAAATAGATAAAAATGGTTCACAAAAAATAAAATGATAAAGATAAAGTGGACACATCTTCTATTCCTCCTCTTTCTGCTGAAAAATCGATAAAGTCATGGTTCGATATAGTTAACCAATATCAAAATGTAGCAGACACTGATAAAGCATCTCAAATCTAGCTTTGGTTTGATTCTATCTCCCAATCTCTTGAACTCCTTAAAGAAATACAGAATACTCTTCAGCCTCCTGCTATTGTTCAAGATGACACCAATAAAGGCATCTTAGGTAAGGCTCCTCAACCTATTTCTAAAATTGAGAAAGGAGAATCTTCCTCTTAAAAAACCCTTTCTCAAAATGTTTTAACTCCTATGACTACTCAAAGTAGCTCACAAATTATTTTATCTCAATTAAAACTTCCATCTTTAGAATTTCTTATAAAAAATTCAATACAAAATATCTTAACTATTGAAGATGGATTTTTCCATAAAGATCCTTTTCTTACTATGCAAAATTATTTTCCAAAAAATTGGTTTTTTAAACCCTGGGATCTTTTTAAAACCTAGGAATTTTATCAAACAATTTTGGAATATACTAGTTCTGCAAAATTCAAACATTTTTACCATAAAGGATATACCCAACCTTTTTATTCTACCTACAAAATTCTCCATGTTCTTCACCCTGCTGATTAGGGACAGGACCTTCCAAAACCAAAGCCTTCCCTATTAACTTTAATTCAAAACTAGACTTTTGCCGCTTATTTTCCTAGTGGGATTATGAACAAGCATGGTTTAATACTTTTCTTATCCAAAATTCTCTATATAGCCATACATGGCTATTCTTATTAAGTGATCGTGCTGATATATTTATATTTCCAACATGGTTCACTCGTTGGTGGCATAACTATGGTCCTATCCTAAACATCCTCCCTCCTGATATTTGTTAAGGGTATAATCTTTTCTCCACCGACTATAAACCATCTCCCCCTGAAAAGAAATTTTCCTCTCTTTGCCTATACTGTTCCAAATTCTTTCTCTTGGTTTACTCAGTGGTATCTTGATTTTATGTTCATGAAGATATCACTGCCCTCTAAAGGAAATTTAAAGTAAAATGGTGGACCTCTTATAAAGTTCCCCAAAAAATTTCCAAGCTATAACTAACTGGCTAAAACATAATGGATTTCTTAGGTTCTCTCGTGCCCAAACATAGGCTCAGTCTACCTCCTTGGCCCAAAAATCACATGCCAATGCACTTATTGTTACTGCCAAAATGAAAGAAGAGTATTTCGAGATTATGTAGTAACTTATCCAGTCTGAAGACCCTTCTTCTTCACAGTCCCAGGCCTCTTAGGGTTCAGAGCCCTTTGTTGATTTAGGTAATGACAACGAAGATGATTATTTTGGGATTATTTCTCCTATAATGGCCACAGAGACTAAATTGGATATATTTTGTTTCTAGCTAGATGGGTTAAAAATTCTTTTAGGACGGCCCATGGAATACTAAGGCCATTTGTAAAAAAGCATTTTAATTATTTCTTTCTTACAAGTCATCATCCTGATCATTCAAAGTGGGATCTACTTGGACAACCATCAAGCAAATTTGACTTTTACATCAAGTATTCACCTCCACCTACTGCCTTAGTCCCACTCTCTTCCATTTTTCCATAAGGGTAGGGTCCCGCTTTCCATTACCAAGACCTAATAGGGAGCACTCTCCATAAAAGACAAGATAAATACAGATAGAGGCATTTGATTATTGACAGGACTCCATCTGATCCACTTCCTGCTGTCTGTGGCCCATCTTCCCCTTGATTCCTAGACTTGCTCTCCTCCATTCCTCTATAAAAGGAACCTCTCACCTTCTTGCAGGGATAGAAGTTTTTAGGAAGAAAAATATAGCTCTTTCATTTATAGCTCTTTCATTTATAGTTCAAAAATTTGTATCTCCAATAAAAGATTTACTAGTTTTAATATTGTCCTTCCTTTGCTATTTTCTGGAAAATGGAACATAATAGACCTTGTTATTTTCCTTTGCTTTTCTACATATAGAACTTGAATTTTGTAAGCTTCCTTTACTTGGAATATAAAGAGAAAACTTCTTCTTTATAAGTTTTATGTTTAAAGTTTATTTAATTTTTTAATAATTTCTTTATTTTTTGTAATTTTCTTTAAGTCCATTATCTTCATATCATATATAGTTTAACTAGCAAAATGTATGCTATGTGCTTGTTTAAGAAATTAGGATTCTATACATCATAAACTTTATGAAATCTCTGTTGCATCTTGGTCTAGTAACCTCCAAGTCTAGTTTATAACTGGAAAGTGAGACCGGCACTGTGATCTTTCATTTTGTTCTCATTTATTTTATCATCTTTGCATCCATACATGTGAACAGTACACCCTTACGTCTTTGGCACTCCCTAGTGTGAGTGTGTGTGTGTGTGTGTGTGTGTGTGTGTGTGTATGTGTATATATATTGGAAAGAAGTAGTGATTACTAGAAAGAAATTTTATAAAAGTAAGAAGGGAAGAAGTAGAGAAGAAGTAGAAGCATGTGAAGGAGATTTGCTAGGAAAAGAGTAGAAATAAAAGAGTTTTATTTTCTTTTCCTCATTATTTTCTCCTTACTTCTTGAATATGATTCTTTATTGCATTTTCAGAATATGATGCTTGTGATGTCTAGCTAAATTTGTTTATGTTGGGGATCGTTAAACTTATTTTAATTTAAGTTTATTCATATATTAGTTTTTCTTTTCTATTGCATTAAGCATTTATTGAGATTAATTGTTTATGATTTGGTAATTCATAAGTGATTTTTAATTAAGGTTAATTATTGAGAAATATTTCTTAATAGATATATGAATGCTTGATTAATTCATTTAAGTCTAAAGATGGCTTAAATTATTTCAATTTCAATCAGTTGTACTTCATGATTTATTTACTAAATTTGATTAGATTTTAATTTAATGAGAATTAATTAAAGCCTTTTCAATTGATAGGAATAAATTAAGTAATTTTTACTTAAGAAAAATTAATTATTACCTTTGAAACCTAAGAATTGCAATAGAAAGAAGACTAATTTCATGTGATCGACTTAATTAAAATATAGTGATACAATCCCTAATATTATTGTATCATTTGATTGTTAAAATTTAAGTTAATTGATTTTATTATTTAGTTTCGCTTTGGTTATTAAAATTTAGCAATTATAATTCACTTAATATTTGATTCTTAAACAAGTTAAAAATCAAATTAATAGTTGGATAAACATTCAATCGTCATAGGATCAAATTGTATTTATTCTATATTACTTGATGAACTCACATGCTTATAAGAATCATTCAAGTTTTTGGCACCATTGCTGGGGATTGAATAAGTTTAACAACATAATTGGTTTTGTTTTACTTAATTTAAGCTATTTCTATTTTAAATTTGGATATTTATTTATTTATGTGTTTTATATTATTATTTATTTTATTTTAATTAATTATTTTAGTGTATGCATAATACTCGAAGAATAGGGATAGATCCTCTTATTTTTATTCCAGAACTTACATAGCTTGAAAGAGAGAATATGAGGCATTCTCAAGAGGAATCAAGTATCATGGCAGAACAATAGGCAAAAGAAAGAACACTCTTGGATTGTGCCATGCCATTTCTAGATGGTATAAGGCAAAGTATTGCTAGTCCAACAATTGATGCCAATAATTTTAAGATTAAACTGGCTTTACTTCAAATTATTCAATTTTATGGCTTGCCAAATGAAGACCCTTAATGTTCATATTGCTAATTTTTTTAGAAATTTGTGATATTAGGTGTCGGATGATATAATTTGCTTAAGGCTCTTTCCATTCACATTGAAGGATAAAGCTACGGCATGGTTAATCTCATAGCCACCTGCTTCAATCATAACATGGGATCTATTGGTAAAAGCTTTTCTAGAAAAATATTTTCCACCTTCAAAGATAGTAAAGATTATAAAGGATATTAACACATTTCAATAATATAACATGGAATCCTTAAGTGATGCATGGGAGAGATTTAAAAAGTTACTAAAAAATTTTCCTCATCATGGTTTGCCAAGGGATGTGCTCATTAGAACTTTCTATGACTGTGTTACTCAATCCACTAGTGACACTATTGATGTAACAGTTGGAGGTTCTTTGATGCAAAAAATAGTTAAGGCTACATTCATACTTCTAGAGGAGATGGCAAATAATAACTATTTTTAGCCATCTGAGCATCAAAATCCACAAAGGTAAGGAGGCAAAATTGTGGTAGATATAGTGATAGCCCTTTAAGCTCAAATTGCTGCATTGATAACCTCACCAATAAAAATAATCTAGCCCCTTCAAGTAAAAACTATAATTTATTAGGTTACTCTAATAATGAATTTGGTGTTTTTGATGCAATTATAGTAGGAGATGGATACTAAGTGCAAGTCAACTTTATTGGGCATCAATTTCAAGGAAAACAGGGTAACAATCCATTCTCGAACACTTACAATCTGGGCTAGAGGAATCACCCACATTTTTCTTAGAACAATAATAACAATTTGGTTCCCAAGGCTTTTAGAACAACATGATAAGCCAAGCACCTCTAGGTTTTCAACAACCTCTTTAAGATCATATGGCCTCAATGGAAAATAAATTAGATAAATTTTTGGAGGCTATATCCAATAAAATGAGCCATTAAAAATAAAATTGAAAGCGGATGGAAGCAAAATTTGATCAGTTAGTTAAAAATCATTCATCTTCAATTCATAATATTGAGGTACATTTGGGTTAGCTTGCTAATGCAGTAGCATAAAGAAATCTAAGGAATCTTCTAAATAATACCAAAATAAATCCAAGGGGAGCAGCTAAAAGCAATTACACTTAGAAGTGGCAAGGAGATAAGGTTAAGAGATGAGCTCAAGAAAGAAAAGGTGAAGACTCAAGAAAAGAAAATTCAAAATGGTGATGATGACTCTAAAGAAGGCAAGGAGCAATAAGCAAAGGACAGTGATAGGAAAGAGAAACTTTTTGTGCCAAATTCATAAAAATATGAGACATCGATGCCTTTTCCACAAAGATTGAAGAAGCATAATGATGAAAAGAGGTTTGCTAAGTTTTTAAATACTTTTAAAAGGCTCAAACTTAATATTCATTTTGTTGATGCTCTTATAGAGATGCCAACATATGCCAAGTATCTTAAGGATATTATCACCAATAAAAGGAGATGGGATGACAACCATACTATGGAATTAATAGAGACTTGTAGTTCCATCATCACTCACAAAATACTAACTAAATTAAAAGACTCAAGGAGCTTTACTCTTCCTTATGTAATTGGTGCTCAAGAATTTCCTAGATGTTTATATGATTTGAGTGCAAGTATTAACCTTATACCATTTTCTCTTTTTAGGAAATTACAACTTGGTGAGTTGACCCCTATAAATATGACTTTGTAATTTGTGGAACATTCTATAAAGAAACCACATAAGATCATTGAGGAAGTTTTGGTTAAGGTAGATAAATTTTTCTTTCCTATGGATTTTGTAGTTTTGGATTTTGAAGAAGATAGTAAGTGTCCTCTAATTCTCGGGAGACCATTTTTAAATACTGGGAGAGCCATCATAGATGTTCATAAGAGAAAATCACTCTAAGGGTTGGTAATATGAGTGTAGAATTTGTGATTCCAAGGTTAATAAAATACCTAATAGAAGAGGAATTTTGCATGAAAGTGGAAGTTATATATGAGTGTGTGAGGGAAGTGAATTTAAATAAAGAAATTCTTGACAAAAGTTTAGAGTGTGAAGTAGATAGTGAACCCTCACAAGAAGTCACTTTTGTTAAACCTCAAATTTTAGTGCACAGTGACAACCTCACTCCCCTATCTATTGTTAAACCACCTAAATTAAAGCTTAAACTATTACCCACCCATTATCATTTCCAATAATATGTCCACTGAATAGGGAAAAAAAAGGTATGTGAAATAGTGAGAAATATAGTAAAGTCAATTGCGTAGCAGATTTCAAACTTAAAAGGGATTAGTCCTTTAATTGTTATGTACAAAATCTATATAGAAGAAGGAAGTAGAAATGTCATGGAGAGATAAGGGTGCTTAAATCCAAATGTGAAAGAGGTGGTCAAAAAAGAGATTATTAAGTTGTTTGATGTAGGCATTATTTACCCAATTTATAATAGTGAGTGGGTAAGCCCAATGTAATGGGTACCAAAAAAGAGTGGAATGATTATTGTGGAAAATGAAGTAGGTGAGCTGATTTTGAATAGAATGGATGACGGGTGGAGAGTATGTATCGATTATTGAAAGTTGAACTTAGCCACAAGGAAGGACCATTTTCCTCTCCCGTTCATTGACCAAATATTGGAGAGGATAGTAGGGCATGCATACTACTATTTCTTATATGGTTATTCAGGTTACAACAAGATTTTTATTTTTCCAAAGGACCAGGAGAAATAAAATTTACATTCCCATATAGAACTTTTGCTTACCAATGCATGCCTTTCGAATTTCGCAATGTACTAGCTACTTTTCATAGATGTATGATATCAATTTTTTTGATCTCATCGAGAACATCATGGTGGTATTTATGGATGATTTTTCTATTTTTGGTGATTCTTTTAAATTATGTTTGCCTAACCTTAATAAGGTCTTGAAAATATGTGAAGAGGCTAACCTTGTTCCTAATTGGGAAAAGTGTCATTTTATGGTAGAGGAATGCATAGCCTTGATCATAAAATTTTAAGTGTAGAGATTGAGGTAGATCAAGCTAAAACAAAAATTATAAAGAAGCTACCACCTCTAACAATAGTTAAGGGAGTTTGATGATTTATATGACATGCAGGTTTTTATAAGCATTTCATTAAAAAAATTTCTTTAATTGCTAAGTCTTTAACCTAATTGTTAGTTAAAGATGCTCCTTTTAATTTTAGTAATGATTGTTTAAATGTTTTTAACATTTTGAAGGAGGCTTTGGTTTCAGCACTAATTATTTCACCTTCGGATTGGGCACTCCCTTTTGAGATCATGTGCAATGTAGTGACCATGCTATGGGGGTAGTGCTTGGTTAGAAGAAAGAAAACAAGATTTATGTCATATATTATGCAAGTAGAACTCTTTGCAAAGGCCCGATTGAACTACACTACAACCAAGAAAGAGATATTGGCAATGGTTTTTGCTATTAATAAATTCAAGTCTTACTTACTTGCTTCAAAGGTTATTATTTGCACTGATCATGCAGCAATAAAATATCTCTTGGCCAAGAAGGATGCAAAACTGCACCTTATTTGTTGGGTGTTACTTTTACAAGAGTTTGACTTGGAGATCAAAGACAAAAAAGGTTTTGAGAATGTTATAGCTGACCATTTGTCCAAATTAGAGGATTATAAACAAATAAAGCAAGAAAAGGATATCAATGATGAATTTCCTAATGCTTTATTATTAGTAATTCAATATTTTAGTGCTCCATGGTTTGCAAACATCACCAACTATTTAGCATATGGAGTGTTACTGTAAGAATTCTCCTATTAATAAAGGAAGTGTTTCCTTTATGAGGTGAAGCATTATCTATGGGGGGATCTATTTCTCTATAAGATTTGTGAAGATGGCCTTATTAGAAGGTGTGTTCTTGAAATTGAAATGTTGAAAATTTTGTCTCATTGTCATGATTCTGCATATTTTAGGCATTTTGGAGCAACAAAAACTACTACAAAGGTGTTGGAAAGTGGGTTTTCTGGCCTACTTTATTCAAAGATACTAAGGAGTATGTGGAACACTATGATAAATGTTAAAGACATGGGAATATCTCTAAGAGGAATGAAATGCCACTCATATCAATTCAAGAAGTAAAGATCTTTTACATTTGGGGATTGGATTTTATGGTTCCCTTTCCATCATCTTTTGGGAACCAATATATCTTGGTTAGGGTAGACTATCGGTCTGAGTGGGTGGAAGTCATTCCTTCACCTACAAATGATGCTAAAGTGGTGATAAGATTTTTTAAGAAATTTTTCAACAAATTTAAAGTACCTCGAGCTATGATTAGTGATAGAGGCTCGTACTTTTGCAATAAGTAGTTCAAGTTACTACTTAAAAGGTATGGAGTTCACCATAGAACTTTAACATGAAGGCAGTAGGTGAAAAACATATTTTACAGCTCAATGAATTGGATGAGTTTTGATTTCAAGCACATGAGAACACCAAGTTTTTCAAAGAGAAAATAAGAATGGTGGTAAGATACTCATATTCTCAAAAGGAATTCAGAGTTGATGATCTTATTCTTTTGTTTAATTCTAAACTAAAATTATTTCTAGGTAAGTTGAGATCAAGGTGGAGTGGTCCATTCAAGGTAGAACAAATCTTCTCTAATGGTACACTTGACCTCATCAATTGTAAGGGAGAGTGTTTTCGAGTAAATGGATAAAAGTACAAAGTGTATAAAAAAGGACTAATTTCCAAGTAAAAGGAAATTCTCTTCCTTCATCAACCCCAATGAAAAATTCTAGTTTTGGTCATGCTAAAGACCTAAAAATTAGCATTTTATTGTGCTTATTATTTTCTTTCATCATTTTATTTTATTTAGTATTAATCTTTTACTAATCTTTATCTTATGAATTATAGTTTTTCTTTTAACAAAGTTATTATTTTGCTCATTACTTTATATTTTCTTTCTCTATTTCATTTTATCAATTTTTGTGAATTAAAGTTGTTAAATATACTTTAAAATTTTTTTAAAAAATTAGTTCTTTGGAATTTTGTAGGTATAATGGTGAATTGAAGTGCAAATTTGGTGAGGTCAATTTTGTCATGCTTGAAGTGCTTATACAACAACCCACCTTCCTCCTCCTTTCCACTTCCATGTTTGCTTTCTCCCATTTCAAATCCCCAATCAACTCATCTCCCCTCTTTTCAAATCTCACATCCATCCATCATTATTTTCTTTTTAAATTGCTTCTTGTATTTTTAAATCCTCTCAATTTCATTTTTCTTATTGTTATTGTCTTTATTTCACCTTGCTAAGAACCAAGAATCCAGCTAAAAGAGAGAGGAGTACCATGGAAGGCTCAACCAAGGGAAAGAATGTGAATGAAGATAATGAGGTATGTGATCTTGCCTAAGAGTATTGTGCTCCATTTCCAATCAAAACTCATGAAGAGGGAAAAAGGTATGTCATTCTCACTTTTATGAAAATTTCCACTTGCAAATATTTTGAGAATGAAATTTTATCTCGATTAGGCACTAAGAATGATATATATAGATTATGTGGTAAATTATGATGCTCTAAATTTATTACTACACATGTAAAAAAACCACTTTAGAATTCTTAACCACTTTGCATTCTATTAAAGAGAGTGATAAACACTTGGGTTTTAGATTCTATGGTAAAGATTATCATGTGAATTATGACATTATGCATCAAGTGTTTGGTTTTCCTAAGAATGGTATTTATCAAGCCCCTAAAAATTATGACCTTAAAGCTTTTTGGTATCAAATTTTGAGGCAAGATAATTTTAGAAGTACACATACTACACCTAATGGATTAATTATCAATCACCGACATTTGATCATTCACAAATTCATGTGTTCTATAATTTTTAGGAAAAATGAGGGGAATAAAGTGTCAGTTCAAGAATTATTCCTTTTATGGTGTATGTATACAAAAATCAAAGTCTCTACCACATATTTTATATTTCATAGCTTGTGGAATATTGTGAATTCATCTCATGCTGTCATTTCTATGGGTCATATTATGACTGATCTTGCTTTGCATTTTGGTATTTTTAATTCATCCACCACTAACATGTTTCTTATGGAGGTAGGCAAACTACACCATTGTCTTCTAACTCGTGCTGAAGTTATTACAAGTCAAGATGAGTTAAGGGCACCAAATACTTATAAGTGCTACCATTTATGAAGTATAACATAAAATCATGCACTAATTCCTATCCCTGAGATTGAAACCATTAGAGATGGAGGCAACTCTACTACAATTGACAACAGTGGTTAGTAAAAAATCTTGGAAAAGTTAGAAACCATGGAAACGAAAATGGATGAAAAGTTAGAAGCCATGAAGAACAGAATACTCAACTAAAATGATAAAATAGATTACCAATTTTTTATTTTAGGATAGAAATTTTTTACCATAATTTCAAGCTCACCAAGTACATTGAATAGTCAACTTTTAAACTATCTTCACCAAATTCACCATCTTAGGGGGGTTGTCTTCTCTTTATCTCACTTTTAATTTATTTCATTTAGTTATTTTTATATTGTGTGTATTGTTTATAGTTAAATTTAAGTGTGTGTGTGTGTGGGGGGGTCATTATTAGGTGTCATTTATACATATAATTTTAGGAGCATTTTTATTAGTTTTATAATATATTTTTATAAGTTTATTTATTTCTTATTAATTTTACTTATATTTAGAATAATATTATTTAATTTGTATTTTAAAGAATACATTTTCATGTTTGTTTAATACTTAAGTGCATTATAGTATCTAATTAAAGTATTTTTTTTTCAATTTTATGAACTAAAGCTAGTGCACAACCATGTCTGAAAAGTCTCTCTGCATAAATTACGTACACAAGCTAGTACACGATTGTGTGCTCATCAAGAATCCAACACGATTCACCACACAACTATGCAAAAAGGTGTGCACTGACATGATTAAAGCTAAGCTCGATGAAGAAGCTATGCACACCCCACCACACAGCCATGTATAAGGAAGTGCACAAATTTAGAATAGTACACACCCGAGTGCATGGCCATGCACTAGGGTGTGCACACATAATTAATGTACATGCTTGCATACACGCTCTAGTTCACACTCTTATACATGGCCATGTATTAAGGTGTGCACTCATGTAAAATCTTCCTCTTTCATTTAAGATTATGAATTTAGAAGATTTCAAAATTGGAAGATTACAGAATGAGAATATTCTAGAATTGAAAGTTCTGGGGGCAAGAGATGGCTATAAAAAGAGGATCAATTCATCAATTCAAGAGGGAGAATTCATTCAAAATCAACATTCAGAGATACTTTAAGCAAAGAAGAAACAGAGTTTCAAGTCAATCATGTTCAAGCATAATTGTTCTCATGTTTAGAATATCTTGGATTATGATTATTTCCATTATGTGTAACTAATTTACTTAGGGTTTGGATTCGTGTATCTAGACTACTGCTTGTTTGGATTTTTATGTTTTAATTCAATAAGTTAATATTTAGTCAATTTTACAGGTTTCTTTTATATGTTCTTGTATTTGATTTTAGGCCTGATTAAATGCATGCTTTTGGGTAGATTAGTAGATAATGAAAGTTGTATAATCTATTAGCTCATAGACCTATGGAAATTAAGAATCTTTATCATAAAAGTAGATGAATCTTTTAGGGAGTATTAAATTGCTAAGGAACTTAATGAGTCTTAATTAATTTACTTGACCATAAAAATAGGTGATAATTAGTTTTAACATACTTAAATGATCTTAAAAGAGAATTTAAGTAATTTGAGTAATTTACCGTTCACCATATTAACAAGTTGAATTAAAATTAAATCCTAAAATTCAAGTAAGTGTTTAGTGAAGTGAATCTAAGCTCTATCTTTTAATTATTGAATTTTTACTTTAGATTTAGAATTTATTTTTATTAGTTAATCTAGTTTTCTATTTCAATTAAATTTATTTTGTTAGCTTGTGGAGATAAAATTACGGCTACTACTTGGTATTAATCTCCTCATGGGAACAATACTCAATACTTAAACTTTACTACTTGTTGTGAACCATGCACTTACAGAAATTGCTTAACAAGTTTTTGGCATCATTGCCAGGGAGATCAACAATACTAATAATAGCGTACTTTTTAGTTTCACGAAAATAACATTTTATTTTTGTTTTATTTAATTTTCATACTTTTTCTTTGAAAAGAGCCCTAGAGGGGGGTGAATAGGACCATCAAATAAAAATGAGAAATTAAAAGAATGCTTTGCAAGAATTGAATGGAAATTGAGAAGGGAGAATGAAGAACACAAAGATTTAAAGAGTTTAAATTCAACAACAATCCTACATCTCCACCTAACTTATCCCCAAGTTAGGATTTTCAATCACCCACAATCTTATTCATAAGATTAAGATTACATAAGAGTTTTATGGCTTACTCTTACAACATTAAAACTTGAGTTTTCAAGGCTCACTCAAAAACCAAATCCTAAGTGTTTCAATGGACAATACTTAAACCAATTCCTTTAGAAATAAATCTCACTTCCCTTATAATCTATCCCAAGATTTAAGATGAAGAGAAATTCTATTTTTAACACACAACCAACTCTCATAAGAGTTATACAAACAAAGAATTGTTTAAGAGAATTTGAGAGCTCAATTAAATTCCTAAGAGAGAATGAATGATAAAAAGTTTCTTAACCTTTCAATTAAACTCTAAAGAGTGTTTATATATACAAACACTCAAAAATATGGCTGTTGGATGTGTCAAAAAAGTCTTTAACATCTGTAATTGATTTTTGAATAATCTTGGACTTAATTTTGTCAAAACGCCACTCACGGGTGAACAGTACTCATGAGGAGCAAAAAATAATAGATGTTGCATTCAAATATGTCTATTTAGAGCTATCAAAACTACCCTCATGAGCTGCTCATGAGTAAATAGTGCTTGTGACTCTTGCTCATGAGCGGCACTGTCCCTTTGCTCAAAATGAACACTAAAAAGGGATAGCTCATGACTGGCTCGTTAGATGCTCATGAACGAGACTAAAGATGATTGAATCAGCCTAAAATTTTTTCATTAAAGTTATAGACACTTTCTATAGCCCTTTGAATCTCCTCAATTGAACATTTTTAGCTCAAGATATTGTTGAAACACTAAAAGCTATGCAACCTAAAATGAAAGTTGCATATGCTAAGTTCGACTCAATATTTGTATACCTAAATGAGCTCAGATTTTGACAAGTAAGATCAATTCAGAAAGCTTAAGATGTCTACTTCAAAAGTGAAGAGGACTATTTTCTCATTATAGAGCTTTAAAGATGTCAAAAAGTCTTCTTGAATTTTAGAGGTTGAATTAGCCCAAAAGACCATTGTATATCCAAAAATGTATATTTTTGGTATATAAATTCCTACACACTTAGTTGAAATCATTAGTATCAAATTTTTTTATCAAATTCAAAAATTAGGAGTTTGATCATGCAAATCATCAACATTCTTTTCAAGTATTTGACTCTTGTTTATGTAGACAAGATCAAAACGTCTTAAACTAGAGAAAGTAAATCCAGAAATCAAAAGACTTGTAAAAAGAACCAGAAGGAGAAATGAGAAAAAGATAAAAGAATGGCTAACCAAGTATCAAGAGCTTAATTTAATATGGGGTTCCAAGTCTTACAAGAAGCTAAAACTGTATTGTGAAGCCAACCATCAAAGCCAACACCTTTGAAATCAAACTAGCATACATCCAAATGGTTTCACAATATCAGTTTGGTGGACTACCATCAGAAGATCCTAATTCTCATCTAGCTTCTTTCCTTGAAATTTATGACAATATTAATATGAATGGAGTAAGCACGATGTTATTCACCTCAGGTTGTTTCCCTTCTTATTAAGGGATAAGGAAAAATTATAGTTAGGATCATTCGCACTAAATTCCATCACCTAATGGGATACACTTTCTAAGGCCTTTCTCACCAAGTATTATTCACCTAGAAAGACTACTAAATATCACTAAGACCTCGCAAGGTTCAGGCAACAACTTGGAAAATCTCTCTATGAAGCTTGAGAGGGATTTAAAGCTTTGTAAAGACATTACGCATACCATGGCATTCCAGAGTGGCTACTCAATAGACTTTCTACCCAAGATTGTCTGAATCTTTGCAAATCACTATAGATGCTACTGCACATGGCTCTTTTATAAGTAAGACACCGGATGATACATATGCATATGCACTCTTAGAAAAGATGGCATCTAATAATTATTAATGGCATGGAGAGTGAAATTAGCTTAGGAAAGCAGTAGGAATGTATGAGGTTGATAGTTTAAGCATAGCAAATGCAAAGCTAGATTCCCTCATAAAATAGTTGCAAAAGCTTAATTTTTTAGGTTATCCATCATAAGTGCTATCTTGTAAAGTAAGTGGAGGAGGACATTCTACTACAAAGTGTCAATAAGGAGATTCTTATTCCTAAGGTTACTCAATTGAACAACTCAATGTCTTGAATAATTTTAATAGTAGACCTTAAGGGAATCCATACTCCAATACCTATAATCCTAGATGGAGAAATCACACAAATTTTTCATGGTTAAATCAAGGAGGGAACCAAGCTTCAAGTTCAAATCAATGGTACAAAACACCACCGGGATTTTAGTAAAAGAGCATTTACCCTTAACCCGAACCCAAGTGAAATCTTAAGATGATGATCAAAAACTTCATCCAATCACAGAGCAAGATAAATTAAACACTTTAAAAAGGTTTTAAGCAGCATGAAGAGAATTTTAAGCAGATGGATGCAAGGTTGGAACAGTTAGCCATACACAATAAAATGCTGGAACACCAAATCACATCACAAGCGAGCTCTTCTAACTTTTGCCAGATGGGCCACTTCCTTAACTAAGCTGAGAACCTAAAGGAGCAAGCAAAAGTAGTGACTTTAAGGAATGAGAGGCAACTACCTAAGATTGAATGTAAAGGTAAAGAGCCAAGGGTTGAACCTAAGCATATTCAAGATAAAGTAGAGAAGTCAAAGGAAAATAGAGTCAATCAGATACCTAAGATGAAAAGGACACCATGTTTACCTTTTTCACAAAGGACGAATAATACAGCACTTGATAAGTAATTTCAAAAAGTCTTAAAGGTGTTCAAGCAGCTAGATATTACCATTCTTTTTCTAGAAGCAGTAACTCAAATTCCAAAATATGCCAAATGCCTCAAAGATATTATATTTAATAAAAGGAAGTGGGATGATCATGAGACTATTCCAACGAATAAAGAATGTAGTGCTATCATTAGAAATAAGCTCCCTCCAAAGCTTAAAGATCTAGGGAGTATCACTATACCCTGCGTTATTGGTAAATTTTCTATTTGTAGAGCTCTTTGTGATCTTAGCATTATTGTAATCATTATACCTTTATCTTTATACAAGAAATTAAATGTAGGTGAGCCCAAGCCTATAAATATTTCTTTGCAACTAGCTGACAAATCCATACTCTACCCTAAAAGGAATTTTAGAAGATATACCAATAAAAGTTGGAGAATTCTATGTGCCTTGTGACTTCATGATTATAGATATGGAAGAAGATCTCTAAATCCCCATCATCCTAGTACGACCTTTCCTTGCTATAGTTAAAGCAATTATTGATGTGAAGCAGGGAAAAATCAAGCAAGAAGTTAGAGAAGAGACTATGGAGTTTGATGTTTTCAAAATGACAAAAGATCCTTCTATGGTGAAGGTCATGTTTTCAAATTAAGGTAGTCCAGAGCTATGTAAAGAAATTTTTTCAATAGCAACATCCCCAAGACCCTTTTGGAAGTAAGTCTAGTTTATGAGATAGACTCATATAAAGAAGCTAATGAGGTAGTGGCTTATACTAACACATTAAATGTGTACAATATATATTGCCAATCTATAAATCTTTAAGGTATGAACCCTTACCTCATAATATATGTCATATTTATACTTTGAAAAAGGAAGATGCACCAAAGGTTGAGCTTAAGCAACATCCTCCTGACATAAGGTATGCTTTTCTAGGACCTAATTTTACTCATCCTATTATTATCAATGTATAGTTAAATGGTGAACAAGTCAAGAAGTTGCTTAGATGAATTAGGGATCATAGAAAATTATAAGGTACACTATTGATGATTTGAAAGGGATTAGTCCTTCTTTTTGCATGCACATGATTCATTTAAAGGAAGGTTATAATCTTTCCATTGAACATCAATGTAGACCAAATCCTAACATGAAAGAAGTGGTTAACAAGGAAATCATGAAGTTATTAGATGTTGGGATAATATATCCAATTTTAGAAAGTAATTAGGTTAGCCTAATTCATATGGTTCCTAAAAAGGGAGGGATGACAGTTATTAAAAATGAAAATAATGAATTGATTCCCACTAGAATTATCATAGGATGGAGAATGTGCATTGATTATACAAAGCTACTAGGAAAGACCATTTTCCTCTCCCATTTATTAATCAATTATTAAAAAGATTAGCTCAACATTCTTTTTTTTGCTACTTAGATGGGTATTCAGGATTCTTTCAAATCCTTATCCACTAAAAGGACTAAGAAAAAATTACTTTCACTTGTCCCTATGGAACCTATGCTTATAGGCGCACACCCTTTGGGTTGTGTAATGTTCCTGCCACTTTTTAAAAGTGCATAATGGAAATTTTTTCAAAATTTGTAAAGAACATTATAGAAGTACTCATGGATGACTTTTCCGTTTATGGTACCTCTTTTGATAATTATTTTAACAATTTATTTAAAGTTTCACAGAGATATGATGAAGCTAACATGGTTTTAAACTAGGAAAAATGTCATTTTATGGTAACCAAAGGAGTTGTTTCAAGCCACTTAGTGTCTGACAAAGGAATTGAGGTTGATAAAGCCAAAATTGAAGTGATTAAGAAACTTCCACCTCCTATAAGCGTGAAAGGAATTCGTAGTTTTTTAGGACATGTTAGTTTTTACAAAAGATTTATTAAAGACTTCTCAAAAATTACTAAACCTCTCACTAATCTTTTAGCCAAGGATACTTCATTTGTATTTAACAAAGACTGCCTTGATGCTTTTTGTAGGTTAAAAGAAACACTAATCTCAACACTAATCTTACAACCTCCTGACTAGAATCTTCATTTTAAAATTATGTATGATGCAAGTGCCTATGTTGTAGGCACTATTTTAGGGCAAAGAAGAAACAAGCAACCTTATGCCATCTATTATGCTAGTCACACACTGGATGAGACCCAATAAAAGTATACTACCATTGAAAAAGAACTTTTAATAGCCATATATGCCATTGACAAATTTCATTCTTATCTGACAGGTAGCAAGGTGATAGTCTTTACCGACCACGCAACTTTAAAGTATCTCCTCTCAAAGAAAGTTGCTAAGCCATACCTCATTAGATAGATCCTTCTGCTCTAAGATTTTAATATGGAAATTAGAGATAAAGCATGGGCTGAAAATGTTATTGTAGACCATCTATCAAGGTTAGAGCTGCCAAACAAAGATGATGAGCTGCTAGTTAATGATTATTTCAAAGACGAACACCTAATATAGGTCAAACATGACACTTTAGTATGCAGATTTTGTGAATTACCAAGTTTGTGGTGTCTTGCCTCCCAATCTTTCATAACAGCAAAAGAAGAATTTTTTCTGTGACATTAAATATTATTATTGGGAAGAACCTTTTCTCTATAAAAGGTATGGAGATGGATAGAATAGGAGGTGTTTGCCCAAAGAAGAAGTTGAAGATGTGCTTTTACACTGTCATTCTCTGGAATGTGGTGGACACTTTAATTCCTCCAAAACTATAGTAAAAGTTCTTCAGAGTGGATTTTACTAGCCAACTCTCTTTCAAGATGCTAGGAATTTTTTATTAAAATGCAATAGATGCCATAGAACAAGAAACATAGGGAAACACAATGAGATGCCTCTAAATGGAATTCTTGAAGTTAAGATTTATAATATGTGGGGTCTAGACTTCATGGGTCCCTTCCCAAGCTCATTTAGTAATAAATACATTCTGGTGGGTGTAGACTATGTATCCAAATGGGTGGAAGCAATAGCATCCCTAACCAATGATGCTAGAGTTGTGATAAGATTCATTCGAAATAATATATTCTCTAGGTTTGGGACACCTCGAGCTATAATCAATGATGGTGGAATGCATTTTTTTAATCACCAGTTTAAAGGTTTATTAAAGAAATATGCTATCACTTAAAAGGTTCAAACTCCTTACCATCCTCAAACTAGTGATTAAGTTGAGATATCAAATAGAGCAATCAAGTATGTATTTGAAAAGACAGTAAATGCTTTAAAAAAATATTGGTCTATGTAGACACCCAATTTCGGGATGACATGTTATGGATACAGCAAAGGACTCTAATTATGAAAATGTCTTCGATGCTTAATCTTTAAAAAATTCTAAGGGCTTTTAAAGGAAGAATTTAATATTTTCGAGGACTAAATCGCAAAGTTTTTTTTAGGACCTAATTGCAAAATTTAAATTTTTTTAGGGGCCTTTTTGTAATTAAAAGTTAAAAAAAATTGCACGTCGAAATTACATAATTCCCCTCTTAAGTAAATAAAATTACAATAATTGAGCTAGGGAGAAAGAAAAGAGGGAGAAAGAAAAGAAAGAGGAAGAAAAAAAAGAGGAGGGAAAAAAAGAGGAGAAGAAGGAGAGGGGCGTAGAAAATAAAGAGAGGAGAGAAAGAAAATTGTGATTTTATTTTTCTTAATCAAAAAAAATACTTTTGATTAATCAAATAATTCAAAACTCATGAAGGATTTTTTTGAAGAAAAGGTTCAAAGACTTATCAAGAATGGTGAATCACAAATCTAAGGAGCACCCTAATCATCCATAAGCATACCATATTCTTCTATTTTTCTTTTATTTATTTGTTTATTTGTTTGTTTATTTATTATTCTATTTATTTTATCATAATTTATTCATTAATTATTAGAGGAGAAGAAGGAGAGGGGCGTAGAAAATAAGGAGAGGAGAGAAAGAAAATTGTGATTTTATTTTTCTTAATCAAAAAAATTACTTTTGATTAATCAAATAATTCAAAACTCATGAAGGATTTTTTTGAAGAAAAGGTTCAAAGACTTATCAAGAATGGTGAATCACAAATCTAAGGAGCACCCTAATCATCCATAAGCATACCATATTCTTCTATTTTTCTTTTATTTATTTGTTTATTTGTTTGTTTATTTATTATTCTATTTATTTTATCATAATTTATTCATTAATTATTATTTTATTTTTTATGGTGATTATAGAGGAAAACACATGGTGATCATATGAGGAAGATAAATTTTATTGGAAATCCACAGAAGACTATGGATAAAGCCCCGTAGAGACTTAGTTTCTAGGGTTTTATTTTTTATTTTTATTGTCTCTATTTTTATTTTATTCTTTATGTTTTATTTTTATTAATTGTTTTAGGAACTAATGTAATAGCCCCAATAGTGGGAATAGTGATAAAATTATATGTATGGTTGCATTTTTATTTTGATTAAATTAATTAGTAAAATTAGGTTTCAATTTGGTAATTATTTAAAATCAATGGAGGAAGTAGATTAATTTAGGTTGCATGTTAATAAAATTAGGATTTTAGTAGGGATTAATAATTAGTTGTTTGATCTTATTTAATTGTTTCTTTTATATTTTTAGTTGTTTTTGGGTCTTATTTATTAGTTTTGTGTGTTTTGGGCCTTAAGCCCATTTTAGATTTTGATTTGTTTATTTTTAGCCCATATCATTTAATAATTAATTAGGTTTAATTAATTAAAATATATTTTTAGGTCCATAATTAATTAGATTTTATGTTAGAAATACTTTTAGGCCCATTTAGTTAATTAGACATAGGCCCACTTAATTTAATTTAATTAATTTAGACTTAGCTCACTTAATTTAAGCCCTTTTTCATAATTTATAGATTTAAGATCATTATTTAATTAAAACATGTAGAATGAAGCTCATTAATTTAAACACCTTCATAACATATAGAATTAGGCCTATTTTTAAAATTAGAATTAGTAGACTTAGGTTCATTTAATTAAAATAAAAAGGAAGTAGGTCTTTAGGTTCACTTATAAATTAAAACATATAGACTTTAGCTCATTTATTTAAAATCCATGTATATTAGACTAACTTAGGGATTATGTGATTTATTGAACACATTATTTACTTGTACATTTCATGACTAGTTTGCCTTGGAGTTTATTGTTTTGGGTTTTTATGAAATTGCATGTAAATAGAGGATAAGATAGTAATTCATAAAGTAATTCTAAATGAACACAAGACTGAAAGAAGTTAGTATTCCGTATTCAGAATCTCCTGGTTGTGGTGCTAGCTTTCTTTTAGGGAATCTATTACCACCTTTTTGATATGTCCCAGTTATTACCCTGGGTGGTGACTCCTCATCTCCATGCCATGTCTTTGTGACAATGGTTAGTGTGTTCTATAGAGCCCTAAGCTCAAATAATGATGCAGTTGCTAAAATCTTGGACACGCGCTAAACCCTGCCGTCTATAATCTACTAAACTCAATGATGCTCTGTGGGCTTACAGAACTTCATTCAAGACCCCCATTAGTGCCTTTTCCTTCTAAGTCCTTTATGAAAAGTTATGCACCTACCTATGGAGCTGGAGCATAAAGCATTATGGGCAACTAAATTCCTAAACTTTGATTTACAAAAAGCTGGTAAAAAGAGAATGCTTCAATTAAATGAGCTTGAGGAGTTTAGACTTAATTCATATGAAAATGCCAAAATTTTACAAAGAAATGACAAAATGATAGCATGATAAGCATATTATGAACACAGAACTTAAAGAAGGAGAGCATGTACTTCTGTTTAATTCAAGGCTAAAGCTATTTCCAGGAAAACTTAAGTCTGGATGGTCGGGCCCCTTCATTGTCAAGCATATGTATCCTCATGGGGCAATAGAAGTGTGGAGCACAAATACTAGAGCTTTTAAAGTTAATGGACATAGATTAAAACTCTACTTTCATAATAAAGCTATCCCAACAAGTGCAGCAATTGCACTTCTCAACTCAATCTGAGACATCAGTAAAATATAGTTGAGTTAATGACTTTAAACAAGCGCTTAATGGGAGGCAACCCATTCAACTTTAATTTGTTTTAATATATTTTTTTTAATTTTTTTTTTACAGCTTCATTTTGCAAAACTATAGAGCTGGATGTGCACGGTCGTGCAACTAGCCATGCCCAGGTATGTCATTTATACACAGTTATATGCACAGTCACGTCCTCACTAATGTATTTATTTTTATATGTACAAAAATGAGTACACAGGTGAATGCAAAACCATGTAATTTTTCTCTAAAAATTTTTTCAATAGTACACAGGCAAACACACACCTATGTATTCAACTGTGTGCTAATCTAAAACGTATACGGTACCACACGTGATTGAGTGTAATGGACCGTGTGCATTCATTTTACTTACATAGGTTAATGAACAATGTACACTTCACTGTGCACCTCAGTTATAATACACGGCAACACACACAATCTGTGCACCACACCGCACACACATTCATGCACACAGTCCAGTACACGGAAGAGTGCATAATCGTGTACATCATTATTTTGTTTCATGTAACCATTACTTGCCTTTTATTTTTTTAATTATTTATTTTTTTCAATTATTTATTTTTTCTTTTTTTCCTTTCATGCAACCTCAATTACCATTTTTTTAGTTATTATTATTATTTTATTCTTTCTTAAACTGCCATAGCCCATTTTTTTCCCTTAACTGACATACCCTTCCTATATAATATCATTACCTTTTTTTCCTCCATCATTCACTTTCACTTTTATTTTATCTTATTATTTTTCTTTCTTTTTCAAGCTCTTTTCTTTCTTTTCATCCTCTACTATATATTTCTTTTACTCTCCACTCCCAATCGTCTCATCTATCTCCTTCCCTTTACTTTTACCCAAATAATTTTATTTTTTTTTATATTTTTCTTTCTCTTCTTTTTTTAATCTTCAAAAAAGAGATAAATAAAAAAATTTGTGCACATAAAGAATGCATCATTAATTTGGTCATGCAAAATGACAACGTACTGACCAGCATCCACCTTCTCCACGTGTCTCCAGTCTTAGGTCCTCCTAAGCATTTGTGCATCTCCTTCTTCAATTTAGATCCCTTGCTTACCAGGCAAGACTTATGCATCTCTCTCCTTTACTTGTTCAACAAAGTTATTATTTTTTACCAGTAGCATTAGATGAAGTTGGTTTAGGAGATATTGTTAAGAGTATGATAGCAAATTCTAAGTGGGATCTTTTTGTTCAAATTCATGAACTTGTATATCGAGAACTCCTACTTGAATTTCTCTCTACCTTTTCTTTTGAGAATAAATAAGCTTTTTTTCCAAACATGGTATTGTATAATTTAGTTTGGACAGTCATTATTTTTCTTGTTCACTTATGGATTTTGTTCTCAATTGTGGTTTTTATTACCAAAATTTTATTTCCAATCCAGACGATCAACAGTCTATCATTGACTTAGGTACTAAAATTCTTGATGTCTATTAGAGGGAAGTATGTAATTTAGATCCAAACCCATATAACCCTCGCATCACTAAAAGCTCTAGTATAGGAAACCCCGCCTTGTCCTATTTACATAGGTTAATTTTTTTTACCATCTATGGTCATTGAGAGAGTCCAAGGGTAGTGGCTAATTAGTATCTATTTTATATTTGATGTTTCCATAAAGGTTTAGTGCCTTATCTAGGATATGAATTTGCTCTGTATATGGAGGGGATGGCTAGGAAAAGGAGAGGGGCTTTATATGGAGGTTCCTATATTACTCAACTAGCTAAGGGATTAGGTGTTTTTAGCTCACTTAATGGACTGACAAGGATTTGTTCTATGCTTCCCTTTGACCTGCATATCATGAGAAACATAGGTATTGTTATAAAGCGTAATGGACAATATGTCTTGCTTGGTAACACTCCAGTTGCTCCTCCCACCTCCAGTATTCCTCTACTAGCATCTATTATGCCCCTTGCTATAGTAACAGGCCCTTCTACCTCTACTCCTTTTTCCTCCATTACTACTCCCAATGACTTTAAGCTTACTATTCTTGAGATGCAACATACCCAGTGTTTCCGCACTGCTACCTTTGCTTGGCTTTGTGATGGACTGCAATAGCTTTGTCAGACTAAAGGTATTGTGTTACCTCCCCTACCCCGTTATAAGGAATTCAACACTACCAAGGAGGATGTCAGTTCACTAGATGATGCACCATTAGATGCTTCTCCTCCTGACAATGTTGATATCACCACTATGGATGTGAAGGATGACCATGATCACAATGCCTAGTTTTACTACTTTATTTCATTTTATTTTTCTTTCATTTAGTACTATCATTTTATTTCTTTTCTTACACTAGTTTTGATATACTCTCTATGTTTATTTTTGTTTTTTATCTATTTATATTGCTTATTTCCTATTTCTTTTTTTTTTGTGCATTTTATTTCCTAGGTCATTGTCTGCCCTCCTCTCATTTAGGGAAGTCATTCTTTCCACCTCTCATTTATTTCTTTTTCTTCGTTAGTCATTGTAGACACTAACTTATTTAAGTATGAGGGAGAGAATATATATTACATTACATATTTTCTTCATTTGATTCCATCTATATATCATATCATATATTACATGTTGCATGATTTCATCCATACACACTCATACACTGAATTTTACAATTTATCACTGTGATGAGCAAAGTGCATCAATGTGATTTTAACGTACATATTTCATAATCTTTTATTAATGATTGATGTGTAAATTTTAAAGTTAGGTTGATAATTTAAGAATAAACACTTCTAAAATTCTAATGAACCTAATTCTTACTTATTTTTGAATAATTGAATATGAAAATTGATAGTTTAGAACTCTACTTGTAAGTGATACTTGGATGTTGTGTTTTGTTCTAATCTTGACACTAGCACATAACCTGATAGCAGTCAAAAAAATCTCTTTAGAGCAGTGTATACATTTTATATTTGTATGCTCTGAAATCTACTCCAATGTGCTCACCTGAGTATGAGTATCCAAAGGACTCACTTGATAGTGTCCACATTTAGTAATACTAGAATAGTGAAGGATTACTAAAAGTGAGAAGAATATAGAGATTAAAGTGAGATGGAGCATAAAACACACTCGCTGATAAAATAAAATAAAAATTGGTATCTTTTATATGATGGGATCAAGGGGTGGCTTGAGGTTGTAAAAAATGGTATCATTTACTTTCATTTTTCTTGATTACCAATTTGCATGTTTTCAAAAATTCAACAACTAAGTTTGCTCTTCACTTGGTAAAACTTACATCTTTAACTTTGAATTATCAGTCTAATTTTAATTTATAAGCTTTGTATTAACCTAAGATTTTGGCAAATGGATAGTTTGAAGTCTGTTAATGTGTTAAGTTCATTGCATTTATGAGTGCTCTTATGCATTTTGCTTGAGGACAAGTAAGGGGAATTTGTTAGGTCTTATTTATACATATAATTTTAGGAGCATTTTTATTGGTTTTATAATATATTTTTATAAGTTTATGTAATTGTTATTAATTTTACTTGTATTTAGCATAATATTATTTAATTTACATTTTAAAGAATACATTTGCATTTTTTTTAATAATTAAGTGCATTATAGTATCTAATTAAATTATTTGTTGTAGTTTTGTGAACTAAAGCTAGTGCACGACCGTGTTTAGAAAGTCTCTCTATAAAAATTACGTACACAGGCTAGCACATGACTATATGCTCATCAAGAATCCTGCATGCTTCACCAAATGACTTTGTAAAAAGGTGTGCACTGACATGATTAAAGCCAAGCTCGATGAAGAAGCTATGCACACCCCACCACACGGCCATGTATCAGGCCATGCATAAATTTGGAATAGTACACACCTGAGTGCATGGCCATACGCTAGGGTGTGCACATAAAATTAATGTACACAATTGTATACATGCCCTAATGCACACTCTTGTGCATGGCCATGCACTAAGGTGTGCACTCATGAAAAATCTTCCTCTTTCATTTAGGATTACAGTTTTAAAAGATTTCAAAATTGGAAGAATATAGAATGAGAATTTTCTAGAATTGGAAATTTTGGGGGCAAGAGATGGCTATAAAAAGAGGATCAATTCATCAATTCAAAAGGGAGAATTCATTCAATATCAGTATTCAAAGATATTTTGAGCAGAGAAGAAGTAGATTTTCAAGTCAATCATGTTCAAGCATAATTGTTCTCATGTTTAGAATATCTTTTATTATGATTATTTCCATCATGTGTAACTAATTTACTCAGGGTTTGGATTCATGTAAGTAGGCTACTACTTGTTTAGATTTTTATGTTTTAATTCAATAAGTTAATATTCAGTCAATTTTATAGGTTGCTTTTATATGGTTTTGTATTTGATTTTAGGCCTGATTAAATGCATGCTTTTGGGTAGATTAGTAAACAATGAAAGTTGCATGATCTATTAACTCATAGACCTATGGAAGTTAGGAACCTCAATCATGAAAGTAGATGAATCTTTCAAGGAGTATTAAATTGCTAAGGAACTAAATGAGTCTTAATTAATTTACTTAACCATGAAAATAGGCAGCAATTAGTTTTGACATGCTTGAGTGATCTTGAAAGAGACTTTAAGTAATTTGAGTAATTTAACGTTGACTGTATTGACAAGTTGAATTAAGGTTAAATCTTGTAATTCAAATAAGTGTCTAGTGAAGCGAATCCAAGCTCTATCTTTCGATTATTGAATTTTTATTTTAGATTTAGAATTTATCTTTGTTAGTTAATATAGTTTTCTATTTCAATTAAATCTATTTTGTTAGCTTGTGGAGATAAAATTATGACTAGTACTTGGTATCAATCTCCTCGTGGGAATGATACTTGATGCTCGAACTTTACTACTTGTTGTGAACCATGGACTTATGGAAATTACCTAACATGCATGTTGCATATTGGAAATTCATGTGTTTTATTTTGCATTTGATGTGTTGGAAATTCATTTGTTTTATTTTGCATTTAATGTGTTTTATTTTAATTTAATTTATCTTAAATTTTTTTATTGTGTTTTATTGCATTATATTCAAGCATAGGGTAGAAATATAATCAATTCTCCCTACAACTTTGATGCTTGTAATTTATCAATCTTCTGAGCTTGGCACATTGGTATAGTTTTCTTGATTAATTTATTTAATTTCTATTTAATGTTTGATTTGAGGTTTTTAAGCATTATGAGCAATTTGTAGTTAAAAAGCATATTTTTTATGCTTTAATGAATCTAATGCTTACTTTCATTTTGAATATGTAAATGTATATAATTTAAAAGGAATTAGATAAGTTGTGGGTTGGATAGCTTGAGTCATTGGAATTGCTTCAAATTGACAATATATTATATTAAAAAAAATTGCTATGGAAGGAAGCTGAAATTTTTTATTCAAATTTATAAATGCTCATTTACTTTAATGCTCTTCGAAGAGTACAAGTATCCTAAAAGAACCTTTTGAAGGGTTCCACACTAAGTAATGAGGGAAAGGTGGGGGAATCCTGATGATAGGAATGTCCACAAGCAAATTAAAAAAAAAAAAAACAATTTTCTTTGTGTCTTGTAAAGGTAATTCTACTAAAAGAGTTTTCTTGCTCATTTTGTTTCTTTGTGAATCTTGATTTATGCACATTTTTATATTCAACAACAGAGTTTGCTTTCCACTCGGTAATTTTTATATATGTTCTTGATCATGAGTTGCTTATTTCGCTTTTATAATTTAAATCTTATCTTAAGTGGAAATTTTGTTAATCGGTCAAGTCAAAATTAATTAATGTGCTGAGTTTGTGTTATTGATATGTATTGTTCTCATTTTCTTGCTTGAGGACAAGCAAGAAGCTAAGTGTGGGGGTATTTGATTATGTGTTAAGTGTAATACTTTTTAGGTTGGTTTGGCGCATGTTTATGGTGTTTGTTGTTTTATTTTTATCACAATTCTTTATTTTCTTTTCTTTTCTTTTCTTTATTTTTATTTTTTATTTTTATTTTTTTTTCTATCATTTATTTCTTTGTGTTATTTATTTTTATTATGCTTTGAAGTATGTATATATATATATATATATATATATATATATATATATATATACACACACTTCAAAGTTTAACTGCTCTCGAGGTAGAGATGATGAAGACATGCAATGATGGAAGAAGACATAATTATGAGAGGAACGGATAAATAAATAAAGAATGAGAGGAATGGATATAAAAGAGAAGGAGAAGGCATTACTCAAGAAGAAGTGATTACTGGACAGAAATTTTATAAAAGTAGGACGAGAAGAAGTAGAAAAGAAGTAGAAGGATGTGAAGGAGATTTGTTGGGAAAAGAGCTGAAATAAAAGAGTTTTATTTTCTTTTCCTCATTATTTTCTCCTTAATTCTTGAATATAATTCTTTATTACATTTTTAGAATATTATGCTTGTGATGTCTAGCTATCTATCTAGCTAAATTTGTTTATGTTGGGGATTATTAAATTTATTTTAATTTAAGTTGATTCACATATTAGTTTTTCTTTTATATTGCATTAAGCATTCATTAAATTTAATTGTTTATAATTTGGTCATTCATAATTGATTTTTAATTAAGGTTAATTATTGAGAAATATTAATTTTAACATATATGAATGCTTCATTAATTGATTTAAGTCTACAGATAACATAAATTATTTTAATTTTAATTGGTTGTATTTCATGATTTATTTACTAAATTTGATTAGGTTTTAATTTCATGAGAATTAGTTAAAACCTTTTCAATTGATTGAAATAAATTAAGTAATTATTACCTTTGAAACCCAAGAATTGCAATAGAAATAAGACTAATTTCTTGTGATCGGATTAATTAAAATATAGTAATACAATCCCTAACATTATTTTATCATTTATTTGTTAAAATTTAAGTTAATTGATTTTATTATTTAGTTTCATTTTGACTATTAAAATTTAGCAATTATAATTTACTGAATATTTGATTTTTAAACAAATTAAAAATAAAATCAATAGTTGGATAAATATTCAATACTCATGTGATCAACTTGTACTTATTCTATATTACTTGACGAACTTATATGCTTGTGAGAATCAATCAACCTCTACTAAAGGAGGACTTCATTTGTATTCTCTCTCATGATCATTTATAATAAAATTACATAATTATAGTTTTCCAATATAATCACAATAATTATAGTTTTAATTAAAAGTAAAATATCAACAAAAACGTATAAAATTAAATTGATTATTAATCACAAATTGAAAAAATAAGTTAATAAGTAGCAAATCAATTATATGATATTAAGATCAGTTATAATAATAAATGGCTAATAATAATAAAGGTATTGAATTTTTAAATTATTTTAAAAAATTAATTATAATAATAAATAGCTAATTAATTATAAAGATAATGAAGTCTTCAATTTTATTTTTGTTATGTACTCGAATTGAATTCAATTAGCAATTAAATGTTTCAAATATGTTTATTTTATTTTTATTTTTTAATTTTATAAACTTATCATGTGTATATATATGTTTTTACAATTAATTTATTATTATTTTAAAATATTAAAATATTCATTAAAAATTTATCAAAAAAAAAAAAAACAGGACTATGAACTAGTTTGTCTATAAATGCAAAGAAAAGTAATGTGATTTTTCATGTTATGTTAGATGCGTTAATTACAATCCTAATGCATTAGTTAATTAGGATAAAAAATTTCAATGACTTTAACAATGGAAAATTCATTCAGTGCAACGAAAGTATTTTTTTGCGTCCATCGTCTATTCTCAAGCATAAAACATCAAACATAAAGTATTTTTTGGCCACCATTGATATTTTTTTCATATTGGTAGTAGTCTATTATTATACTTTTTTTTTCTTTTATTTATGTGTAGTCAATAAATACTGATTTGTTTATTTTTTAATTGAAATTTTTAGACTTTCCTTTATAGAGTTTTTAATATCCTTTATAAAATTTTAATTTTTAACCTTTAAAGATTCTATATTTATCTTAATTATAAAATTTTTATTTATATTTCCATAATTGAACTTAGTTAAAGATCAAATATTTAATATATGCTAAATCATTATCATGGAGTGAAATATACATATTGTTAAACGGATCGTCGAGTTATAAATTAAAATAACTCTATTAACATAATTGGAAAACAGTGACAAATAATTTTACAATTTAAATTAGAATTTATGTCGATACTTTTTAGTTGTACCTTTATTTATATTGATTGTTGATCAAAATATATTTTTCCTTTGTAATAAATGAATGATTCATATATTTTATTTATATATAAAGAAAAAGACATTTTTATCCCAGCGTTGATTGTATATGACGAGCCATGATTGGGATGTAATACGTTGAAATTACTAATAGTAGTATTATTGCATTAATTATCGTATTCTACAAATTAATATGCACCTTGTTCTATCAGATATGCGCTCAATTCTAATTTATATGCTGTTTTTTTCTTTATCATATATGTATTAGAAATAGTCATCTCTCTATTAAACAAAATATAAACAGACTCCTAATACTCTATACATAATACATATATATATATAGTAAACTACATTCAAGAAGGAAGTCCAAAATTGAGTAGCCTCTGCTCCTCTCTTTTTTTTTTCCTTCTTTATTTTTATTTTTTTAAGTGCTTTGCTGGGGAAAGAAGATAAGAATGAAACCTGATATCTCATGAAGCCTACCACCGTGCTTCTCATATTATTAGTTTTTTTTTTTTTTTGTTCTCACTGACCCTAAAAGTAGGACCGTCTTTAAAGGACAATTAACAGGCAGTCCTCTATTTCAATTAATACCTATTTATATCTATATAAATATTAAAAAAAAATAAACTTCCAATAATTAGGACATTCTAGCATTATGCCAAATATTATGCTTATATTTTTATCTGGTGGTGGCATAACGTTACAAGGGTAATGAAAAAAAAAAAAAAACTATATAATATCATACCTCTTCAAAGCTAGCATTCGTGAATGCTCAAAAAAGTTAACACTCAAAAAGTTTTATCATATTCATTGATTTTCTATAACATTCATGTCTTTTAGCCAGAATTAATTGTTCATCTAACTAATTTAATCTTTAGCTTTTCAGCTACTACATATTTCCTTTATTATGTAAGTGCATGGACGTGAGAAGTTTTCTATGCTTCCATTAGACATTCTTTCTCTCTTTTCATTTTTACATTTAAAGGTAGATACATAAATTGGCTTTGTGATTTAATTAAAAAAAAACTGTTAAACATTTTTAAGAAAATTTTATAGCCTTTTTTTTCGCTCTATTCTCACAGTTAACAAATTTAACCTTAACCAATTAAATAAATTGGTTCACACAATTGGTTTACTCTCATGAGGAAAAAACTCTCAAATTGATGGTTACTGCTTTTCATGGTAACTAGATAAGAAATTACACTTTAAAGGTAGCAGCATCCTATGTTCTATATCTCCATTATTATAGGTGACAAGGCGATACATGCGATATGTATAGTCCTTCACGAAAGTTTAAAATAATATAAAAAGACTTATTGTATGAAAAATCACTATACAATGTGTAAAGATACGTTTAAACTGTACACATGAAAGTAAAGGGTAATTTGGAAATTCTAAAATCTCTTTTCACCTTCTATTCTTCTTCCTTCTTTATTTTTGTTTTTGCTGTTTGCTTAAAACCACAATTCTTTTCTTCACTGCTACCACCACCCCCATTGTTGGCATTTGATGATTATCGAATCAATTAGTAAAGGTTAAAATGTCCTACAGATACCAAAAATGATTATAGAGGGTGACGATGGTGTCACAACCCAAACAAAAGAGTCGTGACCGGCGTTAAGGAACAAGAATTCTCACGAATCCAAAACTCGTAGCAAGCTGCAAACATAACACCAAATATCTCACAATTAAAAATTTAATTAATAAAAGAAATTCTCATATTATAACATAATAAAATATATTCATACAATTATTCAAATACAAAATCATTTTCTAACACAATACAGATACTGCCACAAGAAACACTACTACTATAGTGTTTACTAAAATACAAAAAAAGTAACGGTTCAATATTTACATAAGTCAGTCGAGAAGGAAAGAGTCTGGCAAATAAAACTAATATGGAGATTTGAAATAGAATATCCTAAAAAAAATATTGAGAGGAGTCAAACCTTACTAAGTGAATTATTATTATATATATTCATGCAACCTAAAGATATAGACACTTAAGCATGAGTATAATAATATATTTATACTTATTTAATATATAAATGCATTTTATACAGATGCTCAAAATACTTTTTTTATAACAATTAATGTAGAAGAATTTTGGGTGGAAGATCAAAGCAGAATCTCTAAATTTCCGCAATCTCGATCACTATATTTTCTTAGCCAATAGGTTTTCCATAATTTCAAAAATATTCTTTTATCCAACTTTTGGCAATGAACTAGCCTCAGGTACACAAAGGGTCAACTAAGGATTCGTAGTTCCACTACCGGTGCTAATTGGCCTCAAGTACTCTACAGGTCAACTGAGGATCCACAGTCACACCCTTATCCACAATTCACAATAATCATAATTTCCATATCCGAAATCAATCAACATTCAAAACCTAATTCTAGCGTATTGATGCGTAACAGCCCTAGTATAACCCACTATGTGGCATGTTTTACAACTATTCTCCAAAATGTTGTTTCATAATAAAATAATGAAAATTCATAATAAAATATGACAACATACATTATTAAAAATAAATATTCTCAATTATATATATGAAAGCATATAGATAAATGTTAACAATAATAAATATCATTTAATGAAATAAAGCATAATTAAATCCATATTTATTAAAATATATGGATGCTTACAATATTTATCTACATGCAATGTATACATATAATAATAACTTACAATTCAAATGTGCTCCTCTACCTTAGCTCGACTAGTCCAGTTCGATAGGCCTAGCTTGCGGAGCAAATAAGGAAAATAATAACAATAATAATATATTAGAATCAAAATCCTAATTCATACTTCTAGAATTTCTAAAGAACGACTCAATCTAGGACACGGCTCGACAAAAGTTCAAAACTCAAAACTGACCCGATATCACGCTTTACAAGAATTCTACTAAAAATTTGGCAGAATCTCCTTTATAAAATGGACGTCTCTCTACTAAAAATAGAACCGATCCTACACGTAAACACACTTCAAATATTCACACAGCTCAACTTCTTGGGTTGAGCCCCAGAACTATAATTATTGCCCAACCAAGAACCAACAAAATCAAAATCAAATAAAATAATAATGAATACTAATAATTCACCAAAACTTATAAAAATCATAAAATACCAAAATTCAAATTATTTGAATAATAAAAGCATCAAAGGTATTTATTTTCAAAATAAATAATAAAATCCCAAATATAATTAAATAATATTAATAAAACTCCATTTTTCAAATATTCAAAATTGAATAGCATAAATTACCTATAATTATTTAAATTGCCTAAATATATAATAAAAATAACTAAAAATTCATTTAATCATAAAAATAATAGATAAAACTATTATTCGAATATATTATCGGAAATTATTATTAATTAGCTAAAAATAGTAAATAATTCATAAAAATTATTTTAATACTATTTATTGCTTAAAAATTATCCAAAACATAATAATTAACAATAATTTCAATTAAAAAATAAAATTTACTAATTTGTACTAAATTTTCCAAAAATCCAATTTTTACATAAACATTCAAAAATTCATAATAAATATTCAGTGCATAATTTCAATAAACTTTCTTCATGAAATATGCTGAAAATAGTCCATAGAATTTATTGAAAATAAAACACATTTTTGAGTCGAGAACAATACATGTGAACAGTTTTCAAGCTCAGAACAATGTCCAAATTGCAACTATCTCCAAAATTGAATTTAAATATATTTTTGGAAAGCTTACAACTTCAACTTCAATAATCTAAAGTCAATTTAACATGAATTAAACCAATTAAACACAAAATCAACAAATGAAACTAAAAACCCTAGAATCAATTATCCAAAATTGGAGCTGAATTCAAAGTTGATCATGTAAATTACCTTTCAATTGACACTAGTAGGAGCTCCAACCACCACTGAAAATGCCACCGGCATGCTCTTAAGGTTGAATGTGCCAAGAAGAAACCGAGAGGGAGAGGAAAGAAAAGACGTCGATGATGGGAGGAAGAGGAAGAGGAAGGGGAAGGGAAGGGCAGGTGGTGGCAGCATGCAGAGGAGGGGCAGTAGCGATGGTAGCGTGCTGCCAAGATGCAAGGGCTGGTCTACTGCATGAGGAAGAAAAAAGGAGGGAAATGAGAGGAAAGAAACGAAAGAGAGAAAAGAAAGAGAAGAAAAAAAGAGAGAAAAAGGAAAAGAAAAAAAGGTTTTTATATAAAAATTAATTTTATTAAAACAATTGTATAAAAATTTCTCACCACTATATTAAAATACACGACATTAACATAATTCACAAATAATAATAATATTAAATAATATATAACAATAAAGTTAAGTTTTAAATTTCAAATTAATATTAATATTGTCATAATATAATAAAGTGAATAATAACACTTGAATTCAATTTAATTTCACAAATTAACTATAATATAACAATTTAATAAAATATTTATTAACATTTCAAATCCTAGAAATTAATTTTAGAATTTATCAAAAATTCAAGCTATAATAATCTTCCCTCCTTACAAAAATTCATCCTCGAATTTCAAATAAAAAAACTGAATACGAGAATTCATCAAGGAAAAAGGTAAGGGTAAGCCACTCATATCTCAACCTCGGTGTCCCATATATGCTCCTCCACGGTATTGCTCCTCCACAACACTTTGACCATTGGGATCTACTTTGAACGCAATTGACAAACTTGATAATCCACAATCGTAATTGGCTCTTCCTCATACGTCAGATCTTCATTCACTTCAACACTCTAGGGTTGCAACATGTACAAAGGGTCTGAAATGTACTTCCTTAGCATCGAGACATGGAACATTGGATGCACTTGAGAAAAATTCAGAGGCAAAGCCAATCGATATGCAATCATGCCAACTCTCTCTAGAATCTTGAAAGGTCCAATGTACCTCAATGATAACTTCCCTTTCTTTCCAAATCTCATCACACCCTTCATCAGTGACACCTTCAGATATACATAGTCTGCAACCTGAAACTCCACATCTTTATGCTTCGGATCAACATAGCTCTTTTGTCTGCTAGCTATGGTTTCCAAACTTCTTTTTATCAAAGTAACCTTTTCCACTGCATCTTGGATAATGTCAAGTCCAGTCAACTTTCTTTCTCCAATCTCATCACAACACAAAGGGGATCTAAACTTTTATCTGTACAAAGCTTCATATAGTGTCATTTTAATACTACTATGGTAGCTGTTATTGTAAGCAAACTTTACTAGTGGTAGATGATCATCCCAACTACCTCTAAGATCCATTACACATATTCTCAACATATCCTCAAGTGTCTAGATTATCCTCTTAGATTGACCACCTATCTGAGGGTGAAAAGCATTACTGAAATCAAACCTCGTGCCCATTGCTTCTTGTAACTTCTGCCAAAATTGAGAGGTAAACACTAAAACTCTATCAGATACAATGGAAATAAGCACTCTATAATAGGAACTCGGCTCTAAGATGCCTTAATCCTATCCCTCAACACTAATCTGACTCTAAATTGAGCTAGCAGTCCTCTGTATCTGCTTATCTTCATCATCAGCCCTTGATCCACTAACTCGTCCAACTCTTGGATCAAAGGTCTCCTCTCCACACCAATATGAGCAAGACTACCTAAAGACTTTCTATTAAAACCATTTGCTACCATATTAACCTTACCTGGATGGTATAAGATATCACAAACATAATCCTTCAGGAGTTTTAACCATCTTCTTTGCCTTAAGTTCATATTTGTCTACTGGAAAATATACTTCAAACTGTTTATGATCTGTGAAAATCTCACAAGTCACTCCGTACAAATAATGTTTCCAAATCTTGAAAGCAAATATCATTATAGCCATCTCTAAGTCATGAGTAGGATAATTCTCTTTATGCGTCTTCAACTACTTAGAAGCATAAGCTACCACCCTACCATTCTACATCAACACACAACCTAAGCCAACTTTGGAAGCATCATAATACACAATGAACTTGTCTTCTCCATTTGGCAAAGTCAAAATTCGAGTTGTAGTTAACTTCTCCTTCAATAACTGAAAACTGTTCTCACAAGCATTTGACCACACAAAATTCAGATTCTTCTAAGTTAGGCAAGCCATAGGTGCTACAATTCTTAAGAAATCTTGCATAAATCTCCTCTAGTACCCAGCCAAACCTAAGGAACTTCCAATCTCAATGTTGATGTTGGTTTGGGCCATTCAAACACTGCTTTAATCTTCTGTGGATCAACTTAAATACCATCTTTAGACACCACATGTCCAAGGAATACAACACTCTATATCAAAAATCACACCTCAAAAATTTAGTATAAAGTTGATGTTCTCTCAGTGTTTATAGTACTGTCCTCAAGTGATATACATGCTCCTTCATACTTTTCAAATACACTAGTATATCATCAATGAAGACCACTATAAAATGATCCATAAGCAGTCTAAACACCATATTCATCATATCTATTAAAGCAGCTAGTGCATCAATTAACCCGAAGGACATCATTAGAAACTCATAATGACCATATCTAGTGTGGAATGTCATTTTAAGAACATCGGCTTCATTAATCCACAACTGATGATAACCCGACCTCAAGTCAATCTTGGAAAAGAATTGTGCACCCTAAAGTTGATTAAACAAATCATCTATCCTCAAAAGAGGATATTTGTTCTTCATTGTCACCTTATTCAGCTCTCTATAATCAATGCACAGTCTCAGTGTACAATTCTTCTTCTTCACAAATAGGACTGGTGCACCCTAAGGAGAAACACTAGGTCCTATGAAACCCTTTTTTAGCAAATCTTGTAACTTCTCTTTTAACTCCTTCAACTCTGTAGGAGCCATTTTAGAAGGCAACATCGAGATAGGAGTTGTGTCTGGGACCATATTTATATAGAATTCAACCACTCTGTGAGATGGTAAATCTGGCAACTCATCAGGAAAGACATCAGGGAACTCAAAAGCTACTGGAACATCTAAAATATATGTCTTCTCTACTAAAGTATCCCTAACTAGTGCCAAGTATCCCTAACAACCTTTCATCAGCATCTTCCTAGCTGTGATAGTATAAATAAGATTTTAAGGTGCACAACTCTTATCACCCACAAATTTAAACTCTTTATCATTCAGAATTTTAAAAATGACCTCTTTACTCTGACAATCAACTATGGCATAGTGATGAGATAAACAATCCATACTAAGAATCATATCAAACTCCATCACATGTAACAACACTAATTCCACTGATAATTCTCTGACTTCTATAAGCATCGAACACCCAAAAAGAACAATATTAGTGTCTAATAATCCACTTAGAGGAGTGGCAATATATAAAGGAAATGCCATCCTCGAAGCTTGCTAACACGACTTCGAAGAAAAAATAGGGGACACGAAAGAATGTACGACACCTAGATCAATCAATACTCTAGCATCTAAGAAACAAACTGGAGTATACTTGCAATAACAGCATTGGATGCCTAAGCATCATGTTGTGTGAGGGTGAAGACTCCATCCTATCCTCAGCCTCCTTACTGGCTGGTGGAAGCCTGACTAAAGTCTCTAGCACTACCTCTTCCTCCTTTGTCATACCCCTACTAGGCTATAAACTGTGATGTACTAGGATACTGAGCTAAAGGCAACTGATAGGGAGCTAGATCTGCACTAGCAATAGACTACTACAAAAATTATTTCTAATAATAGAATAGGGACATACTCTAGCAAAGTGCCCCATCTGTCCACATCTAAAATATATTAATGGAGCCAGATAATAAGATCCTTGATAGACTCTCCCAAAAGTCTAGTAAGCACTGGCTATAAATCCTATGTTACCATATATAGAACTCTTACCACTGCTACTACTAGTAGCACCATAACCAAATCTGATAGGCCTGCGAACTCCACCACAGCCATGTCTCTTACTCCAGTGATATCTATGATATTATCTCTAGTCTTGCTGAATAGAGCCTCTCTACTAACTGCTAGAACCTATTTGAAATGTCTAGAACTATGTAATCTAAGACCCTCTTGTTTGAACACCTCCTTTATGATAATAGTCAGACATGGCTCTTGCCTAATCAGTCTAAGCTCTATCTCTTTGGCCAACTCTATCACAAAATCTAGAGTAAGGCCTACAGTAGGCATCCTAGCAAATGTAGAACCCAGTGCAGTGATATAAGTGGTGATCGCAAAGTACTAGTCTCTCAGTAAATCCTCTGCATATTAGACCAATTTGTGGAACTCTCTAGTGTAGTCCTCTACTGACTTATAGCCTCTACTAATGTTAGTTAGCTGAAGTCTAAAACTCATCTATATTGGCTATGGGAAAAAATGCCTCATGAATCTCTCTCAAAATTGAGCCCAAGTAAGAGTTATCATGTGCGACTGTAATACTTGTACAAATAAATCTAGGGTTGGCCCCTTAACAGACAACTCGACAATCATAATCCTCTAGTAATCAATGTGAACAGTCCAAGTCCTCATCTCTATAGCATGTAAGAAATCCAAAGGACCTGTAGTCCCATCAAATGATATCCTACCAACTCTGGTATAAAATAAGGTTGCCTCTGGGTCAGATATGCCCTGTTGATATACAAGCTGCCTCTAGGTTAGATATGCTCTGCTGATACATAAACTGCATCTGCAGTAAGATCGAAGGTATAGTAACTTCCTCATATTCCTACTCTATATGTTCCTTATCCTATAGCTCTCTTTGCCTATAACAACTTGCCACTCCTCAAAGTATACTTCTACTTCTACCTCTGCACCTAACTGGTGGCTTAAGGGTAGAACCTCATCCGGAAAAGACTCCTCATCTTCAGCCTCAACAACAGGTGGAGCAACATATACTCACCTCCTCATTCTGAAAAGATAAAAACCAAAAAGATTTCAATAAAATAGACATCCTAATGGATACACAAAAAACTATAACAAGGAAAAGTTATCGAAGACATAGTCAAACCTAATTTACTGCAGTAGTTTCAAAGAAAACAAAACTCTACTAACTTAGGTCCACAACATTAAAACCTAGGCTCTAATATTAACTTTGTCACAATCCAAACTAGGGAGTCATGACCGTTGCTAGGGAACACACAAAAGCTTTAAGAATTAAAACTTTAATTAATTAAAGAAATTCTCAAATCACAACATAATAAAATATATTCATACAACTATTCAAATACAAAATCACTTTCTAACACAATACAAATACTACCACAATAAGCACTACTACCACAGCGTTTACTAAAATATAAGAAAAGTAACAGTTTAATATTTACATAAGTCAGCCTAAGAGGAAAAGTTCGGCAAATAGAACTAATATGGAGGTCTAAAGTTAAAGATCCTAAAAAAAATATTGAGGAGGGTCAAACCTCATTGAGTGAATTATTATTATATATATACACATAACCTAAAGACATAGACACTCAAGCATCAGTATAATAATATATTTATATTTATTTAATATATACATGCATTTCATACAGATGCTCAAAATCTTTTTTTAATAACAATTAATGTAGAAGAATTTTGGGTGGAGGATCGAAGCAGAATTCCTAAATTTTTGCAACCTTAATCATTATATTTCCTTAGCCAATAAGCTTTCCATAACTCCAAAAATATTCTTTTATCCAACTTTTGGCATTGAACTGGCCCTAAGTACACAAAGGGTCAACCAAGGATTCACAGTTCTACTATCGGTGCTAACTGGCCCCGAATACCCTACTGGTCAACTAAGGATCCACAATCATACCCCTTATCCACAATCATACCCCTTATCCACAATTCACAACAATCATAATTTCCATATCCAAAATCAATCACATTCAAAGCCTAATTCTAGCACACCGCTGCGCAACAGGCCTAGTGTGACCCATTAGGTGGTACGTTATACAACTATCCTCCAAAATGTTGTTTCATAATAAAATATGACAATATAGATTATTCAGAATAAATATTCTCAATTATATATATGAAAGCATATATGTAAATGTTAATAATAATAAATATCATTTAATGAAATAAAGCATAATTAAATAAAAATATATGGATGCTCACAATATTTATCTACATGCAATGTATACATATAATAATACCTCACAGTTCAAATGTGCACCTATACCCTAACTTGATTGGCCCGATCCGATAGGTCTAGCTCATAGGGCAACTAAGGAAAATAATAACAATAATAATATATTACAATCAAAATCCTAATTTATACTTCTAGAATTTATAAAGAATGACTCAATCTAGGACACGACTTAATAAAAATTCAAAACTCAGGATCGACCCGTTGTCATGTTTTACAAGAATTCTAACATAAATTCGGCAGAGTCTCCTCTATAAAATGGACATTTCTTTACTAAAATTAGAGTTGATCCTGCATGTAAACACACTTCAAATATTCACACAACTCAACTTCTCAGGTTGGGCCCCGAACTACAATTATTGCCCAATCGAAAACTAACAGAATCAAAATCAAATAAAACAATAATAAATACTAATAATTTACCAAAACTCATAAAATACCACAATTCAAATTATTTAATTAATAAAAGCATCAAAGGTATTTATTTTCAAAATAAATAATAAAATCCCAAATATAATTAAATAATATTAATAAAAATTCATTTTTCAAATATTCAAAATTAAATAGCATAAATTACCTATAATTATTTAAATTGCCCAATTATATAATAAAAATAACTAAAAATTCATTTAATTATAAAAATAATAGATAAAACTATTATTTGAATATATTACAGAAAATTATTATTAATTAGCTAAAAATAGTAAATAATTCTTAAAAATTATTTTAATACTATTTATTGCTCAAAAATTATCCAAAACATTATAATTAACAATAATTTCAATTAAAATAAAAAATTTACTAACTTATACTAATTTTTCCAAAAATCCAATTTTTACATAAACATTCAAAAATTCATAATAAATATTCAATGCATAATTTTAATAAACTTTCTTTATGAAATATGCTTAAAATAGTTCGTAGAATTTATAAGAAATAAAACACATTTCTGAGCCGGGAACAGTACCCGTGAATAGTAACTAAGCTCAGAATAGTGTCTAAATTATAACTATCTCTAAAATCGAATTTAAATACATTTTTGGAAAGCTTACAACTTCAATTTCAATAATCTAAAGTCAATTTAACATGAATCAAACCAATTAAACACAAAATCAACAAATGAAACTAAAAACCCTAGAATTAATTATCCAAAATTGGAGTTGAATTCGAAGTTGATCATGTAAATTACCTTAGGGGAAATAAAGCCCATGAAACCAACTTTCAATTAACATAAGTGGGAGTTCCAACCACCACCGAAAACGTTACTAGTGTGCTCATAAGGTTGACAATGCTAAGAAGAAACCAAGAGGGAGATGGAAGAGAAGACATCGATAACGGGAGGACAAGGAAGGGAAGGGCAGGTGGTGGCAATGAGCAGAGGAGGGGTGGTGGCGACGATGGCATACTGTCAGGATGCAAGGGTTGGTCTGCTGCGTGAGGAAGAAAGAAAGAGGGAAAGGAGAGGAAAGAAAAGAAAGAGAGAAAAGAGAGCGGAAAGAAAAAAAGGAGAGAAAAAATAAAATAAAATTTTTTATATAAAAATTAATTTTTTTATTTATTTATTTTATTAAAACAATTGTATAAAAATTTCTCACCACAATATTAAAATACACTACGTTAACATAATTCACAAATAATAATAATAATATTAAATAATATATAACAATCAAGTTAAGTTTTAAATTTCAAATTAATATTAATAATGCCATAATATAATAAATTGAATAATAACACTTGAATTTAATTTAATTTCATAAATTAACCATAATATAACAATTTAATAAAATATTTATTAACATTGCAAATCCTAGAAATTAATTTCATAATTTATCAAAAATTTGGGTTATAACAGATGGGAAAGTAGTAGCAACGATAGTGAAGATGGTGGTTGGGGGCGAAGGTGGAGGTGAAAAAGGGATAAGAGGGTGCATCATATTAGGCATAATCTTTCAATGGATAAATTCTGTACATCATCTTTTGAAGTTGATTCAGTAATTAGAATGATGAATATTAAACTATTTTTAAAATCAAAACGTCAATGGAACAATTTCTGCACTCCCTATAAGAGCAGCGGGCTACGCCTACTAATGCATCACATCAGCAAAGCTTCTTCTTTACAACACCCTTCCCCACCACACCACCAAATACCACTTCTCTTATTTTCCACTATTTTTCTCTTCTCCACTCATCCCTTAATGCAACCTATATATGCCACCTCCATGCTCGTTTGCTTCGTACCTCTTTTTGCGACAATGTAGTCCTTAGTTCTAAGCTTGTTTTGATATATTCATATTAAAATAAGCTCATACGTCACTCTCTCTAAATTTTCTTTCACATGCCATATAGAAGTATCTACACTTGGAATATTATAATTGGTTTTCCACTCCTATTTTCATGAGAAGTCTATAAATTTGTTTATTAATATGAGAAAGAATTTCCAAGTTCGACCTAATGACTTCTTGCTTCCTCTTATTTTATGGGCTTGTGCTAGTTTGGGATTGATGAAACTTGTGGAATCAGTATAAGGGTTATGTTAGCATAAGCGGTATGCCTTATAGGCCAATAACATATTTTGATGTAAGAATCCCAAATGGCAATAAAGAATTTTTTTTATCTAAAGTGTTTATTTAATTGAATATTCACCCATTAGCACAATGTTAAATAAATCTATTATCAAAATTTGATAATACAAGTGACATATTTATTTGGTACATATGTTATAAATTGTTCATAGTCAATTAATTAATATTTGGGCAATATTAATTAGACTATCACCTCTATTTATTTTCCTTGATTAATATGTAATACTAATAGTGGGAGATAGTAAGTCTCATACTACTGGATATGAGATATCATAATAGACATGTGGATACTCATGCGATGGGTGGATTCAACATGACATTAGATTTGTGATGTAATAACCTTGGTTTTTAAATTATTTTATTAAATAATGAGATATGCAGTGTTAAAAAAATTTAAAAGTATATTTAATTATTTTACTATTTTGTGATTTATTATCATTATTGTATGTTTAATTGAATTTTCTATGTAAATATATTAATTTGGAATTTATTATTTTGGACATTTAAATTCCATTATGTATATTTATTATTTTCCAATACTATTATTTTAATAATGTTAATTTAGTACATGAATATTTTAATATTATTTCTTTAAGCATTAATATTATTATATTACTTGATGTGATTTATGTATTATTAATATTTTTGAAAGTATTCCACTACCATTATTAATGTTATTATTTTCATTGTTATTTATGTGAGTTATTATTACTATTTTCATTTTATTAAATATACATTATTTGTATTATTAATTATTTAATAATTATGGTTATTATTAATATTTTTTTAAATGATATTTTATGCGGTTCTTTGTGTGTGTGTGATTATATTGTGTATGTATGTATATATATATATTTGTGGTAGAGATTTAACTAAACTAAATTTTATTATAATATATTATAAAGTTATATTTTATTATAATATATTATAATAAACTTTAGTTTAGTTAAATCTCTACCACAAATATATATATATATATATATATATATACACACACACACAAAACAAATGCAGAAGCCATTTTTCTTCCTTCCCCTCCCGCAAAATCCCAATCACATACTGTCATTGTGCCTCTTCTCTGTCACGAGCCAAAACAGGGGTCATGATCGGCGCTAAGGAATGGAAATTTTTTCGAATCCAAAACCCATAGCAAGCCTTAAAGTAAATAAAAACATGCAATAATAATAATAACATAAATAAAATATTTTGCAGCGGAAATAAATCTTATAAATAAAATAAGCATATTCCACCAACTTGTTTAAACAAACAAACTCATCCTCATATATGAATAATCTTTTAATACAAAACCCAGTTCGTATTTTTAAAATACATATCTCATATAATCATGATACATAAATCTCACAATTGACTCCAACTACTGTAGTGTCTAGATTATAAAATAAAATCAAGTGTGCAATTTACATAGTAAAGCTGAAGCAGAAGAAATCCGGCGTATGGGTCTGCTACTGAGGTCTGAAGACGTAGACTCTCATGAAAAATAGTCAACAGATGGGAGTCAGACCTCACTGAGTGAATTGTTATAATATATATACATGCATAGCTAAATGACAAATGCACACATTCAATAGTATATATAACAAATATATATACATGCAAAATCACACAGATGCAGCAAAACCATTTTATATAAATATTAAGAAATACATTCGTATATGAAGGATCAAATAGAACCCTAGAAAAATCGCAACCTCAAATAGTGTTAGACAACACTCTACCCATACAGGCTCACTTATTCCAAATAAATTCACTTATTCCATTTGGACAGTAGACTGGCCCTGAGACACTTGGTCAACCGATCTCCAACAATCACACTCTCAAATCACATCTCACATCATAAAAATCAATCCAATCAATATCCACAAATAGGTTAGTAATTTAACCTAAATTCTATCGTTGTACCGATACGTACTCAGTCCTAGTGCTGCCCACTAAGTAGCACGTTCTATTAATATCCTTCATTATTATATAAAACATACATTCATAAAATAAATTATGCATGATATTAAATAAAATAGCAACATAAACCGTATACATACTAAAAATATACCAAAATTAAATTAGGTATACCTTGAGTATATATACGTCAAATAAATTCAATTTATTTACAAAATCAACTATAAATATACTTAAAAAAACATTTTAAGTATAAATTCATAATAAAACATGCATATAATTTAAAATATACCAATCATATACCAAAAATAAACCTAAGCAATAATTAAATCATTTATGCATAATTTACCAAAATAAATCATACATTTCTAAAAACATGAATCTTAGAACACGTATATATAAGATAACAACTCACAGTTATTGCGCTCCTTGAGACGGGACCGACAGGCCTGGTCCACTAGGCCTCGGACTCGGTGCAACTAAACAAACAAATAATAATATGAAATCAAAATAAGTCTATCGATATTCTAGAGATTCAATCTAAGACTAATGCACACAAAATTAGAATCAGAATTTGACCGGACATCATGTTTTATGAGAATTCTACCGAAAATCCAACAGAACCTCCCCTGTAAGATGGAAATCTCTCTACTTAAAGAGTAGAGCTGGTCCTGCAAAGAAACACACTTCGAATAAAAACAGGCTCACAACCCCTCGGTCGGATTCCTAAATTACAATTCTACCAACTGAGGTTCATAATTCATGAAATAATTACAAATCACATTAAAAATGCCAAAAATACCAAAAACGCCCTTTAATACTCAAAATATAGCAAACTAGATATTTAAATGCTAAAAATAATTATTTTACCGATAAATGCATACAAACCCTAATTTTAATAAAATATTATTAAAAATTGGTAATTCTCAATAAATTCATAAATATTAACCAAAATACATTTTATAAATCCAAATTACATAATTAACCCTAAAACATATTAGAAATCAATAAAACTCATTTATTTAGAAAAATCGTATATTATATATAATTTGAAAATAATTTATGAAAAATAGTTTTAATTAGTTAAAAATACTAAATAATTCGTAGAAATCATTTCTATACCTCAAATAACTATTAAAACCAATTTAATTATATTTTTAGAACAATTTAGTGCCAAATTACCAAAATACCCATAGTTATGTAAATTCCCTAAAATTAATCAAAAATTCACCAAAAATAATATAATTACTCAAAAATTAAATTTCACAACATATAATTCAATAATATTAATATTTATACTCAATTAACCAATTAATTTCAATAAAATACATAATTAACCTAATTTTCCAAAAATTACATAGACTAAATAAATTCAAAATAATTATATAACAATCACAAAAATTACAAATAAATTTCTAAAATTCATTTTAGCACCTATAAACACCATAAATCACAATTTCATAATTTAATTAATTAAATTTCGAAAATTAGAAAATATTAATAAAATAATCAAAAATTCACAAAAAATCAAAATAATTCCTAAAAATTATATAAAAATTCACAGAGCTAGATTAAGCTACTAGGATCAATTTTTATGAAGGAATTTTGCATGAATAAACCAAATCAAAACTCAAAAACTTTAAAAAATCCTAAATGGCTGAAAATAAAAATTCAAAACCTAGGGAAATCTAGACCATTTCAAGTGAAACAAAGCTTGGAAATGCACTCACTGGAGCTCAAGTAAGAGATAGAGACTGGTGGGGCTCAAAACGGTGGCCAGAAAGTCGGTGAACGGTGTTAATGTCAACTTTCGACAACTCTCTGAAAATCCGGACAAACCATGCCAGAGAAGGGAGCTTGGGACGTCAGGAATGGCTGGAAGGGAAGGTGGCATGCCAAAGGACACAGTGACAGGAAGAAAATGACGTTTTCGACGCCGAAAATCGAATGGGGACGATCGAGAAGAAGGAGAATATGATAATGGCAAATCCGTAATTATTTCAAACTTTTATTTTGGTTAATATATTATATGTATATATGTATATATATATCTAACTTTATATTATTTTAATATATAATATAATATACACAATAAATATGAACCACACACTTATTTTAATAATATATATACACATATACATATATACACACTTAATTAATTAATATTAAAACTATATAATATAATTAAATTAAATTAAATTAACCCTAATTTAATTTAAATTCATGTACGTATATATATTTTATTTGACACTTTAAAATCATGAATGAACTCATGCAACTTCACAAAACCACTTAAAATAATTAATATTTAACTATTTACATTTTAATTTCTCCAAAAATAAAATTCCCAGAAAAATTTTACTTAAAGTACTTAAAAATAATTAAAATAATTAAAAGTGTCTTTAATAAATAAAAAACTCATTAAACAATCATAAATATATATAAAAATTATTAACATTGCATATTACGATGTAGTTTAAAATTATTTAAAAATTCAGGATATAACATTCTCACAGCTCGTCGGACCGTCCCTCTCCACCACCATCTTCTTCCCTTTTCTTCCCCATCATCTTCGTCACTGTTTGCTCGTCGATGTGTCACCAGAGAAGTCAGAATCGGCAGCAACAGTGAATAACTGCTTCTCATCGTCGTTCATTTTTCGGCCATATTTTTTCATGTTCTTGGTGTCTATGAAATTCTTGAGCACCAGTGAGCAAGAATTTAACCTCTTTTTTAGCTCAAATCCATCCATTGTTGTGTTTTCTTTAATTTTTGTTTTTGAGCTTTTTAGGGTTTTTATTTTTTTTTTTAGGTTGATTTTTATTGATTCAAGCAAACTCCCTTTGCAAATGATGATCCTTATAGCTTGAGCTTCATGAATATATTTTTTTTATAATTTTTGGAATTTATTTTAATTTTGGTGAATTTTTTATTATTTTAATATTATTTAATGAATTTTCGTAAATAAATTAATTAAATTATGAAATTTGTTAAATTATTGTTATTATATATTTTTATTAATTTTAATGTTGAGAAATTAATTTTTGGGAATTTTATATAATTTTTAAGAAATATTTATAGTTTATGTGAATATTGGATAATTGAGTTAAATGAGTATTTTGGTTGAATTTAAGGTTTAACTGTGTGTTTTAGTTTATATTAAAATTTTATTTGATGATAGAATAATTTTTACGAAATTATTATTTTTATGGAATTTTATATAATTTATGTGTATTTTAAATTATTAAAGTTAAATAAGTATGTTTGTTGAAATTATTGGTTAAATATGTGTTTTGGTTGATACTAGTATATTATATGTTCATTAAATGATTTTAAAAATTTTCTATAATTTTTGAGGAAAATATTTAGTATATTGGATATTTTATATTAAAGGGGTAAATGTGTGATTTTGTGTTAATTATAGTTAAATATTAGGTTTTAGTTGATTTTATAATTATTTAAGGTAATAAAATGATTTTTTACAAATTAATTACTATTTTTAACTAATTAATACTATTTTTCAAAAATCAAATAATATATATTATATATTATTTTGGAAATAAAATGGGTTTTTAAATTAATTTTATTATATAATTAAGCTATTTAGGCAATTAAACATGATCTTTATTATGTTATGTTGAATAATTGTAAAATTGAATTTTTATTAATATTATATAATATTTGAGATTTTATTGGTTAAATTGTGATTTTAAATATCATTTAAAATTTATGTTAATTTAATTGTAAAATGGAGATTTTATTCCATTTATGAATTTTTATTATCAAATATTATTTAAATTAGATTGTTATATTTTAATTGGAAAATAAAGGTTTTTAAATATTTTAATTGATTTTTTTATGATTTTATTATTTTACTATTAATATTGTTGATTTGTGAATTGTGAATCTCGGTTGGGGATTTGTGGAGTTAGGAGTCCCAACCTGAGGTGTTGAGCATTTGGTGATTTTAAAAGTGTATTTTCTTTGCAGGATCGGCCTTACTTTTGTAGGGAGATGTCCGTTTTACAAGGGAGACTCTATCGAAATTTCGGTAGATTTCTCGTAAAATGTGACAACCGGTCCGAGTCTAGTTCTGAATTTTTTGATTGAGTCTATCAATAGTAATCCTAGAAGCATAGAGTTAGAAGTTTATTCTAATGATTATTATTATTTTATTTTTCTAGCTATGCCGAGACCGAGGCCTAACGGACCAGGCCTGCCGAGTTTGTCTCGTGCAGCGCTAATCTGTGAATTATTATACTGTATAAATATGCATTGCATATAGGATGCATGACTTAGGATTTTTCATTTTCATTATATGTTTTAAACAGTAATTTAATTTATAATATGATTTAGTATATTTTTGGTTTATTTTTAGTATATCTTGATATATATATGTTGGCATATTTTCTACATATATTTAACATATCACTGGTATATTTAGATTTATTTTTTATATATGTGTGTTAGATATTTAGGTTTATTTTTAGTATATTTTTGACATATGTCAAAATTAAATACATGTTTTAAATATATTTATTCATGATTGTTTTATTAAATACTTAGTATACTTTAGGTATATTTTTAGTATATTTTAGGTATATTCCTAAATAATTGAATGTCATATTATTGATTTATACTTAAATTATTTTAAAATATATTCTTGGTATATTTTTAATATACTTCTAAATAAATGCATGTTATATTATCAATTCATATTTAATTATTTTTAAGTATATCATTGGTTTATCTTTGGTATATTTCATATTTGATTTGACTTTATTTGATATATATATACTCGAAACATACTTAGTTTATTTTAGGTATATTTCTAGTATATATATGGTTTATTTTATTATTATGATTATAATTCTGCATTATTTGTTTGTCCATATGAATGCTCTATTTTAAATGAAGGATATCGATAGAACGTGCTTTCTAGTGGGCAGCACTAGGACCGTGTACATACCGGTGCGATAGATTTAGGTTTGAGTGAGGAATTAATTATGGTGATTACAATTTGATTGATAATGATTTGATTAATGTGATTGAGATATGATGTGATTGATAATGTGATTGTTGGAGCTCGGTTGAGCAAGTGTCTCGGGGCCAATCACACTGATAGTCAAACTGCTGGAGCTCGGTTAACTTAGTGTCTCAGGGCCAGTCTACTGTCCAGAATGGAATAAGTGATCTATTTGGATTTAAGTGAACCTATATGGATAGAGTGATAATATGATTGATTGAGGTTGCGATCAATAGGGTTCTATTTGATCCTTCATGTATTAAAATAAATGTTTTCTGCATTTATTATGTTTATAAGAGTAGAGTTTGACATTTATGTGAAATGCATGTGTGTGTGTGTGTGTGTGTATATATATATATAAGAATGCTTGACTGGATATGGTTTAGATTGCATGTATATATAGTATAATAATTCACTCAGTGAGGTCTAACCCCCCTCGATTATTTTTTTTTCCAAGAGATCCTATATCGTCAAACCATAGTAGTAGAGTCTTTAACAACATTCTTTTGTCCCAGCTATTTTATGTAGATGTATATTTTGAACTCTGATTTGTATTTTAGAAACTACAGTAGTAGTGTCATTGTATCGAAAGAGTATTGCTTTATTTTGATACCTTGTACTCTAAAGGTTGTATTTGAATATTGTATGAATATATCCATTTATATGAAAGGATTTGGAATATCTATTTTATATAATGATTTTGAGAAAAATTTTAATTCAATTGTATTTATTTATTTATTTATTGCATGTTTTATTTTTCTAAGGCTTGCTACGGGTTCCGAATTTGAAAGAATTCTCGTTCCCTAGCGCCGGTCATGGCCCCTAGTTTGGGTCGTGATATGTGATTATATGGATATTCTTTTATAGTCAACAATCACAATCTAGGTCATAATGGTGCATATAATCCTTTAACCTAAGGTGACATGATCATCCACATTTAAGTGGTTAGGGGGTTTATTACCACTTACATGCTTGTATTAATCATACAATGGGCATATGGCGTATAGTGGCTCTAATTGATAAAATGTACGGATGAGTGTTCAACCAAGATGGGATTTATTGCCTGGAGTGAATCGGGATAAGATCTTATGCTATCTAAGTTCATTCTTAATGAATAAGCTCTTAGCTAAGACAAACATGACACAGTCTGAAAAAAAGTTTATGTGCTAGAAAGTCATTTCTAGTATTCGTCATGTTTTATCAAGAATTAATACTTGAGATAAGGTCACATGATGTAACTATTAGAGTTTGACAAAACCATAACTCTAGGCTATATCGAGATCTTATACTGAAAAGATTTTAGTGCACAGTAATTATGACCAAAGGGTTTGTGTGAATCAATACATGCATTCATTTTTAATTAAGTAGTTGTGATATTGATGATATGGGTCACTCATAACTTCTGAGAACTAAATGTGTATAACTAGGATTTTTATATTTAAACTTGAAAGGATTTTTAAATAATATCAAGTGTTGATATTATCTTTCTCATTGCCAATTAGACATGAACTTAGTAAGTTCGACCTAAAAAAGTTTCACCAAATCACCATCAATATTAATCTAATTATTGATTAAAGTGTTTAATCAAATAATTAAGATTAATGGAGTTGGATTTATGTTTTAAGCAATGATTAAAGCATATCATGAAATCCAATTCAAGTAAAGGGTTTAATAATTAATTTATACTTAATTAATATGAGATATTAATTAAGGTATTAAATTAAGAATATATGTTGTTTCTAATTAGACTTGGATTAATGGCCCAAGTTATTTAGGCCTAGGCCCAAAAGGGTTTCAGTCCAAAGATTAATCCAAGATATTGAGAAAGCCCATGGACCTAATCCAAACCCATTTATTATATGGATTGGGCTTGGGCCAAGTGTTGGCCTAAATCCATATGAACATAACTTGGTTAAAATTTGTCATATTAGGCATGCCTTATCCTTATGTGTATAATGTTGACTATGGGCATTATAAGTATTAAGCTTGGCTTATTAGGCTTGTCATGTTAGTCACACATTATCAGTTAAGTGTAAAATGTTTACCATGGCAAATTTGTCATGTTAGGCACACATTATCTCTTGGGTGTATAAATTTGACTAAGCCAAAGATAAGGATTAGGTTACATGTGTAAGTGTAGAGGATATATATAGACATATACATGAGATGTATTAATTCTCTGCATAATTCTTAGTGCACTAGATAAGTATACAAGTTGTATATTTATCATGATGAGTTGCACACTCATCATGTGATAAGGTTTTTCTTTCTCTATATATATATATATATATATATATATATATATATATATATATATATATATATATATATAACCTAAGATATGTTTCTAAGGTTAGAGAAAGTTTTGTGTAGAGACACCAAAATAAAAAGAAACAACATATACCAAAAATAAATCCAAAGTATTCTTACTAAAGGATTAAGCTAGTGCAAGTTTCTAAGGGTCAATAGAGAGGGCAGTTGCTACCAAGCTCCATCTAAGAAAGAAGGTGATTGGAGATACTTTGGTGTTTTAGGCTAGGGGGCCTAACACTTGGGAGGCCAAGCATTTGATTCAAGAGTAGAACCAAAGAATCCAAATCTTATAGAATACTTGTGGTCTACATCAAACTTAAGAGATTGTAAGTATTCTTAAACTTAGATTTCCCAGTCTGTTATTTTACATATATTGATGTGTAGTTTAGCTATATGTAAAATGCAAAATGGATCTATAGGAATGGAAATCTTTATGTGATGAAGGGTTATGTAAGTGAAATTTTTAAAATTTCACCCTATCTAAGGCTTACGCTCACCACACTTGATTGTTGCATAACATTTCCTTTCAAGTTGTGCGTGAAAATAGGTTAAAAAGTGAGTTTGTTTATTGGGTCTATTTTGGTTTTTATGTTTGTAGCTTTTGGTATATGTTTAGTGTGTGATTATTGTTTATTGAAATGCCTAAAGGGGGTTATATATTGTGGACTACAATGCTTTCTAGGTATGCATAGAATGGGGAACCAAACTTGGGTTTACAAGTTTTTAGACAGATGATTTATAATAATATGGAGGTTAAGCTTGATTAGGTTATAATTGTAACTTTGTTATTGGTTTGTAGTCAATTGGGATGGTCAAAGCATGGTAAGAGTGTGAGAAATTGTTTGAGGCTAGAGCTAAGTTTGAGGAATGCTATTATTGAGATATATGTTAGATGTGCAACACGAGTTTATGCTCATAGAGTTTTTTTATAGAATGCCTGAAAGGTATGTGTTTTCTTGGAGCTCTTTGATTTTAGGGTATGGATCCAATGGCAATGTGTGTGCTACTTTGGGGATCTTTTATCAAATGCATATAAGAGCTATGAGACCCAATAATGTAACATTTCTTGATGTCTTAACAGCTTGTGCTCATGGTGGCTTTGTGGAGCAAGGACGTTTGTATTTCAAAATGATGCAAGAATATGGACTGGTTGCTAAATTGAAATTTTATGCTAGTATGGTTGATTGTTTGGTGAGAGCTGGGCATTTGGAAGAGGCAGAGAATTTGATTATGAATTAACAAATAAAATATATAAGTGACGTTTGAAATAAATTAGCTAACATTTATTATTATAGTCTAACGTTCATATAAAGACTTAAAATAGGTAAAAAAGATATAAATATAATCTTTACAAATTAAATAAAATTTTCATCCCCATTTTTATATTTCTTAAATTATTGAGATTGAAATCTAACTAACTCTTATAATTAGTATTTATAATTATGTGAATGTGAAATTTATAAAATAGAGATTAGCTACATCATCTTAAATGTTATATATTAATTAAATTGTAATTGTGTTAAAACTGCAAATAATTTGTCAAATTGAATTAGATTTGTCAAATTTTAAAGTTTGATATAATTTTTTACAGGTGGAAAAGATTATGATTCTTGAAAATATGTAATATAAAATAGTTGCCTGGATAAAGACGAGTTGCTTGTAGAAATTTATAATGTTTTTGGTTTGGCTATCTATTTTCCATTTATTTTGCTTTCTTGTTTCTAATTAGCTCTCACCACTCAATACTTGTGGTTGTTTTTTTATATATGCTAGCGCGTGGCCCGTGCAATGCAATGAAGGCTATTTTATGTTAAAAATATGTTAGTTTAATATGTTTAGTGAGAAAATAATAAGATGTTGATGTTTGTTATTTTTTATAATAAAAATAAATATATTTGATGTCAAGAATTATTTAGCAATAATTATTTTGTAAAATATTTTAAAATTATTGAATGAATGCATATGAATGCAATTTTGTTACAAAAAACTACATAATTCATAAATTGTAAAGAAAGATAAAAAATATTTCATTGTCAAAAGATTGAGTACAATTCTTGTTAAGTTTTATAAGACAATTTTTTATGGCAATTTATCATCCGTAAGTGTTACTTTTAAAATTGTAACTTGAGATGAAGATTAACATTTTCTAACTAAAACGCACGTGCTAAAGACAATTAGCTCTTGCGAACAACAACCATCCGGCTGATAAATAGTCATGTTTCTCTTCAACTATTCACTAACTACAACCAATCAATACCTTGCCAACTCAACAGGTAGTTACAAACTTATGCTAACAACTTTTCATAATTATTAGTGAAATTTCAAGCCAAAACAATAATCTTAGGCCAAAACAATAAATAAATACAATAATTTTCTAATATATAGAGGAAATGAAACAAACAAATAAAAACATATTGAATAAGATAACAATATATAGATAATCCTTACAAATAATAGTAGATAAATATGCCTACATATGAGGAGGTCTCATCTTAGTAGCTGAATGCGTAGAGAATTGCCTCACAGTTCTTGTAACTTCTCCACTTAAAATACCTACAAAGCTTTAGGAAAAATCTCATCAACCAAAAGTTACAAATAACATGTCACAACCCAAAACAGGGGCCATGACTGGCGCTAGGGAACGGGAATTCTTTCGAATTCAGAATCCGTAGCAAGCCTAAAAATAAAATAAAATATGCAATAGTAATAGGAACAATATCAAATTTGCAGCGGAAATAAAAATCGTAAATATAATAATAACATTTCCATCAACTGGATTTAATTTAAATCTCAACTCATCACATATATATAAAATCTTTTTAATACAATCTAGTTCAAATTCTTAAAATGCATCTCGCATAAATAAAATACATAATATATCACAATTAATTTACAACTACTACAATGTCTAGATTATAAAAATAAGACTCAAGTAAGCAGTTTACACAAAGAAGCCGGGGTGGAAGAAATCCGACGTACAGGCCTGCTACTGAGGTCTGAAGATATTGACTCTCCTGAAAAATTATCAACGGAGGGGAGTCAGACCTCACTGAGTGAATTACTATCATATATATACATACACACTAAATGATAATGCATACAATCAACAGTATATATAATATATATATATATATACAGGCAAATACACACAGATGCAATAAAATCATTTTTATATATATTTTATTGAAAATCATCTTTTATGAAGGATCACATAGAACCCTAGAATATCGCAACCTCGAAAACAATGTTAGACAACACTCTAGCCATACAGGCTCACTGAATCCAAATATATCCACTTAATCCATTTAGACAGTAGACTGGCCCCGAGACACTAAGTCAATCGAGCTCCAGCAGTCTGACTGCCAGTGTGATTGGCCCCGAGACACTTGGTCAACCGAGCTCCAGCAATCACACCCAAACCATATCTCACACATATCAATAATCATATTCAATCAATATCCACAAATGGTTAGTAATATAGCCTAAATACTATAGGCGTACCGATACATACCCGGTCCTAGTGCTGCCCACTAGGTAGCACGTTCTATCGATATCCTTCATTAATAAAATATAAAACATTCATTCACAAAAATAAATGATGCATGAAGTTCAATAAAATATCAACATAAACCATATATATACTAGAAATATATCAAAAATAAACCAGGTATATTTCGAGTATATATACGTCAAATAAATCCAATCAAATCATAAATTAAACTAAAGATATATTTAAAAACATTTTTTTAAATATAATTTATTAACAAAACATGTATATAATTTAATATATACCAAAAATAAACCAAAAATATACTTAAATACAAATCATATTATTTGTGCACATTTAATCAAAATAAAACATATATTTCTAAATCATGCATCCTAAAGCATATATATATAGTATAGTAACTCACCCTAGTGCGCTCCACGAGACGGGTCCGACGGGCCTGGTCCACTAGCCCTCGGTCTCGGTGCAACTAAACAAATAATAAATAACCGACATTAGAATAAACCTAACAAAAATCCTAGAATTCGATCTAGAATATTTAGCACAGAAATAGAATTAGGATTCAACTGGACATCACGTTTTACGAGAATTCTATCAAAAATTCGATAGAACCTCCCCTGTAAAACGGACATCTCTCTACTCAAAAGAGTAGAGCCGACCCTGCAAAGAAATACACTTCGAAAAACTACACAAAGCACAATCAAAATCCCACGGTCGGACTCCAAACTACAGTCCACCGATCGGGGTCCATAAACACAAAACAATTCTGATAATACCAAAAATATCCTTATAACATAGAAATTCATTTTATACGTAGAAATTACATAATTAACCTTAAAACACTGTAAAAACCAGTAAAAAACTCATTTTATTAGAAAAACCGTATATTATATACATAATTAAAAATAATTCACGAAAAATAGTTTTAATTAGTTAAAAATACCAAATAATTTATAGAAATCATTTTTATACCTTAAATAACTATTAAAACCAATTAAATTACATTTTTAGCCAATTTAGGGTAAAATTACCAAAATACCCGTATATATATAAATATACCAAAATTACTTCAAAAATTCACCAAAAATTATACAATTATCCAAAATTAATTTTCTCAACATATTTATCAATAATATTAATAATTAAACTCAATTAAACAATTAAATTCAATTAAAAACATAATTAACCCTAATTTCCCAAATTACATAAACTTCAATAATTCAAAATAAATACTTAGAAATTCCTAAAAATTCCAAATAAATTCCTATAATTCATTTCAACACCTAATTTAACCATAAAACACAATTTCATAATTTAAATAATTAATTTCCGAAAATTAGAAAATAATATTAAAATATTCAAAAATACCCAAAAATCCAAAAAAATCTCCAAAAATTCCACAAAAATTCATAAATGTAGATTAAGCTACTAGGATCAACATTTGTTAAGGGAGTTTTCATGAATCAATCAATTCGAAGCTCAAAAAAATCAAAAACCCTAATGTGACCAAAATTGAAAATTCGAAACCTAAGCAAATCTAGACCATTTTAGCTCAAACCAAAGCTAGAATCACACTCACCGGAGCTTAAGGAGAATAAAGAGACTGGCGGTGTCAAAAATGGTGGCCAGAATCGTCATGATCGACGGTGAAGAGAAGTTCGGCTTCTCCGGCCAAAACCGACTTCCAGACGCCGGAATCCGCTGCTACAGGCGGCGAGGAAGGCTAGAGAAGGTGGTGGAACACCGGACGGCACACCAACGGTGAGAAATCGACAATTACAGACATCGGACGACGAGGAAACGATCGGGAGGGAGAAGAGAGAAGTCGGGGGCAAAAATGGTAATTTTCCAAAAACTTGATTTTTTGATATAGTATATGTATATATATATACTTTATACTATATAATAAAATAATATTAAATTACACACATTAAATATACACCACACACATAAAATTTAATATTTTAAAATATAATAATAAATAAAAATAATTAAATAATAATAAATTAATAAACAAATAATAAAATATTAGGGTAATATTAATTAAACCCTAATTAAATAAATATTGCACACATACATGGTGTTTAGTAATTTAAAAATACGTATGAGTTCATGCAAGTCCGAAAATATATTTAAAATAATTAATAATAAATTATTTACGTGAAAATTTTCCCGAAAATGCAAGTCCCGGGAAAATTTTACGTAAAGGACTGTAAATAATACACAATAATTAAAATAGGTTTTAAATACATAACAACTCATAAAAATATCGTAATATATATATAAATTATTAACACTGTATATCCCGGTACAGTATTAAAAATATTTAAAAACACGGGATATTACATATCAGTACTATAACATTAATAACCAAGGAATAAATAGAGATATAATAATATATACTAATTATGCATTTTTTTTAACATAATATCAATTCTGATACAGCAAGAAGCCTCACCAATGACAAATGGTTGTCTATACATCCTTTCATTCGCAAATGTTGGTTGCCCATCTCTATATGTCGACCCTAAACCATTCATGTGAAATCCAAAAAAATGGACACAAGAAGAGCCTCTATCATATTCATGATTGATTTAGAATCCATATGAACAGACCTGCAAAACCACAAATAGATAAAGTAACAAAGAAACCTACAAAAGTCACAAAAATTCATCAAAGTACATATGTTACTTGATTAAATCAATAAAAACTACCACACCATATCCACTCCTCGCACCATACACATATATAAACAGAAAAACTCATATGGAATACAGAGTAATAAAGGCAAAGGAATTTTTTGTATTTTTCTTTTGTACAATGAAGACTGATATTTATACAACAGTCCGATAACTAGAATAGGAAAGAAAAGTTGTCAATGCTTGTGATATACACATTCTAAAAATACTTCCTAAAAATCTACCTATTTACATCATAGAATCAGGCAACTGATGCTATTGATTCCTATAATCACGATAACACCCCCCCTCAAACTCAAGATGGCATAGTGGATGCCAACTTGAGTTTGCTTAGTAAATCTCGGAAACGTGTGGGTGGATGGGTATTGGTGAAGATATCAACGGCTTGGTTAGCAGAGGAGACGGGAACCAAAAGTATGGTGCCCTGAGTAACATGATGATGAACAAAATGGCAATCAAGTTCAATGTGTTTGGTACGCTCATAAAAAACGTCATATAAGAGATCTGTATAGCACTTTAATTATCACAATGAAGCATAGTAGCAGAAGATTATGGGACACCCATATCAGATAACAACCAGCGTAACCAAAGTAATTCAAATGTAGCGTCAGCTAGAGCATAATACCCAGATTCGGTGCTGGAACAAGCAACGACTATTTGTTTTTTGCTACGCCAAGAGATAAGAGAATCACCTAAGAAAAAATAATAACCAATAGTAAAATGACGATCTGTGGGATCACCAGCCCAATCAACATTAGAGTAGCCAGATAACACCAAAGAGGAGTGAGTAGAAAAATGGAGACCATGAAAAAGAGTGCCTTTAATATAGCGAAGTATCCAAAGAACTGCAGAAAAATGCGATGAGCAAGGGCAGACATGAACTGACTAACTAAGTGAACTGCATATGAGATATCAAGGCGAGTAACAATGAGATGAATAAGACTACCAATAAGTTATCGATATAAGGTAGGATCATCAAGAGGAGTGCCATCGAGAGGAGTAAGTTTGCAATTGAGTTCCAATGGGGTTGATATAGTTTTACCATCAGTAATGCCTGCTCAAGAAAGTATATCAGATGCATACTTAGCTTGAGAGAGATAATAACCTTCAGAAGTATGAGAAACTTCAAGACCCAAAAAATAACTGAGATGGCCAAGGTCCTTCATTTCAAAACAATGACTAAGAAAATGTTGTAATTTGGAGATACCAGATATATCATTCCCTGTTATGATCATATCATCAACATAAAGTAGCAGAAGTACAATACCATGGTCTGTTTGATGAATGAACAATGCAAAATCGTATGGACTAGAGATAAAGTCAAGTTGAGCAAGAGTAGAACTAAATTTAGCAAACCAGGCTCGAGGAGCTTGTTTTAAGCCATACAAAGCTCGTCGAAGCTTACAAACCTTATGAGGAGAATGATAGCCAGGGGGAGGATGCATATACACCTCTTCAAATAAATCACCATGGAGGAACACATTTTTGAAATCCATCTAGAGAAGCTTCCATTTGTGAACTGCAGCAATAGCTAATAAACTACGAACTAATGTCAATCGAGCAACCGGAGCTAAAGTTTCTTCATAATCGATCCCATATTCTTGAGTGTAACCTTTGGCTACTAAGCAAGCTTTGTAGCGCTCAATGGACCCATCAGATCGATTCTTGATTTTATAAATCCATTTGCCGCCAATAGGGGACTTGTGAGGAGGAAGATCAACTAAGTCCCAAGTATGAGTTCTCTCCAAAGCCTGAAGTTCTTCAGACATAGCTTTCTACCAAAGAGGGTCAGTACTTGCCTCATGATAAGAGCGAGGCTCACGAATGGTGGCAATAGCAGAATAACAATGGAAATTAGTAAGATAATGAGGAGTTTCTCTTACCCAGGTGGAACGACGAAGAGTGGTGTCAAGGATAGGTGGAGGATCAATAGGTGCAAGATCAACAATGGGAGCAGAATCACTAGGAGAAGGTATGGAAGGCCTAATATTAAGCGTATTAGAATTTTCTATGTCAGAACTTGGAAATAACTCAATGGAGGAATCAGTGAAAAACATAGAGTCAATGTTGACAGAGTGGTGAAATTTAGAAAGAGATGAGAACATGGTATTTTCCCATAAGGTAACATGACGAGATATGCGAAGTTTATTGGTAATAGGATCCCAACAACGATACCCTTTGTGTTCAATACCATATCCAAGAAAATAACATAAATGAGCACGTGGTTCTAATTTCGTACGTTCATGGGGTTATAGAAGAACAAAATAGTTACAACAAAAGGTTTAAGTAAAGAATAGTCAAGAGGCTTACCAAACAATTTTTCGAGAACTAAAGTAGGGACTCGATTAATGCTATAGACTGCAGTAAGAGCAGCTTCACCCTAAAATTTTTCGAGACAAGAGACAGAAAGAAGAAGAGCACGAACAAAGTCAAGCATGTGACGATGTTTGCGTTCAGCTCATCCATTTTATTGGGAAGTGTGAGGATAAGAACATTGAACCAAAGTACCTTGTTGATTGAGAAATTGGAGTAAGGAAGAATCCCTATATTCTATAGCATTATCTGTTCGAAGAATTTTAATAGTAAAAGAGAATTGAGTTTTAATCATATTAGCGAATGAAGTGTAAATTTATGGTAATTCAGAGCGATTTTTCAAAAAATAGATCCATGTAAAACGAGAATAATCATTAATGAACAACACAAAATAACGAAAACCATTTATTGAAGAAATAGGGGAAGGACCCCAAATGTCCAAATGAATTAAGTCAAAAGGACTCTCTGAAATGGAATTGCTAAGATTGAAAGACAACACTGGTTTTTTTGCAAGTTGACAATGTAAGCAATTAAATGACTCAAATTTTGTAGATCCTAACAAGCCATAAGAAATTAAAGACTGAATTTTGCTAGTTGAGGCATGACCAAGACGAAGATGCCATTGGTGAATAAAAGAGTTGGTAGTTGTAACAGCAGACAAAAATTTCTGAGGAAGATGAAGAGAGACAAGTTCAAATAATCAACCCACCCTGCGACCCATCCCAAAAATCTATCCCGTTTGTGGATCCTGTACCTGACAACAAGAAGGGGAAAAGTTAACATTCAGCCCTTGTTCACACAACTGACTAACAGAGATAAGATTGAGGGCTAAATTAAGGATACAGTAGGTTTCAGGAAGACTAAGATTAAAGGTAGATGCATGACTAGTGTGAGTGATATTCATTTTGCTACCATTGGCAGTGTGGATCGGTGGTAGGGAAGAATTCGGTGAGGTCGAAGACAACAGGTTAACATTATTAGTCATATGGTTACAACAGGCAGAGTCATAAAGCCAATGCGAGGTACCTGGAGTGACAGACAAGGCAATAGATGAATTGGAAGAGATAACCTGTTTGAATAGTGCTTCAAGATCACTCATACTGATGGCAGCAGAACCCGTCAGTGGCAACCGCGGAGACAAAAGGAAGGCCAGGCTTCGAGACAGTCTTGGGTTTAAAGACCACACCTTTTGGTCGTGGAGGATGAGTTGGGGCAATTTTCAAGAATGTGGCCAAGAGCATGACAATAGCTGCATTCGATAGTCGGACAATTAGCAAAAACATGACCAGTTTTTATTGCAATTCTTACAAGAGTTGTGGCTAGATTTCTGATATGAGGAACGAGTAGTCGCAAGAGCAATTTCAGAATTCGAGGTTTTGTCAAGATTGAGGCGAGTTTCTTCAAAAATGATTTCTTGTATAGCCATACTCCAATGTAGGAAGAGGATGTCGGTGCAGTAGAGAGGCTCGAACAACTTCATATTCAGGTCGGAGAGCCATGAGAACTTGAATAAGATAAAGATGATCTTCACTTATTTTAGCCTAAGATAGTTGATTCCAAATCGGTTGAACTTGAGCAAGAAAATCATTCACTGATTGACCAGATTCTTGTTTCAGATTATGAAGTGTAGTCCATAACTGAAAGTAATGAGCAAGTCCAGTGGTTCGATATCTACTGGCCAAGAAATCCCCAAATTTCTTTTACAGTGTCATAATCAACAAATTGGATGTGAATGGATGGAGTAGAGGTGTTGCGAAACCAAGTAATAATTTGATGGTTTTTGCTATCCCAATCTTTAAGGCGGTCAGCAAATTTGTTATCAGTTTCATCTGTTGTTTGGTTGGCTTATGATATCTCCGGGTAACAATACGTCAAAGCTTACGACCGATCAAGAACTCTTCATTCCTTAAACCCACAGATTATAGTTTGAACCAGTCAAGACCATTGCAATAGGTTTTGCAATATCAGATTTCTCCATTTGAAAGTGGAGGTGGCAGGGATCTTAAGAAATTATGCAAAACAAGGCACCAAAAGTTACGAGTCAAGAACCAGAAAATTTGCAGAAAAGAAGAAAAGCTCTGATACCATAATAAAGGAAAAGGAATTTTTTGTATTTTTCTTTTGTACAATGAAGACTGATATTTATATAAGAGTCCGATGACTAGAATAGGAAAGAAAGAGTAGGAAAGAAAGAGTAGGAAAGAAAAATTGTCAATGTTTGTGATATACACATTTTAAAAATACTTTCTAAAAATCTGCCTATTTACATTATAAAATCAGACAACTGATGCTATTGATTCCTATAATCACAGAGGAAAAATAATTCTAATTCTTGTATAAGACAAAATCAAACAAAAAGGGATCAATCAATCAGTGAAGAAACCATGCAATTTTCTAATTGAAGTATGATCACAGCCAGTTCAGTTCCGTGATGCTCAATAAATAGCAATGCCTACCAGTAGTAGTCATCCAAAAACAAACATTCTTGAAAAGTCGCAAGTTTCGTAATACCAACTACTTCCAAATTCACAATACCCCAGAAAACAAAAACAAACATCACCATCCTATTTTCGTTGATTCAGCTACACCAAAATCAAAAACCACACTAAAAAAAATGGCAAAATGACATGCTTTGCCATATCATTCACATTATATACATCTCCATATAATCAAACTCAAGCTAATGTAAAAATCAGACAACAAATTAATCACCCAAAAGCCATAAAAAGATCAATCAATAAGAAACAAAACAAAACGCCAATCACATTTATTATAAATGAAGATTCCAAGTTCAGTAAACAGTGAATTAGAGATCACCCAAAAGGAAAAAAAATAACTAAAGTATCTAAATTATTGCAAAGAGAAAAAAATGCAGATTCTTGAATATACCCACCACCTGGTCTGAACTCGAACAAAAAAAAAAAAACACAGAGATCAACGGAAGGCAGAGATAAGGAGGATTGGTTTCGATGAGTGTGTATTGATATTTACTTATTTATTTGCATATAAATAATGATAATAATATTTTTAAGGAAAAAAATATTAAATAATGTGATTGCTGTAGAAGAAAAATTATGAAATAGAGAGACAGAGAAAGGATTGATTTGGGTTTATATAGAGTATGGGCTGGAGGATGACATTGCACCAAAACATCACCATCTGATGTGGGATGATAGTGATAATTAAACAACTGATAAGCATACAATATTGTCTTCATGCTAAGCTAAACAATATTATCAAAACAATCACAGCAACCAAAGAAGATTCTTCATATAATTCTACTACACCATCATTTGGGATCATCACAACAGCCATCACTCTTCATCTAATCCTTCCCATTCATCAAAGTATGCATATCTATCAAAATTAGAATCTATCTTAAGGTGTCTAATTTCTTCCACCAAAAGAAATGGCTTCAGTATCTCCTTGCAGATTCAGGGCGCCACACCTATGGCAAAAACAATTCAACAGTAACAGCAGCAACAACAAATTAACAGGAAGAGAGAAATGTGCTTGAGCAAACAGCAGAACTTGCAAACAATTCTGTATTTAACAAAGAAGAATCACTTCAACATTTAATTTATAAAGAATTCATTCTGAATAAAACCATGCATGTTACCTTCTAGATTAGCTAAAAACCTCCATGTTTTCAACCCGTACAATATCCTCAAAAGAATAATCACTTCAACATTTAATTCATAAAGAATTCATTCTGAATAAAACCATGCATGTTACCTTCTAGATTAGCTAAAAACCTCCATGTTTTCAGCCCGTACAATATCCTCGAGGGAAATGAAGCTTGGAGTGTAATAGTGATGCATACATTGTGTCAAACCGCGTAAAATGTTTCAATGATTATCTAAGCAATGCCAAGTTTCACATATCCCAATCAAAGTTATCTGAAAATGGCTTGCTTATCTTTCATAAGGTTTTCCACTCAAAATATTACACTCAATTATTTATCTAATTGTATTATATTTGATAAATAAAAATATAATAGGAATTCCAATTATTAATGAATTCAACACACTTAAATAATATAAAAAAATTATTTATATTATTATATAATAACATTGAACTGTCTAAATAATTAAATTGTAAAAATTTTGTATAAGGTATTAAGAGGTTATAAGTTCAATTTTAACATTATAAATGATAAAAAATTTCTATGTTGTTCAAAAAAATTAAAATTAAAATTAAAAATATTAACATTGAAATAAATAGTCAAAACAATTCATTCATTTAAAATTCAAAGATGAAGACTGTGACATCAATATACATACAAAAGTAAAAAAAAATTTTATCAATGTATACAAAAGTGTGATTGTATTAAACTATGTTGTTGCGAAATTTCTTTGAATATAACTATAAAAAAAACAAAAAAAAAAAAAAAAACACTTTGGAGGATACGGACATGACCAAAACATTAGCTGCCATAATTTGTATCCAATGAAAATATATATTTTTTACATTAAATTCTTGAGATCATACCTCAGTCCAGATTTTGTTGGGTCCTAATGTATTAGACCATTCTTATGATAATGAAACAACAACAATACTCCATTGTTCAGGCACTTTACAGGTTGATATAAGCCAGCAGGCCACGAATCATCACCATCATAAGAAAGAGAGTAAAGCTTAGTCCAGGATTCTTCAACACCATACTTTCCTTACCCACATATCAATTTCAAGAGTATATTAAATTAAATTAGTAAATCTAAGATCAGATTTCTAGCTCATTAAAAAAAAAAAAAAGCCAAATATCACAACATTCAGTTATTATTTTGTTATTCATTTGTTATTTTGTTTGTTTGTTATGGCTGTATAATTTATTACAAGTTGTACTCATCTTTTTTTGTTATCCATGTAGAACACTTTATATATACCATCTCGTAATATTGATTAATATAAGAAAATATAAAAGCTAAAACTTTTACATGGTATCAGAGCAATAATATGTATGGGTAAATTATTCCTTCTTCTTCTTCTTTTTCCAATCTTCCTACATCTACCACCACAAATCACTCACTCTCTATCAAATTAACCTCCCAAAATTATCTCACATGAAAGACACAATTCCTATCTATTCTCAATTATCACAAACTCAATGGATTTATTAATAGTTCCATGATTGCACCTTCACCCATAATACCTTCAATAAATAACTCAAGTCCCCCAACTCCTAATCTTGCCTACACCGAATGGGAACAAAAAGATAATCTCTTGCATTCATGAATTTTTTCTTCGTTATCTGAAAAAGTATTTCCCTATGTGATTAGCATGACCACATCCTCTGCAGTATGGCAAGCACTATAAAGTGCTTTTGGTTTTGTATCTCAGAATCGTCTACTCCAAATTCACATTGAACGAAACATGATTTAAAAGTCACCCAGTATCTACAAAAGGCGAAATCTCTTGCTAATGAGTTAGCTGCAACCGGTTGACGTCTATCTCCTATTGAATTTAATGCTATTATTTACAGAAAGTTGGGGGATGAATTTCACAGTATCATTACTGTTTTTAATCAGCATACAATTCCTGTCACTTTTCAAGAGCTTCATGGGCAATTGGTGGCTCATGAAATTTTACTTAAAAGCTTCCAAGAACAACCGATTTCAAACCTTGCCAAATGACAATTTTCAACTTCACAACATCCTCCCTTCCAAACAACTCCTGGTTCGGCCACATCTCATCCTACTTTTCACCATCACTCTCACCCATTTTCCTCTTTTCGTAAGACCAAAAATCCATGTCAAATATATGGTTATCACAAGCACGCCGCCGATAAGTGTCAAAGGAGGTATAAATCTCGCCCATCATCATTTACATCTCATCCTAATTTCGCATCCAATACAAATCTGCTACAACCTCCTATTTTTAGCTCTTTAACAAATAACTATACTGCACCCTTCACCAATCCATGGTATCCAAACAAAAGGCCTCTCACCGCATGACATCGGATCCTCAAATGATCTCTAATCCTACCCCTTATACTGGTTCTGATCAAATTATTGTGGGAAATGGTCAATTTTTACCGATTGCAAACATTGGTATGCATATTCATCCTTCACCATTTTTTAACAAAGATTTCTTTTTTAAAAATGTTCTTTATGTTTTAAATATTCAAAAATCTTTACTTTCTATTTAGCAATTTACTAATGATAATGTTATGCTTACTTTTTCTAAATTTTGGCCAAATCATTTTTTCATTAAGGATTAAATCATTAGGGAAACCCTATTACTAGGTCGGAGTGACAAAGGACTATATGTGATGCCACCACCCACCTCTCTTCCCTTCAAACAAGCACTACTCATTGAGAATATTACTCTTGATGATTGGCATGCACGTTTGGACTACCCCCATCACCTCACTGTTGCCAAGATCATTAAAGATAATCATTTACCAGCTTCTAGTTCCATAAAATCTAGTAGTTCTTCCTGTCATTTAGGAAAATTAGCTAAACTTCCATTTGTTTCTGTTGAGCACACCTCTAATGCTCTATTTCAAATTGTCCATTTTGCATTTTGATGTCTAAGTCCATCTCTAGTTACATCTTATCATGGTTTTTAATATTTTGTTTTATTTGTTGATGATTTCACTAGGTTTACTTGGATTTATTTTCTCAAAAACAAAAGTGATGTTTATTCTGTGTTCCTTGATTTTGAACCACACGTGCAATGCCAATTTAATACTAATATTAAGGCTTTTCATTCTGATTAGGAAGGTGAATTTCGAAAATTGCATAAATATTTCACTCAAAATGGCATTGTGCATGGAATTGCATGTCCTTACACATATGAACATAATGGTCTTTCTGAATGAAAAATAAGACATACAATTGACACTGATTTAACATTATTAGCACATTTTCATGTTCCATTCAGGTTTTGGACTTATGCTTTTCGCACTGCCATTAATTCCATTAATGCATTACCAACTCCAGTTTTAAATAATACTTCCCCTTATAAAAAATTATTTAATAAAGAGCCTAAATATATGGACTCAAAAGTTTTTGGCACAATTGTTTAGAATCTTCGCCCATACAACAGATTTAAATTTTCTTTTCATAGTCGTACATATGTCTATCTTGGTCTAGCTTTCAATCATATGGGCTTTGACTGTTATGATATTCAAAATGACAAATTCTACATTGTCCGAAATGCCTAATTTGATCAATCTACATTTCCTTTTGCCAAACCCACACACCTGACACCTATTCCATCTCAACAACCAACTTCGTGGATCATTATGCAGTCCTCACTCACTCCACAATCCTCTATAGGTATGTCTTTTCCCAACTTCTCATCCTCACCTCCCAATCCCACCAACCTGACCCCACCTCTATTACCTATTACCAACCTTAATGTTATTGACTCATCCCCTCTTGTGTTACAATGTCAAACAAATCCAATAAATTGTACCTTATCTTCCCCACACTCACCTAATCCTCAACCAACATACTCCTCATCTAATTCATCCAATCCCAAAACCATACATATCTCCAATCCTACAAACTTAAATCTCTTTATTGACCTAACTTACTATAATATTCCCTCTAATTCCCTAACTCCACCTTATGCACCCACCATATGATAGTACGACCCTGCACCCTTGCCAAAAGCCAAGCAAATATCGTCCTTTCCCAATCCCCTTCTCTAAAATTATTTGGAATATGAACCTACATTTTTTAGAGATGCAGTTCGCTTTAAAGAATAGCGCAAAGCTATGGGTCATGAAATCAATGCTTTACAATTAACCAATATATGGACCCTTGTTCCACCACCACCATCCACTGCCAATATCATTGCCAATAAATGAATCTTTTGCATCAAATTCCATTCTGATGGTACCATTGAACGCTACAAGGCCCGACTTGTAGCTAAAGGATTTACTCAACTCTTAAGAATCGATTACAAAGAAACATTCAGCCCAGTTATTAAGGCCACCACAATTCAAGTCATTATTGCACTTGCTATAATGAATCATTGGCTAATGCGCCAACTTGATGTGTTTAATGCCTTATTGCATGGTCATATTGATGGGGAACTTTGCATGTCCTAACCTCAAGGATATGTTGATTCTTAACACCCAAATTATGTCTATAAATTAAATAGGTCACTTTACGAACTAAAATAAGCATGAAGAGCTTGGTTTGCTCGTCTCATTACTTATCTTCATTGATTGAAATTTATCTCTTACAAGGCCGATAGTTCTCCATTCATTCTCAAACAAGCTAATAACTTTATGTTTCTATTTGTCTATGTAGATGATATTATGGTTACAAGTTCATGCCCGAAGCTCATTCAATCCATTATTGAAGCTTTTTAACAAACCTTTCCAATTTGTGATTTGGACTCTCTCCATTACTTTTTTGGTATGGAATTCAAACAACATCCTGATGGCAATTTACTTACTTAAAGTCGATATCTTCAAGATCTCCTTCAATAACATGGTATGGTGAATTGTAAGCCGTGTTACACTCCTATGCAATTCTCTTTCACTTTATCAAAATTTTCAAGCACACCACTTCCAAAGGGAGATATTTATCGTCAAATCATAGGGGGCCTTCATATGCCACATCACATGCCTAGACATAGCATACAATGTTAACAACTCAGTTTATGCATCATCCCACTAGTATTCATTAAAAGGCTCTCAAACAGCTACTTCGCTACATTCAAGGCACAAAAAATGTTGGTCTTTTCTACTTTGCCAATACATCACCTACCTTACGTTGCTATACAGACAGTGATTGGGGTGGTGATCCTAATAACAGACATTCTACTTAGATTATGCTATTTATCTTGGCTCTTCTTTGATTTCTTTGTTAGCCAAAAAGCAACCAACCACTGCTCGTTTGTCCATAGAAAGTGAATATAAAGCTATTGCAAATGCCACTTTTGAATTAATATGGCTTCGTGCACTATTATATGAACTTCGCTATCCAATGCTACATGCTACTCTCTCTTGTGACAATGTTACTACACTTTATTTAAATATCAATCCTATGTTCCATGCTCATACTAAGCACATCAAATTGGACTATCACTTTGTTTGAGAACAAGTTGCTTCAAGTTTTCTCCAACTTCAATTTGTCTCCACTCATGACCAACTGGTTGATTTGTTCACTAAATCCCTGCCATCAATTTGATTCTAGCAACTCATCTCACACTTACCTCTTCATGATGGACATGGATTTGCAAGGGGGTGATAACGCATTAATTGATTCAGTTATATTTTGTTATCATTCGTTTGTTATTTTGTTTATTTGTTATAGTTGTATAGTTTATTACAAGTTGTACTCATCTTCTCTTATTATTTGTGTACAATACTTTATATATACCATCTTTGTAACATTGATTAATATAAGAAAATACAAAAAGTCAAAATCTTTACAATATGAAATCAAATTTAAATTTAACAAAAAAAAGAGCATAAGTAATTACAAAGAGATTATGCAAAACCATACCAACTGAATAGAGAAAACCTAGGAGTAAGCTGCAATAGCTAAATGAAATTAAATATTACATGTATGTACTCCAATACAAATAATATATTAAACCGACAAAAATCAATTAATACTCACAATTTCTTTACTCATCAAGTTCTAGCAAAACATATAAAATGGGTAACCAAAACTAACATTATAGTGCTAAGCAAGGTAAAATATGAAAACAAAGTACAATACCTAATATATGAAAACAAACTAACAAAGTACAATACCTAATATACTATAATCTGAAGGATTGTAGTACCTAATTCCATTGCATCAACACGAACATATAGATTATAGCCATTGTCACCCAAATTATTTCTGGTGTCAACTAATTCACCTTACCATGTTAAGAAACCAATTCCCTTACCTGACAGGTATATACTATCATATGCATAACAAGAACATTTACTCTTACAGTTTTTTCACACTCCAAACAACTGCGACTTGTGCCCATTTTGACCAAAACTGCTACTGATGTGTAACCGGGAAGTTTAACATTGTCCACGTTTAGAAACCCTTCTCCATGACCACAAACCAAGGAAGAATTCAGTCGCTTCCTCATGCATACTCCTGATGGCTCCCTCAAATTCCAGTCCTTTGGCGACTTGGGTTCAAACCCAGGTAAACAATCGCATTCAAATTTATTCAGAATAAAAATCTCTTATAAGCATTTCATCAAACATCATTTATACATTAAGCAAATTTTAAAAATTATGTTGATACAAAAAAGCCAAGGCTTCTCCAATAAATAAACTCACCACCCTAACCTCTTTTAATAGAGTTGGTAGCCTTGAATTGAACTGCATATTGATTAGGTTGAGAGGATGCTCAAGTAGAATATTTCTGGACAATAATTTCATAAGAACACTTTCAATTAGTTGAAGAGACATAGTGAGAAAAGTGGAAGGAACTTATCGAGAGAAAAAAAAATAGAAGAAGACTTTGGAATCTGAAGGCAAATCAGAATAAGAAAAAAAACTGAAACAGAGAAGAATCGCATAGAAGTTTAGATGGAGAAAGTGTTTGGTTTTTATTGATTAATGATCTCTCAAAGAAAAATAAAATTGGGAAAACAATCGGTAAAAAATTGGAAGCGAAGAGACGGGAATCGTACATTTTCGTTATCAACAGAGCGAACTGATAAAAAAGACCTACCTCTACATTAAAGCATGTAAAGAAATTGAAGAGAAGAGAAAACTAAAAGAACAAAAAAAAAAGAGCGTGAGGCCGGAAGCGCGAAAATGAGAGAGAAAGAAAAAACATGAGAATGTGGAGGCAGAGAGAGAGCCACGTGTTAAGTATAGGGTAAAACTTGTCCAAAATTCATACACTTAAATATTATATATTTTACTAGCGTCTAACAAGTTAATTTTTGTTAAAAATATTTTATTTTAAAATAAATAATAAAATTATATTTAATAATATGTTCCAACTAATTAGTTTTTTAAATTTAATGAGAAAATAATAAAACATTGAGGTTAGTTATTTTTTTAATTGAAATAAATACATTTGATATAGATAATTATTTATTTATATTTTTTATGGGAAATAATTTGAAATAATTGAATGAACACTTATAAATTTAATTATGTTACTTTAAAAAAATAGATATTTCATAAATTGTAGAAAAAATAAACAAATAATTATTCATAGTCAATAGATCAAGTACAATCCTTATAAATTTATAAAATAATATTTGATAGTAATAATGACTCATTAAGATAATATTATAATTAATATAAAAATTATAATATTATAATTAATAAAATAATGAATTATAAAATATAAAATAATGACTCATTAAAATAATATTTAATGCAAATAAATTATTACAATTAGAATTCTAAATAATAAAAAAATACCAATTTCAAAATATTAAATTAAAAATAAAAAAATTAATATTACAACACAGAATAAAATAACCATTAGCTACAACTCAACACAAAATTACAAACTTCATTATAAATTATAACACACGTACCTCTATAGCTCTAAACACTATGTGTCAAAGACCCACCACCGCCACTCCATCCCTTCGTCCCTCCCCAAAACATGCTTACAAATTTAGAGAAAAGCCTATGAAGCCACTCACAGCACACATAGAAACATAAAACACATCACTCAGCCCAAAATGGCAAAAGAGTACCCAAAAACCATTGATATATTGTTATTGTACCATTTCTATATTCCCTTCATAATATTTCTCCTCAACAGTCCATCATCTTATCTTCTTATCTAATCTTATAAAAAAAAAACTATATTCTTCACTTTCTTGCTCAAATCCACCTAATGGGTACTCTTAGATTTTCTGTATCTCTTCTTTTCCTTCTAGTTATAGTACTGATGAGCTTGTCTTTAGTAGAATCAAAGATGTATTGGCAAGATATAGAGGTATTGAAAGAGTTGAAAAGTGGGCTTGAGTCCAGGTTCTTGCTTGAGTTCATGGAATTTCTCTATTGACCCATGTGATAGTTTATTTAGTGAGAAATTCACTTCTGGTGTGATCTTGTTGTTTCTAGGATGAGTCGAGTCACAGAACTCAATCTTGATCAAGCTTGTTACTTTTGTTCTCTAGATTCCATTTCTTGGAATTTGCCCTACTTGCAAACTCTTCATCTTTCAAGTAATAACTTTAATGGTCAAATTCTTGAGGTCAATACTGAAAAACTTCAATCTAAGATGAAAAAGAAAAATCTTCTCTAAGCTTCCCGACGAACATGGATAATGAATAGCAATTTGGCATCTGGTTCAAGATAGAAACCACCTTTAGTTTTGCCTCTCTCTTCAATCTTATCAACTCATTTTCCTATACCGTCATCATCAACCCAAAACAAAACAAAGCAAAAATCTCAATAATTTATGCATAAGAAAATATCAATCAAAAATAATAATTTAACTTTTCTTTATATTCCTTAGCATATTTCTCAGCATTCTTGAAAATTCTTTTTTCTATTTTCAGCATCTTTCTATTTCTTTGTGATTAGTGCCTAGCTCTTTGCTAAATGCCAATCCTCACTTCTCTTCCTTTTCTTCAGCACAAATTCACGTACTATTGCCTTAGTTTCTTTACCCATTTCTGCTCACAAGCACTAAGAAATCAAGCAAACAAACAAAAAGATCAATCAACACCCATAACGGAAGTAAGAAAATAAATGAATAGAAGTAGAAGAAGTTCTTCTCACCTCCTTAAAGCTAAAGCTAAAGCTAAAGTAGCTGCAAAAATCTCAACTTTCAAATTACAAAAGCAAACTTATGCTGTTTAGATTTCAAGTTCCTTCTTTAAATGAAAAATAACACAGCACACACTCCTTGATTCCATTCATTTCACTTCCAGTGACTTAATTAAAAAAAAAAAAAAAATCCACTTTCCTCATAATTTCTTTCTTGTGCATTACTTTTTTCATCTTTTCCATTTTGGTCATAATTGTGATAGAGAAAAGGATATCCATACCAGAATAAAATACATTTCCATTAACTCTATTCAAATGAATGCTAGAACTTATACACACATTACACTTCCATGAAACATATACATATATATAAAATCTATGAACACCCATAAATATGTAGTCTTACAATTTAAAAACAAAGATTAGGAGATGGGTTATTAAAAAAAATTCATACCATGTAAAATTTTTGATAGAAAATTAAATTTCATCAATGGGATCTTAAAGAGGGCATTTAATAAGTGGAACAATATTCAGTTGGATAATAAGTGGAACAGGGCAGAGTTGAGACGATCTTGCATTTAGATATAGCATAACGAATAAATAAACTGGAAAATACTGCTGCATAATGCTGTCAAGACAATTTAGATCAATAATATTTGCCACATAGAAATCTAATTTTTAAATAACCTCATAACCTTGTTGAATATAAAGTAGAAATTAGGTAGCTTAATTGCAACCTCACTGGTGAAGGATATCTTTCAATAAAAGGCATATCAACCTAATGACGATATAATTATGTGGATGCATATATGTTTTTCTGATCTTTCTTGAGGTCCAGCCCCAGCTAGAAATGCAAGTTTGATTTCTTTCGGTTTGAACACATTGAAATAACTAGCAGTGTTCTTTTTCTAACGTTCTTCCTCTGTAGAAGCAGAGAGGTGATTGATTTCATCCTCCAGTCGAGCAAGGTCATAAATTTTAGCCATTACCGTAATAGCTTCATCTTTATCATCCCTACACACTAAAATGAGTACAACTTAAATATTGCTACAATGGAAAATTCAAAGTACTTGCCCCAAGAATGTGTTGTGCAGCACACCTTCATAAAAAGCCATCATGGTGATTCTGGCATACACAGCATAAGACAAAACTGAATCACAGTTGGCACACCTGCAACTCTAAGCATCCAAAGGTACCTATATTGGTAAAATAAAAATTATCAATACAAAAAAAATAAAAAATATCAAAGTAACAATAACATAGCAAAAATTTGAAAATTTACATATCATAATGTAAGGTCCAACTGAGCGTACTGAAATGAACGATTGTGGCAGCTTAATAGCATTAATAATGAACTCCATAAACGAACTCAACCACAATCCCAATCAGATAAAACTATGCCACAAAAACCATAAAGAGTAATACATGTAGTCAAAAGAAGGAAAAAGCCAGTTTAGAGTGTTTATAATTAATTCCACAGATGCATTATCTACAGCCGCAGTATCTGTCATGTGAGTGTGATGAACCTGAATATCCAGAAAATTATATGGCAAGTCATGCCAAAATACATATAATTCTAAAGAAGTGATTCGATTTAAAGTGACAATAATCAAACCTTCATAGTAACTTTTTGGCCATCATTTGTTCATGCGAGATGAACTTGAGCAAGGAAACACTTACTATAGGAACATGATCAAATTCCAACAAAAACCTAGACATAGCATTAACATTCAGTAACTAGATTGAACAGACAAAAGCTTGCACCTTTAAATTGAACTGCAGTTCTTTCATAAGTCTATATGCCATTGTATCATAGGACTGTCACAAAAGATGCATACCTTATCTGGGGTTTCACTAAGCTTTTTCTTGAAAACTTCACACACTTGATCACATAAAGACACTGGACATTTGTTCAGCATTGACTCTCTCATCGTTTGGACATACTCTTTAGGGACTAAATATTCCTGCAAAAAACTAAAAAAATTCATTTCATCATCCAACATTCTTAATCAATCGATAACACGCTAATCTCAAACAGTAAAAAAATTAATACATAGAGTCGATAACCAAATTGAAGGTAACTGATACATAATAACACATAAAAAAACAATATCAGCTATCCAATGTGTTGACCAAGCTTGATATATATCCCTCCATTTTTGAAACATAGTTCCTAAAGCTTATATGCAGACCTTAAGTGAACCCCACGTTTAATTTTCACCTTTCAACACTTCCTTTATCATACTCGGAGACCTTAAATTTTGTTAGGGAAGTGCAAATTTGGTGTCATTTCATGCGCTTCTTCAAATGGAAGAGATACTTGATGTTTAATAAGGTTAATGTTTAATTGAAAACATTTTATATTTGAAAGCAAAACATCTCTGTAACTCTATGAAGCTGTAAAAAATAACACTATCTGGAGACATACTTCAATGTTCAACAGTATTAAGCATATAAAGAGCAACATGTATAGTTTTTACAGCATAAATATTTAAAGGAAGCCTAAGAACTTTTAGATGAAATAGTTCAGAAGGGCACGGGTTGAAGTTCCATCAAAACCATAAAGTTCTTTCATAATTTTGGACTTTCCAACTCCTGATGGTCCAATCCCGTCGACCATAATAAAATATGTATTCTCCGTTACAAACTGCATAATTTTAAAAACAAAAATTCAGACTTTTTTTTCAATCAAATTAAAATTTTAAGGAAAAATCTGCTTAAAATTTAGTTTATAAATTAGCAGAAATTAAAGGGACAAAGCGATCAATGTGAAATTCCCAAGAATCAGAGGGAAGATTGAAAGAGGCGATTGCAGGGAAGCCACACCAGTGCAGCACCATTTCCTCTTCCTAACATGGACCTCTGAATTTGCCTACTGCTAGACTAGTAGCGGTGATTTTGGTCTCTGCCAATAATATTTTGGGAGTTGCGGATGCCAGTGATGAACTCGAAGAGCCATTAACGCCAATATAGCCAGCCATCAAATCTAAGTTCTGATTTTTTTCCTTTTCTTTTCAGGCAAGGAAATTGATTTTTCGGCACTTAAAAGCTTAGCTCTTTCTTATACCTCTACTGATTTCCTCTCTTATTGTTTTGGGTATTTTTTAATTTTATTAGGCCAATAAATTCTTAAATCAGCCTATCACATGAAATGCATATAATCAAATACAAAGAATAAATAAGAAAATGCCTAATTGCAGTAGGCTGCTGTCATTGTAAAAGGTTGTTGTTGATCTTCTGCCTCGACTCCTCCGCCATCATCTTCTGCTGCTTCAATCATAGTCGATATTTGGTAATAAATCAAATTTTGATTGAAGATAAATTCCCAACAAATCAAATTCACCTTTTATATAGATATAGATTTTTAACTTTTGCTTCTTGAACATCTGAACAAGGAATCTTAATGATAAATCATGTAAATACATTAGAACATATCGCTACTTTAATTCTGATTGTATGTTGCATATTCAAGTGGAACAATTCCAATTTCACACGAGAAGAAAAATAGAGAGTAATATCAATCAATAAAATTATTGATATGATCTATACTGATAATATTTCAAACTTAGGGGGAAAAAAATACGATTGGACCGATAAAACTATGAAAGCAACATTTGAGAAAGAAAAATTAATGCAATCCAGAAGCTAATTAAATTATACATGGAAATTCCAAGAATTTAATTATTAACTAATTAATGTAAAATCATTTAATTATGAAAGTTTTTCAAGAGAGTGAGTCAACAAAGCTTGCAAAAAAAAGTAAAAAGTATATATTAACCACATATGCTAGAATCAATTGATAAAAAATTGTTATCATTTAAGGTAAATTTTGAGTTCGAATTATAATATATGCAAGTGCATTAAATTAATAGTCGTGAAACTTTTAAATATATTGAATTTTTTATACTAATAGTTTAAAATATATATATATATATATATATATATATATATATATATATATATATATATATATATATATATAAATACAATTTTTGAGTCCTTTGAGTTTTGGATATTAATAATTTAAAAAAAAAAAAACCTAAAAAAAGATCACAAAAGAAAGGTTATGCCAAATTTCACCGGAGATTAAAAAAAAAAAAAAGAATCAAGATAGAACTAGTAGAAAAAAGGTATTAATTCATTGGGAGCTTCATACGGCTGTAATCGAGTCGAACTTTTAAAAGTTCAGTCTTGACTTGTTTAAAAATTAATGAACTCAAGTTGAGTTCGAACTTATTAAATTTTCAAAAATGTGGCTCAAGCTTGGTTCGGGTTCATATTTGATGAACTCAAGCCGAGCTTGCGAGACAAACAAGCTCAACAGATAGCATGTGTGATTTCTTACTACTTTTAGACTTTATTTACTTACTTCTAAATTAATATTATATAATATTTATTTGATATTATATTTACTTCATATTTAAAATTTTATTTACTTAATGCAAATACTAATTTACTTCAAAACTACAAATTTTATCATCAAACTAAAATTATATTTAATTAATATTAATACTTAATAATGTAAATTATAATTACTTCATGGAAATTTTAATTTTAATTTTAATTTTATACAAAAATTGTATAATTTTATTATTAATATCTAATTTTTATTATAAAATTTAATAATTTTATTACAAATATAAATTTTTTACTGGAATTATAAATTTTAATTGTATCATAGTATACTTACTTAATGCTATAATTTATATTAATATTACTTCATATCAAAACTATATAATTATTATTATGAATATGTACTTTCTATTATATTTAGTAACTTTTTTTTTTTTAGTAAAATATTGGAGTCCAGAAATTAGAAATGCACCCGAGCATCTCAATTAGGTTGACACCCTCTTAGCGATAGCATCATACTTCTGTTGTCCAATAAAAAATGGAATTAAAAAAAATAATTGTTAAGATACAGCAGAAAACAAGATTCCTCTAAGAATCTAACAAAATCTATACGATCCGCAACTACTAAAATCATCACAAATCAACTTATTACAAAAACTTGGCGCTAAGTTCCACCATAAAACAGAAGTAAATGAGACTATGTGATTAGCAAGAGCATCAGCCACTTTGTTTCCTTGTATATGTGAGACACACGAAAGTTCATTTAAGACACAAAATGAAGACATTGTAGACATTGATGCTTAATTTTCAAAGGAACCTACGTAGACCGTATGTTGAAAAGACAAACAACATAAAAAGAATCAGACTCCAACCATAAGCAATGTCATCCTTTTATCCAAGCAACATGAACAGCATAGATTATTGCACAAATTTGACCATAAAAGCATAATCAATTCCAATGGAGAACGCGAAAGACCCTCTCGGAAATGGTGAAGGAGTTCTGAAAATTCCACGAGCAGAAGCCATACCTGGAGAACCCACAACTGACCCATCAATATTAGCTTTGATCCATGTCACTAGAGGTGGCTACCAGTCACAGTAATTATTTTCAGCGCAGCTCCTGAAATCCCTTTAATGTGAATAAGATTAAGAATACGAAGATCATCTAGGGAATTGAACATTCTCCCAAGGCGGAAGAAATCAGAGTCTTTAATGCAATTCCATACAAACTGAAGGGTTGAATGAATGTTTAAGGCTTCATCATAAAATAATGAAGCATTTTGAATTTTCTAAATAATAACCAATCCACTAATAATTTTCATATTCCAAAGGACTGCTATTTGAAAACTGAATTGATGTTGCATTGCATCAAGACCTAAATCTAATAGAGTCCCAAAGGTATAAATTCTTTTACTAAAAAGGGAAGAGATGGCAATCCAAATAAAAGAAGCAATGGGACAACAAATGAAAAGATGAGTGTTATCTTCTACATGATCAAGACACAGATGGCAGTAAGAAGCAAAGTACATACCCTTCCTTAATAAATTGTCATCCGTTGGGAGATACCCCAAAATAGCATACCAGCAGATCATGAAAAGTGATGGAGGTAGGAATTCCTTCCAAATAAAAGAGTGCCATCAAACCATGGGTTTGGAAATTCTAAGATGATTGTACATACTCTTAACAAAGTGAACACCACTTGGAAACGAAGTCCAAACATGGATATTTAAGTCATGATAAATAGTTGAAACTGAAGCAATAATATTTTTCACTATTGCATCTGAAACATGATTTAAGTTCCATATATTATTAATAAAAAAATTGGGCACCAAGTTAGTCAACTTCTATTGTTCTTTGTCAGAAATCCTATGTTGGCTTGCCACCAAAGGGAGAAGCCACTCATCAATCCAAAAATTTAAGCAACTATTATTCCCAATAAGCCACACAATTTCTAGTCTAAAAGAAGAGTAAACCCATTTGATAGAGTACCAAATAGATTATTGCATATATGTATCATGAGGTAGCCCAAAAGAAGAAAGAAAATGATTTCGAAAAACTGAAATAGGATAGGCATGAGAAGTTATCATTTTCCAGGAAAATTTGTTTAATATAGAATCATTCAGCAGCTGAAGTTGTTTAATGCTAATACCACATTCTTTAATAGGAAGACAAGCAATTTTCCAAGGCACTATGATTAGCTTTTTATCATCAATCGTACTAGTCCAAAAAAATTTCTCATACAACGTTCAACATATGAAAGCAGAGATTTAGGCCATCGATAAATAGCAAAAGAAAGTAATAATGAACTAGTAATTACTGAATTAATCAATGTTAATTGACCAACCATAGACAAAGAAGTATTTTTCCATTTAGAGAATTTGCTATATATTTTATCTAAAATAGATTTCAACCAATGCTTTAGAGCCCTTTGAAATAAAGGCACCCTAAGATAGGAAAAGGGAATAGCACCCCTCTTAATATCCACCACTTGACAAAATTTGGCTATGCGATGTTCAGAAATAGATGAACTAAAAAAAAATTTAGACTTGCTCTAGTTAATTGCTTGTTTAGAAAGCTGACTATAGATGTTAAAAATATCATTTATAGCACGAACATTTTTAAGAGAAGCTTTCAAAAAGAGTAAGACATCATCTATATAAAGAAAATGAGTTAGGAATAATTCATGCCTTGTATATTGCATAGGAGCAACAAGACCTTGACTAATTTTAAAAGAAATTAATCTACTAAGAAAGTCTTCCACCAAATAAAATAATAAAGGAGAAAGAGGATGTCCCTATTTGACTCCTCTAGAATAAGAGAAATAGCCTTGAGGATGCCCATTAATCATAATTGAAAGCCTTAAAAAATGAAAATAATAAGAGAATCCAATCTCTAAAATGCAATGAAAATCCAAAAGCTTCTAAAATATCAAGAAGAAAATTCCAATCCATCATGTCAAAGGCTTTTCTGATATCAATCTTCAAAGCCATATTACCTTTGAAAGAAGTTTTTTTTAGAATATTAACTCCTTCATAAGCTCCAGTTATACAATATGAAATAGATCAATTTCTTAAAAACCCAAATTATTGACAAGATATAATTCTAATAGCAATAGAAGCATGGTGGTCAGCTAAAATTTTGGTTACAATTTTAATGCTAAAATTGCTAAGAATAATAGGGCGAAACTGTTCAATAGTAATAGCATCAAACACTTTTAGAATTAAAACCATAAAACTAGAATTAATTCCATAAGTCACATTAACAAAAATAAAGAAGCTATAGACTGATGTACAAACATCATCCTTCACTACATCCTAAAAAGTCTTGTAAAATATGCTAGTAAAGCCATCAGGACCAAGGGCACTATGAACATCCATAAAAAAGACTGTATTTCAAATTTCCTCATTAGAAGGACATCCAACAAGAAAAGAATTATCAACATCAGTGGCCATAGAGGAATAACCAATTGAATTAATTGAGGATTAGAAGTAATCGAATTGGCAGCCTTAAAAAATCTTGATAAAAACCACTTATATGTTGTTCAATAAGTGATTTATCATTAGTAAACGCCCCATTAATTTTAAGATGATGAATGCCTTGCCTGAAAGAGGATCTAGCAAAATGTTGATGAAACAAGGAGGTGTTGCGATCACCTGCTGCAAGCCATTCTTTCTTTGTAAAAAATTTCATGTTGTTAAGACATCGATCCAATTCCTTATGAGCTTTTAATTCTTGAGAGTGAAGGTCATCTGTAACACCATTAAGAGAAATTCTAATTGCACATCTTGCAACCAAGAATTAGCTTGTCACAACCTAAAACAGGGGACCATGACCGGTGCTAGGAAACGGAAATTCTTTAGAATTCGGAACCCGTAACAAGCCTTAAAAGAAAAACATACAATAAAATAAAATAAATGATATATATTTATGCAATAGAAATTAAATCTCAATTAATAAAAATAAGCTCATCATCATTCTTTAATAAAATATTATCACATCTTATATCATAAAATAAAATCTTTTAATACAACCTTCAGAGAAACACTCTAAAGTAAAATCCTCTTAAATGCATAAATATAAATACAACTCTCAATAGATTTAAATACAACTACTACTGTAGTATCTAGAGTACAAAGTAAAAATCAGTAAGCGATTTACATAATAAAGATAGAGTGAAAGAAATCCAGCATACAAGTCTACTGCTGAGGTCTAAAGATGAAGACTCTCCTGTACAAATATTAACGGAGGGGAGTCGGACCTCACTTAGTGAATTATTATAATATATATACATGCATACCTATATGTCAAATACAGACACTCAATAGTATATATAATAAATACATATACAGACAAATACAGACAGATGCAATAAAAATTATTTTAATACTAAAAATCGTCAGTTATGAAGGATCAAATAGAACCCTATATTTTTGCAACCTCAAATATCAATAGAACTCACTTAAGCTATACAGACCCACTTAGTTCTAAATAATTCACTTAGTTCAACTAAACAGTAGACTAGCCTCGAGACACTAAGTCAACCGAGCTCCAACAGTCTGACTATCAGTGTGATTGACCCCGAGACACTTAGTCAACCAAGCTCCAATAGTCTAACTCTCAATCACATCAATCTCAATCATATCAATCATGTCATATTTCCTCAAATAAGTTAGTAATTAAACCTACGATCTATCGCACCGGTACATACTCAGTTCTAGTGCTGTCCATTAGGAAGCACGTTCTATTAATATCTTTTATTTTAATATAAAACATACATTCAAGAAAATAAATGATGCATAATGATATTTAAAATAAATAAATATACCATATATATACCGAAAATATACCTAAAATAAACTAAGTATATTTCAAGTATATATATATGTATAATCAACTTAAATAAATCACAAAACATATTAAATTCAACCAATAATATATTTATAAACAAGCCATATTTAATTGAAAAAGGAAAACATGCATTTATTTCATAATATACCAAAATATACTAAAAGTATATTTAAAATATACTTAAACATTCTAATAGGAAATTATGCAAAAATTTATATTTAAAACATAGAAGACTAAATCATGCAACCTAAGCAATGCATATATATCATAACAACTCACAATTGTGCGCTCCTCAAGACGGGTCCGACGGGCCTAGTCCACTAGGCCTCGGTCTCGGTGCAACTAACAATAAAATAATAACATGAAAATCAGAACAAATATCTAACTTAACTTTTAGAAACTCGATCTAAAATTCTAGACACAAATAGAGAATAAGAATTTGACCAAATGTTACGTTTTAGAAGAATTCTACTGAAAATTCGACAGAACCTCCTCTATAAAACAGACATCTCTCTACTTAAAAAGTAGAGTCGGTCCTGCAAAAAAACACACTTTGAAAATAATTCACAAAACATTCACACAACCCTCAGTAAGGATCATAAACTATAAATTTCATCGACCGAGGTCCACAATTCACAATAAAATACACAAAATATATTAAAATTTCATAAATACTGAAAATACCCTTTTGATACCAAAATATAGCAAATTTAAATATTTAAACATTAAAAATAATTATTTCACCGATATTTACTTAAAAACCCTAATATTAATATAATATTATTAAAAATTGATAGATCTCAATAAATTCACAAATATTAATGAAAATTCATTTTATAAATCTAAATTACTCGATTAGTCCAAAAACATATCAAAAGTTACTAAAAACCCAAATATTTACAAAAATAGTATATTATATATAATTTGAAAATAATTTTTGAAAAATAATATTAATTATTTAAAAATATTAAATAATTTGTAAAAATCATTTTTATACCTCAAATAATTATTAAAACCAATTAAAGTTAATATTTAACTATAGTTACTACCAAATTACTAAAATACCCCTAGTATATAAAAATTCACATAATATACTAAAAATACTCAAAAAATTCCATAAAAATTACTCTAAAATTATTTTATCAACATATAATTCAATAAAATCATCAATTATACTCAATTAACCAATTAATTTTAACAAAACACATATATAACCTATATTTCCAAAATTGACATAAACTAAATAAAATTATAATAACTACACAAAAATCACAAAAATTATAAATTAAATTCTAAAATTAATTTCAACCACCAAAAACACTAAAAATCACAATTTCACAATTTATTTAATTAATTTACAAAAATTAGAAAATAATAATAAAATAATCAAAAATTCACAAAAATCAAAATAAATTCCAAAAATTACACAAAAACTTCCAGAGGTAGATTAAGAACAATATTTGTGAAGGAATTAAGCTTGAATCACAAAGAATGAAGTTCAAAAAAATCAAGAACTAAAAATGGCCGAAATTGAAAACTAGCTTAAAACCTTACCAAATCAAGTTTTTATGCAAAAGGAAGCTTGGAATCATTCTCTAGGGAGTCTAAGGAGTGCAAAGGCACCAGAATCACCGAGTTTGGTGCCCAAAAAGGTGGTGAACGGAGAAGAGGGTGATTTTCTGCCAAAATGGGTTCATTGAGCTGCTGCCGGCGCCGAAGAAGACAACAGGGACAGCAGAGCTGCTGGTTGGAGGGGTGGTCAATGGTGGATGAGCTGGAGGTGCTCTGAATAGAGAGGAACGGACAGTGATAGTGAGGGTGGCTCGGTTTCGGGGAGAGAGGAAGAAGAAATAGGTTTTTTTTATTTTTGTTTTAATAAATATATATATATATATATATATATTCGGGGAGAGAGGAAGAAGAAATAGGTTTTTTTATTTTTGTTTTAATAAATAAATAAATAAATATATATATATATATATATATATATATATATATTAACTTAACTTTATATTATAATATTATAAACCTTATAATATATACACATTAAACACACACCACACATTTATCACACATGCATAAATATATATATATATACACACACACACACACATATGTATACAACACAATATATACACATAACATAATTATCAAACCCTAATATTATTCATGCATGCAAAATAATGTATTATTTATAAAAATTTAGGTCAATAATATAGTTCATTAAAATAATAATATTAAAGTATTAATGCTCTAAGTTAAAGATTTATTAAAACACTATTTCACGAAATAAAAATGATTTAAAGACATGTTTATGTAAAATATATTAATTAAACGTAAATAATAATAATTCATGAAATAATTAAATAATTAAATATAGTTTCAAAATTATTAACACTACATATCCTATTTTATGTTAAAAAAAAAATTAAAAACTTGGGTTATAACATAGCTTTAGCAATATTATCTTCAAGCTGACCAAAATAAATGCGATTCCAATCCTTTAAAGCAACCCGCAATCTTTTCAATTTGGCCCCATGGCTGCATAGCGTGAAGACTATCCATCAGAATAACCCAAGAATTAGAAATAAACTCTCTAAGTCTTGGATGAGTAATCCACATTGCCTAGGAGCAAAATCTAAAAACTACACGATCATGAAGCTCACAAGAAAGCAATAAAGGACAATTATTAGAGTTATGTTTGGGAAGCACAGAACAAGCAATAACATTCCAATAGTTAAAAAATTGAAGATTACCCAATGCTCTATCCAACATGCTATCCACTCTATTAGGACCATGTTGACCATTAGTCCAAGTCAATTGAGAACCATGAGCAGGAATATCCGAAAGCATACGGTCATATATGAATGTTCAAAATTCTCTACAAGGACCTGAAGTAGGAGAGATTCCCATTTTGTCATGAGCACCCAAAATAGAATTAAAATCACCAATTACACACTAATTAGATGAAAAATTAGTTGAATAATTATAAAGGTCCGCCCAAAGATCCAACCTTCGATTTCTCCAAGCACTGCCATACATAAAAAAAAAATCCTTTGCAACTAATTAGCAACCAAAATATCAATAGTTATATGTTAAACATGAATGCTAATGGAAGAAGGCACATGCTAATCATGTTTTCTAAGCACCTAAATAGAAGGAAAAGCACACAAATTTTAAGCAATTAAAGATAAATACAACCTATCCCAAAAAGCACCGACGATGGAAGAAAACTCCACTATTGGTTCAACAAGACAAATAAAATTAGGAGACTATTGTCTAATGAAAAAAGTTAAAGGACATTGGATATTGAGATTCCCCAAACCTCTACAATTCCAATAAAAAATCTTTATAAATTAAGTTTTTAAGGTTTTTTAACAACTCTTTTAAAAAGAGTTACTTTGTGTAGTTGAGCAATATGACCTTTCTTTTTTGAAACTGTAGTCCATGTCCCACTATCGAGCTCAACTTCATCAGCCCATGAGTGTTTAGATCCATTATTCACAATAATAGATTGATTTATTATAGAAGCATGGCCATCACCATCATGCTCATTGTCAGTCTCCCGATTAGATAAAGACCTATCATTATAATCACTTACGTCTTGTAACTGAGCTATTTTCCCATCTTTTGAAAGCTTACCATTATGAGAAGGATCTGGGATTTGTGTAGCAAAAAGAGGCTCTTCTGCATGAACCTTCTAGTCACGTAAAAATGACCCAATTACATAAGGTACATTGGTTGTATCAAGTGCAGCATCAGTTTCTAGACAATCTTCAATTTGATTAATATTGTCAATGATAGAATGTAGCTATTGAAAAGCATTACTGACATGAACCACAAATGGTTAAATTGGTTTAGGTTTCCAAACTTGTTTAAGAGCTTCTAGTTTGTCTACTTTAGGTTTAGGCGCTTCTGAAATAACATTCTTTTTCCCTTACCTATAATCTAGAGAAGAGTGACCTATATTGGAGCAGATATGATAAAAAGAGGTAAATTCTCATAGACCACCTCCATGAAAAAACTTTTTTTGATTCTCTCTATTAAAAGACTCTCTGGTAAATTTGATGAAAGATCAATATTAATGAGGACTCAGGCATAGTGTCTAAATTCACCATGTATGGTTGCATTATCAATTTTCAAAGGAATACCAATTCCTTTAGAAATGAAAGCGAGAATCTGAGGATGCCAATCTTCCTATGGAAGTTTATAAAACCACACCCAAATCTGACTGTTTGTAGATTTCTGAGCTAACAGATCAAAGTATGGTGTCCAATGCTAAAGGCGTAGGATGCTTGGTTTTAAAATAATTGCTCCACGGCTCCAAACTGAGTTTTTTCATCAAGTGAATGAAGGATCACACGGTAGAAACCATGTCCGAGAGAAATCAATCTCCAATTGCTTTAAAGACCATAGACCGATGAAAGTTTCCTTTTTAAAATATCTAATTTCCATGGTGATTCTCCTTCACAGAGAATGATTCAAGTAATTAATTGGTGTTGGCAAACAAAGAGTTATTGTTCACATAAATCTTAATTGATTTTGATAGCGATATATCCTCCTTTGTTTGATGTAACAGTATCATCGACATCCATAATTTGGGGAGTTTTATTAGTGATAGCTATAGCATACATTGTTTTTTCTATATGTTTCTAAGGGGCAGCATAGAACATGTCCCTATGGCTCGGGTAATCCATGTCAAAGAGAGGGGCCAAGGCTGCTGGAAGGCAGCACCTGAGGAGAACTCCATGAATGTATACCTCTATTGAAGGAGGAATCCTTCATTTGTATTCTCTCCCATGATCATTTATAATAAAATTACGTAATTATTCAACATACAATTTTCTTTCTAGGCTGCATTATTCTATTTTATTTGTATTTTGTATTTTCTTTTTATGTTTTTTAATTACTTTTAGCATTTTATAGTCACAAGAGTCATATTAATTTAAACTGAGTATGAAAGATCCATAAAAAAGTTAAGTGTCTCATAATTTATTTTTTAATTTGAAAGATTCAAATTTAAAACCTTACTCAAAAAATTCAAATTTTTTGTAATCTCTACCAATAAACATTGATTTCATTTTTATTTTTAATACTTATAATTTAATTCAAAGATATAAATCTTAATTAATGGAGAACTAGCTTAATTAATCAATATTTTATTATTTCTTAAAGAGATGACCATTTCTAACTTTTTTACTAGGAGTTTGGTAATTAAAAAAACAACATAAATTAGAAGATATATATATATATATATATATATATACACACACAAAAATTTATATGGAAGAAAATGAGCCTACACATTTCTCAATATTTTGAGTGTTTATACATACAATAATCCAATCCTACGTATTCAGGGAGAAGAAATTCGCACTTTGTTGAGAGGAGGAAACTGAAAGTTAGATTCTTGTAGCTATAGGGCAGTCTTTCAAAAAGTGAATCATAGATTCATCTTCCTGGTAACATAGAGGGCAAGTTGGCGATGGGATAGCCTTCCTCTTGTAGCACAAAAGGCTTGTAGGAAGACAATCTCTGACAACCAACCATAAGAAGGATTTAATCCTTTAAGGGCCTTTCCATTTCCAAATTTTTTTTCCATAAGGTATTTGGAATAAGGGGATCATTAGTGTTAAAAATTTTAGAAGCAAATTTGGTGGAGAATTTTATGGAAGGAGAAAAATTCCAAAAAATACTATGTGGATAATTTATTACAAACAGAGGAAATGTATTGGCCAGCTTAAGACAAACATATTGAGGAAGTAGGTTATAAAGATCATTCCACTTCCATCTGCCTTCCTAAGTAACATAAGAAGCAATTGATTAATTTATAGAGTCAAGGGGATTAACTCCTTTTAGCCAATTATCTTTCTAGAAGTTAATGGATTTTCCATTGCCGACATTCTAAGAAGTTCCTTTAATGATTAACTCCTAAATTGAACACTACCCTCTCCAAATGTTTGAGCACCCAAGTTTAGCCTTCAAAGTGCTATTAAGCAAATTAGTTTTGACATATTTACTAAGAAAAAGTCTAACCCATAAAGCATTCAGAGTAGACATAAGCCACCACCCAAACTTTATGAGAAAAATTTTGTTCATATCCTTAGCTTTTCAAAGGCCTAGACTACCCTTACATTTAGGCTTGCACACCCCATCCCAACTTACCTAGTGCATTTTTTAATCACTTTCCATCGAGCCCCAGAAAAAATCTCTCACTACTTTATCAATCTCCTTACAAGTTAAAAATGGAAATTTCATTGAAAGTATAGGATAGATAGGCATGGCTTGAAGCATTGAATTTGCCAACGTAATTCAACCCACTAAAGAGAGGTTCTTAGCCTTCCATCCAGAAAGGCTCTCTAATTTAATGAAACCCAACTTACTGCAAATGTTTAAGATAAGCAAACTGTGAAATTTTTTAAAAAAATAAATATAAGTCTTATTTTTTTTAACCTGCTACCCTAAGGAATTAGAAAACCCATCCATGCATTTTTGAATGACAACAGCTTAATCACTAGAAGCTTCAAAAAATAATAAGAGATCATCAGCAAAGAGAAGGTGGGAAAGCAAAGGATCATTCTTACTTAGCTGAATAGGCTTCCAAGTTCCAAATTTGATTAGAGAGTAGATGAGATGGGACAAACATTCTATATAGAGAACAAATATATAAGGCAAAATTGAACCCCCATGTCTAATGCCACGTGTAGGAGAAAATTTTTTTATGAGTTCTCTATTCTAAACAACTTACATGCTAGGAGTTTTAATACACTTCATAATTTTGTTCGTCAAAATTGCATGGATCCTACTAGTTTTAAGAGAATCTTCATTGAAATTCCATTTAAGCCTGTCGTACGCTTTTTCCAAGTCATCCTTGATTGCCATGACACCTTTCTTACGAGTCCAGTTTCTTATTGAGTTCACAACTTCTTAAAACATAATAATATTATTTTTGTTCTAACAACTGGGAACAAAGCTAAATTGTGTTTGGCTTACAAGCTTCTTCATGAAGGGCTTAATATGCTAACCATAATACTAGTAATGACCTTATAAGCTACATTGCATAAGCTTATAGGCTTGAGCTACAACATGGTTGAAGGATTCAATACTTTAGGAATGGGAATAATGAGAGTCTCATTAAGTTTAGGATCTAGATTACCAGTCACAAAAAAAAAAGATTTACCATGTAAAAGACACTATCACCAACCACATCCCATTGACTTTGATAAAATATCAAAAGGAGGCCATCTAGTCCCGGGGCTCTATGTTTGGAGTTACTATATGGCTACTGTGGTAATGGAGGAACCAGTTTGTGTTTGGTAACCAAATCATTCCTTTGGAAACTGTGAACAAAAATATTCTCTTTTGCTGTAAAGAAATTCACAATTCTGAGGCTTGTTGCTCTAGTCTCCCCTCTACATTTTCTTTAAGTTCTCAACCTGTTGATTGATCCCCTCCGAATGTCGAGTTTGTGAAACTTAACACTGACGATAGTTGCATGCCGCACTCTATGAATGTAGGTATTGGTGACTTGTTTCATGATCATAATGGAAAATGGATTATAGGCTTCACTAAGAAATGTGGAGTTTGTACCAAACTTAAAGTTGAGCTTTAGGGAATCCTTAGCGGTTTACAGATTGCTCAGGAACAAGGATTCACTAAGCTGGTCATTAAGTCAGATTCCCTTACTACAATTAAAGCCATCAACAATTCAGTTAAAGTCTTTGGAAATAGCAACAAATTCATCAACTCCATTACTTACAAAAATAAGGGGAGCTTAAGAGGTTCTGTTCAAAGGTAGATTAGCCAATTTTTGCATTGACTAGCTTGTGAGAGAAGGAGCTATGGCAAGTAATGATGATCTGTTTGTGCTTTTTTCCGCACCTGATAACCTAAAGACTCTTCTCCATACTGATTGGGATGTAGTAGTCAATTAGTCCTTTTTCTTTATTTATTTTTTTATACTCGGGCATTTGCTATGTATATTCACCTCTATATATATATATATATATATATACACACAGCAATTACAAAATTAACAAACTAACAGAAATGTTTCCATCTATCTAATCAGCTGGCTGCATATTCAAGTGGAACCATTTCAATTTCAATTTCGCGTAAGAAGAAAATAAATAGTAATATGAATCTATAAAACAAATAGTAATATAAAGTCATAATATTTCAAACTTAAAGGGAAACAAAACTACAATTGGATCGATAAAATTACGAAAAAACAATGAAAGCAACATTTGAGAAGGAAAAATTAATGTAATCCACAAAGTTAATTAAATTTTGGAAATTCCAACTATTTAATTATTAATAAATTAAGGTGAATATCATCTAGTTATGAAATTTTTTTAAGAGATTGAACGAACATCTTTTTTTTCATATCAATCAGTATTAAATTATTTTTTAAAATAGTTTGTTCTATATATTTTAATTAATATGAGAAAATACTGTTAAACCCATAAAAAAAAGGAGAATATTAATTTATCAAAAATTAAATTAAGAAAATTAATCATGCTTCCGTAGTTGGATGACTTATTCAACAAAATTTTTCCAAGAAATTTAATCAACAAAACCAACATGAAAACAACTTGAAGATTATTTTGATTAACTTTTAACACAAGTAATTGTTGAGGTCAAAAGGGCTTTGGCATGTAATGAAAACCACAGAAATTTTCACATCACAGGAAACTGAAAAAATGAAATTGCCATGAGTGCATTCCTTGCTTCCAATTTGGAGAATAAAAGGCGTGCTGGTTGGCCAGTTTCAAACCGAAAGACTAGGTTCAAATTTGATTTTAAACGTATTTTGCCTTGGCAAAGATTGGTCAAGCGTCCCTGTAATCAAATCTCACCACCCAATTGCCTTCTTCTTCAGAGGCTTCGGTATAGGTCAACAACTCTCAAATCTCCACCTTGGCTTTTGAAGGTTCAAAATTTAAACTTTTAGACCAATGACTCTGGCCCCACATGTGATGTGAAAGTACGGACCTTCTTACATAAACCAAGACCCCACTGCTCTCTTCCTCGAGTCGTATAAGGAACTTGTCAAGATTTTATGTAATGCTGCTAATAAAACCAGTAAGCATCCATAATACATCTATCTCAACCTTTATTATTATTATTATTTTCAAGCTTTACCAAGACGGCAGAGCCTTTGAGGAGTAATAAAGAGAAACCGCGTGGACAGCCCATTCATTCATTGATATCAATTAAAATTATGACCCAATGGACGGCAGGCACTTCATTAAATGTCCCTTAATTACTCACTAATCTTATACTTAGTGAACTTTTCGTTTATGCTAATTAGTTGAGATATTTGATTATTATTTATACATGTCTCTCATACTTTATCATTTTGTGAAGCTTTTATATACATTAAACTAAAGAAGTTGCATGTACCAAGCTTTTTCTTTATCATCGTTATACTTGCCTGGGCCTTGACATATAGCGAGAGAAACCATAATTTTTTTTATTTTATATTTTTTTTCTTACACTTTTTTATTCTCTGATAATATAAGGGTTGTGTTAAAAAAAATAATACGGGTTCGTGGCCGCGATGATATTATTCATGTTATGATCGTCACATAAAACATGACTTTCTCTTTTTGAATATGTATATTTCAATTCCTAATATTTAAAATTCATTAAATTTTAATTAATATAATTTTATTTGAATAAAATCATAAAAATAGTGAAAAGATTTTAACAACTATTTAACATAACTATATATATCATATTTTAATAAAAAAATTTATATTTAATGAAACTAAAACTTTTTTAGTATGAAATAAATTTACTTTATAATGTTAGAATTATATTTAAGTATAAAAATATATGCATATATGTGAAATATTCAATAAAAAATTAACGGTTGTGGAGCACACAATAGAAAATAAGTATTTATCATAAAAATCATAAATTTTTATTAATATATTATAATTGTAAAAATCTGAATTCAATACATTTACAATTTTTACAAGTAATATAAAAATTTATATATATAATATTATAGATCTGAATTCACCTAACTAGATAAGATTAAAAGAAATTTTGAACTCAGAATTATTTAATCCAATTAGATGGCACATCTAAATTATTTTATTTTATTTGGAAAAAAAGAATATAGAGGAAATTAAAACGCGTGGAAATTTGCAGGGTATTGTATAGATTAGAGAATGCAAGTAGTATCTCTCATCTCGTGCAATCAGAGGCAGAGCAGCGTGGTCTATGGGGTTGAAGGGACGGAAAGAAGAGCACACACCTCCCCATATCCTCTGTTTCTACTCTTTGAATGCTCTTTGTCTCCCACATATCAAACCCTCACAGCTGTCTTTTATTTATTTATTTATTTTTCTTTATTTTCTAAGTTACATTTACATACCAATTAAGATGTAGAAATTGGTAATACATAAGACTATTTCTAAATGTAGACTATGCAAGAGGAAAATGAAAAGTCCTGATCTAACCACTAAATGAAAATTAGCTAGAGAGTGTAATCATATGCTAATTTTTTTTTTAAAATATTTTGAAATATAATATTTAAATTATGTCATCGTCCTTTTAAAAGAAATGATTATTTCTTATTATATAATCCATTAAAATTTAAATTCAATAAATTTTTTAGTACTATGTTAGACAAAAAAAATCATCTTCAGGAGTTAATTGCCTAACATATATGTAAAATTGACTTAATTATTATTAAATTTTAATTTAAAAGAAAAATTGCAAGAGACAGCCTTTTGATTGTTTCTTCTCAATAAAGCCAATCTTAGTCATAAGGTTGATTTGACTCTCTATTATATAAAAATGAAATAGAAATTAAAATTAAAAACGCACCAAAACTCACTACATTGGAGTTCTACATAAACCCTACCCGCCCAGCTAAGCTTGAGCTATACTCGACAGCATTCACTTCATTTCTTTCTTTCCCTTTCTCTTTCTCTTGAGCTGTAGCTCTTTAGCTCTGTCTCTTTTTCCTCAAGAACTTGTAAAAACAAAGCAGCAATGGCAGAAGTATTGTCTGAGGAGCAGATTGTTGAGTTTAAAGAAGCCTTTTGTTTGTTTGACAAGGATGGAGATGGTCAGTTCATATCTTCTTTAATACATATATAATTTATATGTGAATATTGCTTTGCTTCTTCTAGCTCTAGCTGTTCTAATTAATCCTCTGGTTCTGAATGTGGGTACTGGGTGCAGGTTGCATTACTATAGAGGAATTGGCTACTGTGATTAGGTCATTGGATCAAAACCCAACAGAAGAAGAGCTTCATGATATGATTACTGAAGTTGATGCTGATGGAAATGGTACTATTGAATTTGCTGAATTCTTGAACTTGATGGCCAAAAAAATGAAGGTAATCAATATATAACATTTTGCTAACATGATGCTATTATATAGCCTGCAGAGACATGATATTTTCTCTGCTTTTGTTCTGTCAAAACCAGGAGACTGATGCAGAGGAAGAACTGAAAGAGGCATTTAAAGTCTTTGACAAAGATCAAAATGGGTTTATTTCAGCTAATGAGGTAAAATATTTTCCTAATTCAATTTCATCAATCCTTCCTCCAACAATGTTGTTATTATGCCATGAAATTTACTCTCTAATTACTGAAGAATATTAGGTTAAAATAATCCAAAAATTTCATTTTAGAACAGAAGCATGTTACTCTGAGTTTGAAACCTTGTTAATCAATTAATTAACAGTAAAATGTATAGCATGAAGACAACTGTGTTTCCTGCTTTTTGTTTTGCTCGAGGGTCGGCGTTGACAAAGTGAGAATATTTTACTTTAATAATTCTACAAGTAGAGCCACATTGTTGACAATTGAACTTCCAAATAATACCATTAATTATAATCATAATAATACAAATAAATAGCTTAAATTGTTCTTCATCCTTTTTTTTTTATACAAATTTATTTTTAACCATTACGGACTCAGGAGGAGGATGGACCAAGTCCGTCCACTCATGCCATAGCGGCCGAGAACAATGGCAGAGAAATTATTGAATTTTAATTAATCTATATATATAAAATAAAAAAATTAATTATCTATTTTCAATTTTATAGAATCATTCAATTTTGTTTTAGAAATTTAAAAATATATAAATATTGGTGCAACTGAGTAATTTCAAAATATGTAATATCTGATGTTTTAATTTTATGTATAAAAAAAATAAATATTGAAAAAATTTTGTTCTCATTAAAAGTCCATCAGATTCAAATTTTGAATTAGTTGAAACTTTTATAATTATGAAAAATATCAAATAAAGAAAAACCACAAGTACATTACACATATAAATAAAATTCAATAATTAATTTGTTGGCATTAGTGTAAATGAGATAAATACTGGAATATAAAATTTATTTCTTCGGCCATGGATAGAATATATTATTAATTTAAATCCGTATAACAATAATTCGTACGATTTAGCATACAGTGAACAATAACTCTGTTTGCTGAAGCATGCATTACATTTAAGAATAAGCATTTTGATTAGAATATTTGATTATCAAGATGGAATATAATTAATTAATTAAGCAATGAATTTGATCTTTTAGTTAACCTTGTGCAGTTGAGGCATGTCATGATCAATTTAGGAGAAAAGCTAACAGATGAAGAGGTGGAGCAGATGATTAAGGAGGCCGACTTAGATGGCGATGGTCAAGTTAATTACGATGAATTTGTTAAAATGATGACTGCTGCAAGTTGATTAATTAATTTTTTTTTCTATATTCTTAATTTTAATTTCATATTCATAAAAATAAGTGTTGTATTGTTGTTTTCCATTAATTTGTTGTTGTGTTGTAGCCAAATTATTTATTAATGACCAACGTGTAGAAGGATGGGTTGAAAAGTCACCATTTGATTTGTTCAATTATGAATTTTGCTCTTTCATTTTCTTTTATCTTTTTTAATGTAGAATGTAATTAATTCAGTCAAATTCACATAAGATCTTAAAATAACTAATTATTCAAAATAAATCAGTTTTAATTCGAATATAATTATAACAATATAAAATAATTTTTAATAATTAATTTAATATAAATATATATATTACGATTTAAATTTAAAATATTATTTAATACTATTATGATGGTTGGTTATTGGTTATTCTCCAATTTTCTTATGCAAAGTAGTTTGCTACTATTAAACTAGATCATATATTTATGCTTCACCTACAATATGCTTGGATTATACATGTGTGTGAAAAGAATCAAAAGGGAAAAAAAAATTGACAAATTAAACTTTTTCTGTTTGTTTTATACCAATCCGAGTTTAATATTTAAACCATATCAATTAGTTAGTGTTTTTAAATATAAAATTTTTATTGCGTATAAATTGTGCAAATATTTTATATAAAAAATAATTATATTAATTAATAAAATTCAATTATATGTTAATCTGATGAATTTTCCAACTTTTTAATATATTCTCCAACTAACTAGAGAAGGTATATGGATGTGAAATTTCTCCAACTTTTGGTTCCAATATTTAGACTTTTGACCGAGGAACAAGTTCTGGACAGTGTGTATATATTTCCACTCTCTTTTGGAAAAGATATGGATTACTTTTGCCCTTCCCCATTGACTGCTCACGCTAGAATTCCTTTTATTTTACTTTTTTATCCAAAAGTCTCTTTCATTAATTATTTAATAATATTCCACAATCCGCAAAAAAACCTTTTTATCCTCTTTATTAGTAGATAGTACTCTTATAAGTAAAAATTTTTATTTTTTATTTTTTATAGGTTATAATAGAACTGTAGCCGTTATAACCTGTTATGCGTATTAAGTGTTTTTATTATATACTTTGTGAAAATTTTGGCCAAAATATCTCACACTTGGACTTGCTTAATCATTAAGCCAAGTATAATAAATCACACTTAGACATAAAGGCATATCATAGATAGGTTTATTTTGACGTGCAACAAATTCATTGATATTTAAAATTTATTAAATTAATTAATTTAGTGTAATGTAAATAAAATTATAACAGAAAGTATATATTATTTTATTTCATTTATAAAATTAATTTATTTCATTTGTAAAATTATTTAAGGATGGAAACTTCTTTTTTTTTTTTTTTTTCAAATGGAAACCAATTTGCTTTACCTTTTTTGATGAGTGCTTTATTGATTTAATTCTTCACATTTATTACTTGAAATTTCATGTATAAACCTTACCTAAATTAACATAATTGTGTTAGTGGGGAATAATAAGTGATAACTACTTTCCAATGACATTTTAAATTACAAGATTTAATTCTTGTTGTCCTCTCTATTTAAAAAATAAAAAAACATTAATTGTATTAACAATATCAACTGAACAAATAATACAAATCCAAGGCAGAAAAGCTGCCTATTCTGCAATATTCCTCTCCAAACCTTCCAATTTCTCTCCAACAAACCCCAGAATAAATTACATAGCAATTACATCAAGAGATTCAACTAAAAACTTACATCAGAATACATTAAACGTTATGCAGCATAAGCAGAAAATAACCAAAAACAACTAATCACAGTTACACAAGTTATAGTAGTAACAATCAGCTGTCTCTTAGTCCATTGATTAAAACTCCAGTTCTTGGGAAAAAAAAAACCTAAATAAGCAACTGAACCCAATCAAAAACTGTGAAAATGGGAGTAATGAAATTTCTTGAGGTGGTTTAGTTAATCACAGTCGTACAACACATGCAGTTGGTGAAAAGAGATGATCTGCGCTTGTGTTTCTCTTTAACTTTCAATGGCGTTGCAGAGACTTCTTTATTGATTACCTTCTTTGCGGCGGCTTCTTTATCTTGTTTATTTTGTATAACAACATGGGCTTCCTCATCTTCTTTCAAGAATCCAAGAAATGGTGTTTTTGACTTCTCAGAATCACTTTTTTCCAGCGTTATCACTTTCTCTTGTACTGGCATTTCTTGACAATTGAGTAATTCTTCTTGATCATGTTGAGCTTGTGAAAATGAGATTCGAAGACTTATATCAACCTGGCTTGATAACCCTTCAATTGTATTTTTATCCTCATAAAGCAGCGGCGTGTCATCTGATTCTTCAGTACTTCTTGCTTCTATTCGTAAATCAAGATCAAAGCTTGGAGATTTCCGCATCTCTGCACGAATATTCAAATAATCAGGGGTTGATTCGTTGCTGAATCTTTTCACACTTTCTTGTCGCTCATAACTGCCCCTTGCAAAGAGATGCGTTTCAACCTTTTCACGTTGTTCCGTGAACTGAACTGCTGAAGTTGATGAATTAGCTTCTGCCGAGGTTTCCGGAACTGCTGTAGTATAGCATAGAACTCCACGTTGTGGTTTCTCAATTCCCAACTGAACCGCAGATACTGCAATATCCATTGTTGAACTTGGAGATTTTGGAACCTCTGCCTGAATCTTCTTTTCAGGACTTGGTCCAGCGCTGAAGCCCCCTGCATTTTCTTGTTCCTGAACTCCAACCTTCGCAAAAATAGATGAATCATTTTTTTGATGTTGCTCAGTAGAATTATATGCTGAAGATGAAGAATTAATTTCTGTCACCATCTTTGTAGCTGCGTCTGTGACTTGAGGTAGACCTTCTTCTGCAGGTTTCTCAATTGCCAACTCAGCTTCAGAGACTAAGGTCTCTACGGCAGAGCTTGTGGCATGGAAACTGGAAGCTGTTGCAGCAAAGAAGCCACTGTTGCTCTCAAGCTTTGGGTCTAACGTTGAATCACTGCTATCTTGAGCATTGTCAGATTTGGTTACAGTTTCCTGTTGGTGATCTTCAGCCTGGAACAGAGAAGCAGGATCACACGGCAACCGTGCATCTGCCGGTAGTGATTTGGAGAGGAACTTGTCACCACAGTCTGTATCATCTGTTTCCCTTTTGGAGACACCTGGAGCTTCTATGTTCTCTTTTATCTCTGCAATTTGCTTCTCTGTAGGCTCCTCTTGCTTGGCTTTGAAATCTTCAGATTCCTCTTCATTGTGTTTGCCATTTGTAAATGGCAATTCTGCTGGAAGCACTCCAAGCTCAGGAACCACCATAATTGCTACTTTAGAGGCCTCACTCTGGTTGTCAGATGCCTTAACAACCTTCACCTCCTCAACTTGGCAGTTCTCCTTGTGTACACGATCATGAGCAGTATATGGACCAGGTTTGCAATATCTCCATTCCTCTTTACTAGTCTTTCCATTTGCAACGAGTGACTCGGTTGCAAAATTTCTAAGTTCAGGAACCATCATAATCTTTCCTTCAGGACCATTGAAATGCTCTTCAGAAGCCTCATTCTTGCTGTCAGGTTGCTCAACAGCCTTGGCCTCCTCAACTTGACAGCTCCCATTCGTGGCAGCATCAAGAGCCGAATATGCCTCAGGTTTCCTATCATTCAACACATCTTCATTGCTTTCACCATCGGCGATCAATGAATTCACCGCTAACATTCCAGGTTCATGAACCGTCAAAATCTTTCCTTCAGGCCCCTCACAAAAATTTTCAGAAGCCTCATTCTGGTTGTCAGTTTGCACAAGAATATTCGCATCATCAAGTGGGGAATTCCCGTTGCTAGCAGTAGCATGAGCAGTGATAAGATTATCCTCCTTCTCATTGTTCTCACAACTTGGATTTCTTATAGAATCTGTCTGGGATGCACTTTCCTTGTCGATCTCTGATCCCCTGACAGATTCATTATTATCGTGCCTGCTCACCGCACTTTCTGATTCTTTTTCTGTTAACTTGGTCTCAGGAAGAGAGACTTTTTCTAGTTGTGACTCGACAGAGTCAGTTCCGTTACAGTTCAACTTACCAACTCTTCCTCCACTACAGACTTCTAAAAGATCTAATGATACCTTTCTTGTTTCACTCGAATCATTCTGAAGCTGAACTCCAATTTCAACTTGAAATGTATGTTCTCCAGACATCTCATCTCCTTGAGATACAATTTTCTCCGTTACATCTTCAATGGCAAGAGAAACAACATTTTCTTCTGGGCTGTCAGATATGAAAGAATCTAACAGGCGACCATTCTCTTTGCCATTGCATGCAACACTTGATCCTGCCATATTTTCAGTTCCTCTAGGTAAATTAATGCTGTCTTTTCCTGAGTGGTGAGCCTGAACTTTTGGCAATTCATGTTGATCAGGAGTTTGTTCTTTAGAATCTTTAGATTCTGGATCCTGAGCTGAGGATATTGCAACAGAAGTTGAATTTAGCATAGCCTCTTCCTCTGTACATAGCAAATCAAGATAGAAAGATCTTAAAGTTGGTTCTACGGTGTTTATATATGCCTATGTTATTAAACTGTCACTATTTCTTGACCAAGATAAGTATTTCTTAGGAACTATAAGTCCTAATAATATAAACTAAGATAAATTAGGATAAGGTTTAGTTAACCTATGCCGAAGGAAGACTGTTCCTCATTCTGATTGTTGCTCATTTCCAGAATTTTCTCCTCTGAGTTTGATGATGTTTGGTCCTTGCGATCTTCTGATTGCTCTGCCAAAGAAGCTTCAGGTTGAAGTTCACTTTCTTCGCCATTTTCTTCACCAAGTTTCTTTTCAACTTTTGGAGATTCAACAGGAGGGTGAATTTCTTGTTCTGCAACAGCTGAAATCCCAAGTTAACATACATATGCACCTTAAATTTATACATAGTAAGTTTAGAAACTGCAAACCTGTTTCATCAGATGTCTGGTTAAGAGCAGGATTATCTCCTTCTCCATTTGAAGCATCAGAGTCCAACCCTGTTTCTTTCTGATGATAATCTTTACTTTCAGTCATGGGAACCACCATGTTATTTTCTCCTTTTACATCAGTAGCATGAACAGATTCAGGCAAAGATTTTTCCTGACCTTCAGGATTGGTGTTATCCTCTTCTGTATTAATACATCAGCATGGAAAGAAACAAATAAACGTTCATATTCGGCAAGTATAGAGCTTTAGAGTAAAAAATAAAAAACGTTGAGGGTCAAGCCATACCTCGCAATCCTGATGTGTTATTGTTGCCCATCTCATTTCCCATGTTCAATTTTTCAAAGCCTACAAATATAAATGAAGCAGTAAGATAAGCACTGACAATTGCGGACCGCAGTAGCTATGCCCTTTACTTTAGTACATGAACCGAAGGGAGTTGAAAAAACAAAGCCTACAAGCTTGAAAAATCGGGTTAAATGTACGAGTGGCTACCAAACTTTATATTTATTACAATATAAATATTAAATTTTAATTTATTTCTTTTTTCTCATCCAATTTTGACTTTATTTTAAAAAGGATACTGTTAAAAATTTTTAATCCTTTAACTTTCTCTTAAAAATCATTGTAACTCTCAATCTCATTATTTTTTCAATTTAGTCTAAAAATTGTAAAAAGTTTGAAAGTTTGAGTTGTAATACTTTTTATGATGAGTATATTCTTATTAGACATAATCAAAATAATTTTTAACATTTTTTATATTTTCTATAAATATATAAAAAATGTGGATTTATTTATAAAAAAAATCTTTAATTTTAGATTGTTCAGGTAAAAAAAAAATTTAAATAACTGTTATAAAACTAAATAAAAATTTGATATATAAAAAGATACAATTAAAATTTGGTAACTTAATTAAAATAAAATTAAAGTTTGATATCATGCGTTTGACCCGTGAAAAATTCATAGTATTACGATGATGACGATGATGATGATGATGATTGTGTTCACATGCCTGTAGCTATAGCCATTTGAGGACAACTTGATTTCTGAAAGATTGCCAGAGTGTTATTACTCAATTAAAAGGAAAGTACACCTCCTTTGTGTTGCTTAAAGTGTAAGCCTTATTTTGGTGTATCGTAATACATGGGGACATTGCTAACTTATTAAAGCTCAGTGTCGGCAACAGAAAGTACGCACCGTGTAGACCATCACTGACCTGCCTTCATCATGACCCTGAAATTACTTTTTAAATATCTAGAGGAAGATCTAGGTCTGTTCCAACCTAGCCTTTCTTGTAACAAATTTGTAAATTAAGCCCATTGTCGTCACTACTTTTTATGCAGTAATTTAGTTGTGATAAAATTCAACACCAACCTGCAACATGTATGCCCTTCAGGATTATCCTGAAGGACATACATGTTTGGTGTTGAATTTTGTAGGACACTTTTTAATCTTTTTAGCATCAAAAGATATGTTGGATTCTTATTAATTGCTTTTACAAAAGTTAAAAAATAAAAGTTGTTGGTGGTTGATGAAAGTCATCGCCTATTCGGTTGATTTCTCATTGGAAAAAAAAAAAAGTTCTCTAACTTCATCCGAAATTACCTCCATAAACTGGATGCGAGCTTTTCAGGTTGCTAAAAAAAGGCTCTAAAGGAGAAGGACCTACATCACTGGCCATAACTAAATGTTACAGTGACATATATAGAAAGAATCCAAGATAGAATTTTGACATAGAAAGTCTTACCTATATTGATTGTATTACATTCAATGATAAAATTTAAGACATATTATCTAAATACAATATACTTAGTTGATAAAAAAGTAATACATGTTTTATCTTATAAATTTTATTATCGGGTGTATATACACTCATTGTAGACAAGAATTTTTCATTTTATAAAGTATATTAAGTACCACAATTTGAATGTCAATCTCTATTGATTTAAGTGATAAAAAGTTCACATCTTAAATTCAAATTTTATATATAAAAAAATATATGCTAGCTCAATTTTAAAATGATTGAAATTCTAAGAGTGATAAATAAAAAAACATGAATAGGTCCAATTTTTATTCATCAAACGAGATGTTCATAACTTTGTACATGTCATGTATATGACACAGAGTGGCTGACTTTGAAGGATTCAGAGCAGCATACTGGGTAAAAAATATAGACAAAACCTTTATTAAAACTTCTAAATTTATCGATTTTTAGCTTTACACTCTTAAAATTTCATTTTATATATCTAAGTTTTTTAATTTTACGAGTTTAAAATTTTAAATTATTTTGTCAAATTTTAACAAAAAATTTCCTTTTGATCCCTTAAGTTTTTATATTTCTAACATTTTTACCTTTTAATACTTATATCACTTTTAAAAATTTTTTATTGGTAAAAAATAAATTTACTTATTTTAATTTCTAATATTTTAAATTAAAAATATAAAATATTAAGATAAAAAAATTATAATAAAATTACTGTTTTTCAAAATAAAATATTATGATGAAAAATAACACCATAATTAAAATAGATTATGATAAAAAATATTTTATAATTCTTCAAAATTTAAATTTTATATTTTTAATATATTTTTTAGTTTTTTATACAAAATTTTAATTAAATTATTGTGAATAATTTTTATAATATAACTTTTTTAAATAATGGATATCAATGCATGTTTGTATATTATCAAAAAATGGTGATAGATTTTCCAACTAACTTAAATTCTTTATAACCGTTATTTTAACTTTCATTTTTTTTATCTTTCTTTTTTGGGTACATGAAAAAATTTTATATTATAAAAATTTATTTACAATAATTTAAAATATTGTGAAAAATAATAGTATTATCATAATTTTTTAAAAAAATTAGCATAATAGCATTAACTTGTTTTTTTTTAATTTAAAATTATTTAAATATGTATATAATAATTCAAAATATTAAAAATAAAAAAAATAAATTTATTCTTTACCAATGAAAATTTTTTAAAAGTGATATAATTATTAAAAAGTAAAAAATGATATAAATGTTAGAAATATAAATTTTAAAGACCAAAAAATAATTTACATTAAAAAAGTTAATAAAAAATTTTATATTTGTAAAATTCAAAAAGCTGAATATACAAAATAAAATTTTAGAAACAAAAAAATTAAAAAATTATAAATATAAGGGCCTCAACATGAGTTTCGCCAAAAATATATTATTGTTTCTTGTAGAATGATGCTCTGATAAGCACTTGAAATAGTGGGTGTGGGTCCATTTCTTGGTCTTAAAGGTTGTTCTGCTTGGAAGGTGGCTGAGGACAAGTATTTTGTTTAATCACAATAATAGCTGTGTATTTCCTTGGAACTCTCCACCTTTTTGCATTGCACAAGATCAAAAGTTGGCAAAAATTGGACCCTCGTGCTCTTTTATTTTTTGCTAATCAATTGAGAGGAATATGAGGAAGAGTTGGTGGAAATCCAACCACAAATCACTTTTCTTCTTTTTCTAAGGGGGAAAAAAAAGTTTAGCCGCTGAAATGATGATGAATCACATTGTACCCATATAGGGCAATGTCTTTCCCAAATTTTGACGCCAATTTATTCTAGTAAAGTTTGATAGATTGAGGAAAGTATTAATCATTAAACATTGTTGATAAGAAGATTTTTAGAATTAAACACCAATTTAATTCCTTAAAAAAAAAATCTTTTAACCATAGGGATGTAAACCATATGTAATGACAAATAAGGCCAAATGATTATTTTGAAAAACAGTATACATATGGTTAAAAGATTCTAAAAAAACACCAATTTAAATTTTTTAGAATTGATCATGTAAACCATATGGTTAAAAGATTTTTTTCTTTAAAAAAAAAAAAATCTAAACCATACATGATAACAAATAAGGCCAAATAAACAGTATCACCCTGAACTTTATTCAATTAACTTCTAGCGCTCTTCAACTTATATTATATTGTATTCAACTTTAAAATTTTTATTTTAAACCTACCTAACTTCTATAATATATAAAATCAAAATATTTTTTTAAATCAATGATAACATAAATATAAGAGCAACTTATATAAATCAAAATAATACTTAATGAAAGAGAGAATATAATTAAAAATAAAATTTTCTAACTTTTTTATATTAATTTTTAATTTTATTTATATTGTTTTGAAGTTAACTTTAGACTTGTATGTGTTTAAAATTATTTGAAATTAAATTTCTATTAATTTTGTTATTATATGGGTTAAATAGAATCAAAAAATACAAATTAAAAGGTGAAAAAGATTTAAAATGAAAGTTTAAAAATTAAATAGAAAATAATAAAAGTTGAGAATCAAAATTAAGAGGTGAAATTATGCATTCAGCCTAACAAATAAAGTCTAGTATAACACATGCTCTAAATGGTGTAAATTTAATAAATAGATATCTCTCTAGAGTTTTTTACCTGTATTTGTGACACATTATGCAGATTTTTTATACTTAAACAAAAATAAAACAAAAATTTCTATTACACAAATGTCACTATTAGGATGTAATAAACCCAGGCAAGAATTTTGTGTTTCTCAAAGCTTCTAAGATCTCTTTAAGCCATTCATGCAAAGTATTCTTGGACTTGGGGTTTGGTGGAATCAAGAACGTAGGCTTCAAGTTTACCTGATCCAATAATTTGAAGGCCCAACCAATAATATCTTCCCAGTGTATCACTGCTTTTAACTTTTTGTTATCAAGAATTATAAAAATCACTACCTTACAGGATTGGACGATTTAGTTAGGCGTGACACGGTTCATTTCCGGTTTATGAACCAACAGTTCATAGTTCTAGGGTTAATGGAATCGCACTGGAACCCGGTAAAGAGTTGGTTTAGAACTGATTAAATTATCAATTGATTTTGGTTCTGGTTCTAATTCTGATTTAAATTGACCGATTTAGGTTTTGAACTTGTTAGATTTGATATAATTTTTTTTTATGATATAAAGTTAAAATAAAAATTTATTATGATATATTAATAAATTATTTTTTAATTAAAAATAAAATATAAAAAATAAAAAATTATACTTTACTTTGACTAATTAACTTAAAATAAATTAACTAGTTAATTTTAGATAAAAAAAATTCAAAAAGATAGAAATAAAATTATTTTATGTTAGTTTTTATATAATATTGGTTGAAATAAAAAATTTAATAATATATATATTATTTTTGAAAATGTTGGTTTGAAACTGCCGGTTCACAATTTAATTTAGGAAGGAATCAGTTCTAAACTGATCCTCACTACGATTTCGGATCAGTTCCAATCTGATTTTGACTGGATTGATTTCAATTCTAATTCAGAATCTGAACCGGCCCATATCCAAGTCTAGATTTAATAGTCAAAGAGATATGTAAATTTCTGGGCAAGAAAAGTACAATGGCTTGTTTCACTTTATAAAAATGGTTAATAAATTAATAAATTTATCAACCATTTATATTTTATCATCTGTTCATCAAAATTGCAAATACAAATAATTTTTATTCTTATTAGGCCTATAGAAGTCTCCCTGAAAGGTCTTACTTTGAATAATTTAAAGTTACTTCCTTGGAAAGCAATTGCATTATAGTTGCATTATAGTTCCTAGGCCTATAATACCATTAGTTTGTAAGTTTGTAAGCAACTATAATGCAATTGCTTTCCAAGGAAGTAACATTAAATTATTCCCAGTTGATTCATTGCAATTGATTACAGCAGTTCAGTGCCCTTTAATGGAAAAGCTCCATCGGAAATTCAGGCAATAGTTCATGATATTCAAACAATTGTATCTCAGGGAAAATATTATTATTTCTCTTTTGGTAATGTACTCCATCAGCCTCCTTGTTGGGTTGCTAACCCACCTGATGAACTTGCAGTTCTTTTGTAATCTGAAGCCATTGGCCTTGTAAGTTAATGTAATCTTTATGTTAAAGGAAAAAAAAAAACTAATGGTATAATATTATGGATTACTACATGCAATTTCATATTTCAACTTTTGCTTTATTCTTTTCCCATAGTCAAGAGACAAACATTGCCTCAGTCAGATTCGAACTGGTCGTTAGTTAAAATCTAGTCTATCTATATTTTATACAAATCCTAAGACATAAAAATTATTTATGTAAAGTATTTATGTTTGACACATTTATAAAAGTATACAAAAATAAATAAAAATGTAATAATAATTGGCGCACTACACGAGCCTATAGCTAGTTAAAAAAATATATATATTTTTAATAGCAGTCATTATATTCTTTCTTACGTAAACAATGGCTATTGGAAAAGATGATGAAAGGAATATATTCTCATTCTAACAAAATTAGTAATATCTTAATCTGTTGGCGAGTCTTTTCTACGTAGACTTTAAGAAAAAGAATATTTAACTTTTGAATTTTGAAATATTATTTTCTCGCACATTTTCAAGGAAACTTTCAAATAATTTTTAAAATTAAATTACTTAAATTTTAGAAAATTTATTGTATGAGATTTAGTGATACAAATAAAATATTTTTTCCGATGAAAGAAACATTTAATGACCCTGAAAATTACTTTTATCTAAAAAAAAAATACAACTATAAAAAAATAAAATACTTATTATTTCTATCAGTTTTTCAACTACAAGCCACTAAAATATTTATCAATTATCTATGTAATTTTACTTTAAGTGTAATACTTGGTAATCAATTTTTAATTTAATTGTATTATATGCAATTGTATTAGATTAATTGTGAAACATTTTTAATATCCTTATAATCTTAATTGGATCAATTGAGTCACACTCCATCGTCAAATAAGCTCTAAATAGGTTTATACTAAAAAAAATTATGACTTCCAAATCTAGTGAATATCTATTATATGTTGGAGATATAAAATGTTTAGGTATGTACGAGATCGAACAACTTTTTAGAGCTGTAGCTTAATGTTTGGAAGCTCTCAAATTTACAATAAAAACTATGTGTACAAAATCCAATAGTCCAACACGCAATTCTCAAAATATCCATGGCAAGGATCAAACTGAATATAATTGGTTTCATTTGGTTTCGTCATAGACTATTTGCGCAATATGCATATACTGTTTTTTTTTACTAAAAAAAATGTTTATTGCACTTCAGTGAAGTTTCTTGTTCAAAATAAATCTGATTGGTAATAAAATTAAGTTGAATTGTTAAAGACTTCAAGTTGTATCGATCGTTACCATTTTCTATACCGCAGAATGGGATTAACAATGGACCAATACGAATAAGGATTTACAGCCGTTGGAGGACGACAAAGCATGTCAGCAAAGTTACGTAAATGCAAACGTTCGGAACCTTGTAAGACAAGGTCTTTCGATTTCGTGTGCGCGCTAGACTATATTTGAACTTTCAAATATATGATGTAATATTTTCTTTTAACATACTTATCATATAAAAAGTTCACTGATTAACGACGGAATTTTTGTTACCAATATTTTGGCAACGAGATCACGATAATAATTTCATCATTATTGATAGGATATTTGTTTGTTATCTATTTTGTTTGTATCTTTTTGATTTTTGTCACTCCATTAATGTTGAGGTCGAAGATGATGAGTCTTTTTAGGATGAGGTTCTACCTCATGAGCAGCCAGTTAGGCACAGAGACAAAGGTAGAGATAGACTTCAAGGAGCGGTAGGTCATTATAGGTAGAGAGAGCTATAGGATGAGAAACTTGTGAAGCAGGAATATGAGGAAGCTACTATACCTCTAGTTGTATTGTAGATGTAGCCTATGTATCAATAGGGCATGTCTGACCCAGAAGCAGTCTTGTTTTACGCTAGAGTCGACAAAATATTGTTTGACGGGACTACAGATCCTCTGAATTTCTTGTATGTTATAGAGACGAGGACTTAGACTACTCACACTTAGTACTAAAGGATTATTATCTTTGAGTTGTTTGTAAAGGGGCTAGCCTTAGATTGGTTTGTGCAGGTCATCCAATCGCACATGAAGACATTCACCTGGGCTCAGTTTCAAGAGAGATTCATGAGGCAGTTCTGCCTAAAGCCTATGTGGATGAGTTTCAAACTTCGGCTGACTAATATTAGTAGAGGCGATAGGTCAGCGGAGGACTACACTAAAGAGTTTCTTAAATTAGGCTGATATGTAGAGGATTTACTGAGAGACTAGTACTTTACAATCTCCACTTAATCACTAGACTAGATTTTGCATTCAGTGGGATGCCTATTACAAGCCTTACTCTTTAGTCCGTGATAGATTTAGCCAAGGAGATAGAGCTCAAATTGATTAGGCAAGAAGTTATGCCTAACTATTATCAGATGGGAGGTGTTCAAACTAGAGGGTCTCAGAGCACGCCGTTCATAACATTTTAGATAGGCTCTAGCAGTCAACAGAGAGGCTCTGTTTAGCAGGACTAGAGATAGGAACACATATATTAATGGGGTAGGAAACATGACTGTGGTGGAGTTCATTGGCCTATCAGATTTGGTTCAGGTGCTACCAGTAGCAGCGGTGGATAAAGTTCTAGATATGGTAGCATAGGATCGACAACCAATGCTTGCTAGACATGTGGGAGAGTCCATCAAGGACCTTACTATATGGATTCATTGACATGTTTCAGATGCAAAAAGATGGGGCACTTTGTTAGATCATGTCCCTATTATAGTTATCATTAGTAGTTTTCACAGCAGTCTATTGCCAGTACAGCTCCACCTCCCTATTAGTTATCTCCAACTCAGTATCCTAATACATCGTAGTTTATAGCCTAGTAGGGGCATGGCAGAGGAGGCAAAGGTAGTGCCAGAGGCTTTGGTCAAACTTCCACTAGCCAGTATGGAGGTCAAGGATAGGCCAGAGTCTTCACCCTCACATAACAAGATACTTAGTCATCCAACACTGTTGTTGCAGGTATACTCCCAGTTTGTTCCTTGAATGCTAGAGTCTTTATTGATCCGGGTGCCACACATTCTTTCATGTCCCCTATTTTTACTTCGAAGTCATATTGGAAAGCTTTGAGGATGACATTTTCTTTATCTATTACCACTCCTACAAGTGATTCATTGAACACTGATGTTATTTTTTTTAGGTGTCCGGTGCTAGTGGAAGGCAGAGAATTGTTAATGGAATTAGTGTTATTAGATGTAATAGAGTTTAATGTGATTCTTAATATGGATTGTTTACCTCAACACTATATCATAATTGATTGTCAGAGTAAATAGGTGATTTTCAAATTTTTGAATGATGAAGAGTTTAAGTTTGTAGGTGATAAGATTTTGAGGTGATAAGAGTTCTACACCTTAGAATCTTATCTCCATTATCACGACTAGGAAGATGTTGAGGAAAGGTTATCAGGGATACTTGACACTAGTCAGGGATACTTCAGTGGAGAAGACATCTATCTCAGACATTCCAGTAGCTTGTGAGTTTCCAGATGTCTTTCCTGATGAGTTACTAGGTTTATCACCTTACAAAGAGATTGAATTTTGTATAGATATGGTCCCAGGCATAACTCCTATCTCGATGCTGCCCAATAGAATGTCTCTTACAGAGTTGAAGGAGTTAAAGGAGCAGTTGTAAGATTTACTGGAAAAAGGTTTCATAAGATCCAGTATTTCTCCTTAAAGTTCATTAGTCCTATTTGTGAAGAAGAAGGATGGTACACTGAGATTGTGCATCGATTGCAAAGAGCTTAATAAGGTGATAATGAAGAACAAGTATTCTCTTCCGAGGATAGATGATTTGTTTGATAAACTTTAGGGTGCACTATTTTTTTCCAAGATTGACTTGAGGTTAGGCTATCATCAGTTACGGATCAGTCAAGGTGATGTTCCTAAAATGACATTTTGCACTAGATATAGTCATTATGAGTTTTTGGTGATGTCCTTTAGGTTAACTAATGCACCAGCTGCTTTTATGGATCTGATGAATAGGGTATTCAAACTGTTTATGGATCAGTTTATAGTAGTCTTCATTGATGATATACTGGTGTATTCAAAAAGTATGGAGAAACATATATATCACTTAAGGATAGTACTATAGACGCTAAGAGAACATCAACTTTATGCTAAATTCTCGAAGTGTGATTTTTGGATGGAGAGTGTTGCATTCCTTGGATATGTAATGTCTAAAGATGTTATTTAGGTTGATCCAAAGAAGGTTGAAGCAGTGCCTAAATGGCCCATATTGACATCAATCACTGAGATTTGAAGTTTCCTGAGTTTGGCTGGATACTATAGGAGATTTATGTAGGATTTCTCAAGAATTGCAATACATAGACTCGCCTAACTTAGAAGAATGTGAAGTTTGTATGGTCAGAGGCTTGTGAGAATAGTTTTCAGTTACTGAAAGAGAAGTTGACCACAACTCTAGTTTTAACTTTGCCAAATGGAGAAGCCAAGTTCATTGTATATTGAGATGCTTCCAAAGTTAGCCTAGGTTGTGTGTTGATACAGAATGGTAGGGTGATAGCTTATGCTTCCATACAATTGAAGAAGTATGAATAGAATTATCCTACTCATAACCTAAAGATGGCTATAGTGATATTTGCTCTTAATATTTAAAGACATTATATGGAGTGACTTATGAGATTTTCATAGATCACAAGAGCTTGAAGTACATTTCCAGCAGAGAGATCTGAACTTGAAGCAAAAAAGATGGTTAGAATTATTAAAGGATTATGATTGTGATATCCTATATCATCCAGGCAAGGCTAATGTAGTAGTAGATGACTTGCGTATAAAGTCCTTGGGTAGTTTTGCTCACATTGGTGTGGAGAGGAGACCATTAATCCAAGAGTTACACAAGTTAGTGGATCAAGGTTTAATGATGAAGATAAGCAGATCAAGAGGATTTTTAGCTCAGTTCAGAGTCAGATCAGTGTTGAGGGATAGAATTAAGGCAGCTTAGAGTTGAGATTTTATTTTGGTAGAGCTTGAGGAGAATGTTCATGAAGAAAAGTTCATTGATTTTACACTTGATGATGAAGATGTCTTATAGATCAATGGAAGATTATGCATTCCTAATATGGATAATTTAAGAGAAAAGATCCTAAAAGAAGCGCATTATGCAGCTTATAGTATACATCCAAGTGTTACTAAGATGTACCATAATATTAAGGATATGTACTGGTGGGATGGATTAAAGATGGATGTAGCTGATCTTGTTTCTAAGTGTTTGACTTGTCAGTAAGTGAAAGTTGAACATCAGAAGCCTTCTAGGAAGCTTCAACCTCTTCTGATTCCTGAGTGAAAATGGGAGAGAGTTGCTATGGATTTTGTGACTGGGTTACCTTATTTAAAGGATGGATATAATTCCATCTGGGTGGTAGTGATAGGTTAACCAAATCATCTCATTTCCTATCAGTTAAAGCTACTTATTCTGTAGCCAAGTTGGCTAAGTTATATGTTAAGCATATTGTGTACTTTCATGGAGTGCATATTTCTATTGTATCTGATGGAGGTTTAATGTTTACCTCTCAATTTTGGCAGAATTTGCAAGAAGCAATGGGCACTAGGCTTGATTTTAGTACTGCTTTTTACCCTCAGATAGATGGTCGATCTGAGAGGACAATCCAAACACTTGAGGATATATTGAGAATATGTGTAATGGATCTTAGAGGTAGTTGGGATGATCATATGCCACTAGTAGAGTTTGCTTACAAGAATAACTACCATAGCAATATTGAAATGACATTGTATGAAGCTTTATATAGAAGGAAGTATAGATCCCCTTTGTGTTGGGATGAGATTAGAGAAAGAGAGTTGACTGGACCTGAAATTATCCAAGATGCAGTTGAGAAGGTTGCTTTGATAAGAAAAGATTGGAAATTGTAACTAGCAAACATAAGAGCTATACGGATCCAAAGTGTAAGGATGTGGAGTTTTAGGTTGGGGACTATTTATTTCTGAAAGTGTCATTGATGAAGGGTGTGATGAGATTTGGTAAGAAGGGGAAGTTAGCACTGAGATACATTGGACCTTTTGAGATTTTAGAGAGAGTGGGCATGGTTGTATATTGGTTGGCTTTGCCTTCGAATTTGTCTCAAGTGCATCCAGTGTTCCATGTCTTGATGCTGAGGAAGTACATTTCAGACCCTTCGCATGTGTTACAGCCCTAAAGTATGAAAGTGAATGAAGATGTGACGTACGAGGAAAAGCTAGTTGCGATAATTGATTATCAAGTCCGACAGCTACATTCGAAAAAGATCCTGATGGTTAAGGTGTTATGGAGGAACACATGTGGGAGACCGAGACTAAAATGCGGGTGGCTTACCCTTACCTTTTTCCTCGATGAATCCTTATATTCAGTTCTTTTTATTTGAAATTCGATGATGAATTTTTGTAATGGAGGAAGATTTTTATAACTTGATTTTTTATAAATTACGAAATTAAATTTCTGGGATTTGCAGTATTAATAAATATTTTATTAATTTGTTATATTATGGTTATTTTGTGTAATTAAATTAAATTCAAGTGTTATTATTTACTTTATTATATTATGAAATTATTATTAATTTAAAATTTTAAACTTAATTTTATTGTTATATATTATTTATTATTATTATTATTATTATTATTATTTGTGAATTATTAGTGTAGTGTATTTTAATATATATATATATATATACACACACACACACACAAAGAATTTCTTTTTCCTTCCCTCCTCTTTCCTTTCCCCTTCCCTTCCTTCCCTTTTCTTCTTTCTTTTCTTCTGCGTGAACTAGCCCCCATGCATAGTTGAACCAAACAACATGCCACCATCGTCGCCGCCTCTCTTTTTCATATAGCCACCACCACATACCCTTCCCTTCCTCTTCCTCCCGCTGTTGACGTTGCTCCTTCCTCCCATCTCTTCTTCCTTCTCGGCACCGAAAACTTTCAGAGACCTTTGGTGTCATTTCCAACATTGGTTGGAGCTCCCACCAGTGTCAATTGAAAGCTTATTTCGTGGGCTTCATTTCCCCTAAGGTAATTTACTTAAACAACTTTGAATTCAACTTCAATTTTGTTGATTTAATTTTAAGGTTCTTAGTTTCAATTGTTGATTTTGTATTAAATTGGTTTGATTCATGTTAAATTGACTTTAAATTATTTAATTTGAAGTTGTAAGCTTTCTAAAGATGTATTTAAATTCAATTTTGGAGATAGTTGCGATTTGGACACTATTCCGAGCTCGGTTATTGTTCACGGATACTGTTCCTGGCTCGGGAATGTGTTTTATTTTTAATAAATTTTAATAATTATTTTTAGCATATTTCATGAATAAAGTTTATTGAAATTATGTTTTGCATATTAATTATGAATTTTTGAATGTTTATGCAAAAATTGGATTTTTTGAAAAATTAGTATAAATTAGTAAATTTTATATTTTAATTGAAATTATTGTTAATTATTATGTTTTGGATAATTTGTGGGTAATAAATAGTATTAAAATAATTTTTATGAATTATTTACTATTTTTAGCTAATTAATAATAATTTTTGGAAATATATTTGAATAATAGTTTTATATATTATTTTTAAGATTAAATGAACTTTTAGTTATTTTTATTATATACTTGGGCAATTTAAATAATTATTGGTAATTTATGCTATTTAATTTTGAATATTTGAAAAATGGATTTTATTAATATTATTTAATTATATTTGGGATTTTATAATTTATTTTGAAAAATAAATATCTTTGATGCTTTTACTATTTAAATAAATTGAATTGTGGTATTTTATGATTTTTATGAGTTTTTGTGAATTAGTAGTATTTATTATTATTTTATTTTTTTTATTATGTTAGTTTTTGGTTGGACAATAATTGTAGTTTGGAGGTTTAACTCGAGAAGTTGAGACTTGTGAATATTTTAAATGTGTTTGTGTGTATGATTGGATTTACTTTTAGTAGAGAGACATATGTTTTACAAAGGAGACTCTGCCGAATTTTCAGTAGAGTTCTCGTAAAACGTAAGATTGGATTAGTCCTGAGTTTTGAATTTTTATTGAGTCGTGTTCTAGATTGAGTCATTTTTTTAGAAATTCTAGAAGTATAAAATAAAGATTTCAATTCTAATATATTATTATTGTTATTATTTTCCTTAATTTCTCCTCGAGCTAGGCCTATCGGACCAGGCCAACTGAGGCAGGGTAGAGGAGCACAATTGAACTGTAAGTTATTATTATATGTATACATTGTATATAACATATGTTATCAACATTCATATTTTGAATAATTATGAATTTTATTATTAATTATGTTATATCGCATTAAATGTTCTTTATTATTATTATTGAGCATATATGTTTTCATATATATAAAATGTGATTACTAATTGTTATTGATCGATGCTGCATATTTTAAAATAAATTTGATTATTCTATTCATGATAAAAGTTTTGGAGGATAGTTATAAAATGTGTCATCTAATAGTGTACCTTGTTGTTGTATGTATTGTATTAGATAGAGATTTTGTATTTGAATAATTGTATGAAGATATTTTATTATGTTATGATATAAGGATTTTTTTCTTTTTATATTAGTTAAAGTTTTAATTCTGTTATATTTTTGTGATATGTTTACATGTATTTTAGACTTGTTACGAGTTTCAGATTTATATAAATTTCCGTTCCCTAACGTTGATTATAACTTTCCGATTTTGTTCATTATAATAACATAGATCAAGAGTTTCAAAATTTAGGATATGTCTTTTTGATCCATCAGGCAAATACCAGCTAAATTTTCATTCTATTTTTAACAGACAAGGCAACAACTAAATTATACTATTGAAATTTTTTAATTTTGATAATTCAATATTTTAATTTTTGTGATAATTAAATCTATAAACCTATAATCTGGCGTATTTACTAAGTCATTTCAAATTGCCGTGATTAAGTATTGTTAGGATGCTCAAATTAATTCTTAAATCAATGTTGATTCTTTTTGTATGAGTCATATTTATTTATGAATTTTTAATTTATATTTTTATTATTTTAAATTATTAAATAAAACTGTATTATTGTATAATAAAATTTTTTTTCTTATAATAAAAAATTAGATTTTTAAATTGTATTTTTTAAATAAGTAAAAACGTTTAAATGCTGATTAACTTACTTGTAAGCACCCAATTTCAGGATAGTGAATTATGAATACGACAAAAGACTCTAATGATGAAAATGGTATAAATAGGTCTCCAATACTTGATCTTTGAAACTTTAAAGGTCTAGTTGCATTTTTCAAAAAAAGGATTTAATATTTTCAAGAACTAAATTGCAATGCTTTTTAAGGATTTAATCGCAAAATTTAAATTCTTTCAGGGGTTTTTTTGTAATTAAAAGTTAAAAAAATATATCGAAATTCTATAATTCCGATTAGAATTACATAATTTCGATCAGAATTATGTAATTCCAATTATAATTACATAGTTTCGATCAAAATTGTGTAATTCTAATCGAAATTGTGTAATTTCGATCAGAATTACACAATTTCAGTTGGAATTAGACCTTTCTGTCTGTTTTTTTTTTTTGACTTTTCAGAAAATAAAAAATGTTTTTTTCTTAATCCTGATTGGTGGAGGAAATTGTTTTGGGTATTTATCTGGTATTTTAAGAAAATAAAGTCCTTTTAGGAATAAAACTCTATAAAAACGTGAACTAGGGTTTCTGTGTTATTTTGCTATAAAAGGATGTGTTTGGCTCCTTTGGAAAGGGGGACTTTGGAGAAAGGATTTTTTGGGAAGCAGTATTTTTTTACAATTTTTTAGTTGATTGATTTTTTTGGAAGAGCATTCTTTAATTTTTTCTTTTGTTGATTTTTTTAAGAGCTTTCTTTAATCTTTTCTTTTGTTGAATTACTCTATAAAAATTCTTTTGTGTTTGATTGATTAATTGAAGACCTTGGGAGAAGTAGAAGAATAATATTTGAAGACCTATCAAGAACGATGATTTTACAAAATCTGAGGAGCACTCTATTTAAAAAATATCCATAATCATCATTTTCTCAATATTTCTTATTTCATTTTATTTTTCTTTCTGATTTTTTTGAGTTTCAATTTATTCAAATATCTTTATAATTTATTCACTAATAATAATTTTTTTTTTTTTATGGTGATTATGGAGGAAAATACATGATGATCTTGTTTGGAGGACTAAATTGATGAGAAGTCCATGGAATGCCATGGATAAGACCTTGTAGAGATATAGTTTCTAGGGTTTTTATTTTTTATTTTATTGCTTTATTTTATTTATGTTTTTTTGGGGTTTTATTAGTTTTTTTTTAACTTTTTTTTATTCTTAATAGATTATTGTAACAGCCCCAATAGTGGGAATAGTAAAATTGTGTGTGGTTGTTTGTTTATTTTAATTAATTGATTAGTAAAGTTAGGGTTTCAATTGGGTAATTAATTAAAATCCATGGAGGAAGTAAATTAATTTAGAATTTCATATTAATTAAAAATAGGGTTTTAGAAGGAATAATTAATTGGTTGTTTGATCTTTCATTTAATTGTTTTTATATGTTTTATTTGTTTTGGGATTGTTTATTTATTTTTATGTGTTTTGGGCCTTAAATCCATATTATATTTTAATCCACTTAAATAAATTTAAATTTTTTTTAGGTTTGATAATTAGATTCACTTTATTCATAAATTTACTAATTTAATTAAGATTAGATTTGATTAATTAAAATGCATCATTAGACCCATAATTAATTAGATTTTTAGGTTAGAAATAACTTAGACCCATTTAGTAAATTAGATATAGACCCACCTAATTTAATAAAACTAATTAGACTTAGCCCATTAAATTAAAGCTTTTTTCGTAACTTGTAGATTTAAGATTACCTTAGAATTAAAACATATAGAATTAGGCCCACTAATTTAAATACTTCATAATTTGTAAATTTACACCCATTTTTAAATTTAAAATAAAATAAACTTAGGTTCACTTAATTAAAATTAAGGAATTAGGCCCTTTAGGCTCACTTGTAATTAAAACATTTAGATTTAGCCCAATTAATTACAATCAATGTAGATCATACTAACTTAGGGATTATGATGAATGCATTGTTTACTTGTATATTTCATGATTAGTTTGCCTTGAAGTTAATTGCTAAAATAAGGGTTTATATGAAATTACATGTAAATAGAGGATAAGATAATAATTCATAAAGTAATTCTAAATGAACAAAAGATTGAAAGATGTTGGTATTCCGTATCTAGAATCTCCCGGTTGTGGTGCTAGCTTTCTTTTAAGGAATTGAGTACCATCTTTTTTATTTGTCCCAATTATTACCCTGGGTGGTGACTCCTCATCTCCACGCCATGTCTTTGTGACAGTGGTTAGTGTGTTCTCTAAAGCGTTGAGCTTAAATAGGGTCGCGGTTACTAAAATTTTGGACATGCATTAAATCCCACCATCTACAGTGGTGACTCCACTAGGGATAAGAGATACTGATTCTTCTTGAGTTCTTTAGAATTATTTTATTAATTATTATTTTATTATTGCATTCATTCTGCATGTCCCTATTAACTGATGGAGTCAGTTTATGATTCCATGATTCCACTAGCTTCATAAAGTTGTAGATTGGCTAACCATCACTCTTAGCCTTAACTTGGTTCAAGAGAGATTATCGAGCTTATTTAATCAGAGTCTGTAACCTAAGTCCTTAAGGGGGGTATTCTTCTCTAGAGTTTGCAAATGATGTTGGGCCCTTTGACCTTGGCCTGTGACTCAAGTCTTAAAGGAGGACATCTTACTAAGGGAACCTTGACTATTCACCGAACCTTAACCACATATAATGGCTTAGTTATTTCCCCTAGGATCTACCCAAATTTTTTGTAAATGTTGCCATGAGGTATTTTTATCCATTAACCTAGATGGGCCCAAACCCATATTTTGAGGCCCATCTAAGTTAATAGAGATTGGGCTAATCTTTTATACATAGAAATACTGTTTCTATATTTTACTGCTTTGAGAGTAAGCCAAGACCAAAAATCCTAGGAAAAGAGAGTTGCCATTGAATATGTGTGTAGGAGGAATAAGGTTGGAAGGATGTATGTACACCTAACTTGACTTTTTACTTACTACTTGTTACATAGCATGTGCATCATGCATACATACATCTCATGTATTATACTAATAATTTATCTTTCAGCCATTATAGATTCATCTAGGTTTTCTTGTGTTTAAAGTTAAAAGGGTGGCAAACTAGTGAGAACTGATTTGAGTCCGCAATCAATTGTAAAAGAGATCTTTAACAGATTGAAAAGGAGTCCATCAATCCACTCTGCCTAGAAGCTACATAACTTAAACAAAGTAAAGAAATGGAATAATAAGAGGGAGGAAACTAGACCCTAGAGGATGTTAAAGGAGCATTGATGGATGGCATGAGAGCGATGATGTAAGATGAGTTAAGATAGGCCTTAGCTGGATTAATGCCACTACCTGTTGTTGCTGCACCTCTCATTGCGACCATTCCACCTGTTGCTGCTGCACCTCCCGTTGTGGCCATTCCACCTGTTGTAGGTACACCACTTGTTGACAATGACAATGTTACTAAGAACATACCTACTGGGGAAATGAAATTGGAGGATGTTGAGAGTTATATGGTTGAAAAGGTGAAAAGGAAATCACTTGAGAAAGATCAAGAGCTAGAATCCAAGTAGATGAAAGCACTGATTCAGAAGATGTCCAAAATGGAGTAGTTGATGAGAGGATAAGGCATTGGATACTTATTTGACTTTGATGATATGATGCAATTTGAGCAGGATAAGTTGCTTGACAAATTCAAGATGCCACAACTACAGAAGTTTGATGGTACTGAAGACTTAAGGATCAACCTTAGTTAATACACAACTACCATAAGCACTACTAAGGTTCCTTTATTTGTGGTCACCAAGTTGTTTATACTATGCTTGGAGGGTATGGCTGTTAATTGGTATCATGGGTTAGAGAAGTTTATCCGAGCTGACTGGAGAGAACTATGCACTACTTTTCTGAAGTAATATGACTACAACACTAGGCTCGAGGTGTCCATCAGGGATCTAGAACTGACCAAGCAGAAGCCCAATGAGTCATTCTCATATTTTCTAACCAAGTTCATGAATAAAGTGGGACTAATGAAGAACAAGTTGGCTAAGAAGGAATAGGTTAGGATGATAGTTCAAAATATGCTACCTAATCTAGTTGAGAGGTTGTAGATGATGAACCCTAAGACATTTATAGATCTTTACGATGATGGGTTGTAAGCTGAAAAAATTGAAAATGAGAAGAAGAAGATCATTAGAAGTACTGGAGTGAGAAATTACTCAATTAGGGGCACAAAGTAAGGAAATACTAGTCGGGTTGTGGGAGTTCATGCTATCCAACAACCCAGGAGATTCTCAAATTTCAACCAACCCTTATCCAAGGTCCTAGACTGTCTCATCCAAAAAGGCCTCTTTAGACCCTTAACCCCCTCTAAACCACCAAACCCAAATCTCCTTGGCTTTGACCCAAATAGTTACTGCAAGTTTTATCAAGTTACTGGTCATGCAACTGATTCTTGCATGCGCCTTAAACATGAAATTCAAAACCTTATAGACTTTAAAAAAATCACAGACCTTGAGAGATCAAATCCAAACCTAAACACCCGAAATAATCCTTTCCTAAATTATCAAAACATGCCACCCCCAATAATCATAATGATCAACTCAGGAGTAAGCGAGGAAGAGGTGCTAAACTCTTTCAAGGATTTAAAACTTAAAATTAATGAGAAATCTCTTAGTGCCCTTAAAGATATAGAAAGAGTAGAAGACTTACTGGGTCAGTCCTCAAGCAAGTCTGATTACAAGGTGTTTTATTGTGAACCACCTTCTTTTGATATACCCATTGATTCAATTGAGCTTACAGGATATGGTGATGAGTTTGATGATGAGAATTTGCTAGCTAAAAAGGAGAAATGCATGGTTGAGGTATGGAAGGATAGGAAGAAAGATCGAACTATTGGGGTTATTGACATTTAGTATAATTTTGATGAAGAATGTACTAAAGGTTGAAATGTGTGGGTTGATAATCTAGAAGTTAGTCATGTTACTAGAAGTGGAAAGGTTATAAATCGATAGAGAAAGCTATAGAGAGAAAAGAATTTATTGAAGGAGAAGACTCAGATGAATATGGTGATGACCTTATTCTTGAATAATTCAAGAAAGCAAAAGCAAATGTAAGCATTTGGGAGCTTTTGATTCACTCAAGTAGCCACAGGAAAGCACTGGTTAATGCTCTAACTAAGATGAACATTGAAACTAATGCAACCCTTGAGGTAATGGTGGCCAAGGTAACTAAGAAAAAGCATGGTGTTATCACTTTCTCCGATTAAGATTTACCTATGAAAGGAAGGAACCATAATAAAGCCTTGTTCATTCCAACTGAAGTAAGAGGGAAAAAGACCAATTATATGATGGTGGATAATGGGTCCACAATTAATGTTTGCCCACTACAAATCCTACCTAACCTAGGAGTGAAGGTGGAGGATTTGACAAAGTTAGACCTTGTAATAAGGGCTTATGATGATAGCACGAGGAATGTAGAGGAAATATTTGTGGCTCTTGTGAAGACTAGGCCTATAGAAGCAATGGTGGAATTCACTATGCTAGACATTCCTATTACCTATGCCATGTTGTTGGGTAGGCCTTAGTATCATGTTTTGGGAGGAGTGCCTTCAACTGTGCATCAAAAGGTGAAATTCCTACATGATGGGGAAGTTATGACTTTAGATGCGAGTATGGGCAAGACTGTGTCCACAATTATGGATTGTCAAAAGCAGGTAGTTACTCCTCCTAATTTCTAAATAGCCATGATCTTAAATGGAATTGTACTGGATCTAAAGGTTATGAGCATGGTTAAGAAGATGAATTATCAACCCATATGAGGATTAGGACAGAATTAGCAAGGAAGCTTAGAACTCCCAGATTTCAAAACCCAAGATGATATAAGAGGATTGGGCTATACAAGAGTTGGATTCGATGGTAAAAGAGCTAAAAGAAGTGAGAAGATGAAAGCTAAAGACATTAAAGAGCTGTTTTGTTTACCACCTAATAAAGAACCACCACAGGATTTAGCTAGCATTATAAATAATAGTTTTAGTGATATTTTTTATGAAGAAATTGATGTAATAATTCTAATTTGTTTGAGGATTCAAACTCTACTTTTCTTGTGGTCAATGATATAAATTCTGGTTTGGCTTAATTATGTGATGTTGATTTTAATGGTCTTGTGGCTTTTAATAATGATCGTTCATGTATGTTTGACATTAATCCTGAAGAGAGAAAAAATTAGAGAGAATATTAACAAAAAGAAAGGTAGTATTTGCTTGGTCCGATAAGGATATGCTAGGGTTAGATAAAGAAATCACAGAGCATCACATTCCAATATATCCAGAAGCTAAACTTGTTAAGCAAAAACTTCATAAGTTGAGGCCAAAGTGGACAAAAAAGATAAGGAAAGAAATCGTTAAGCAAATCTAGGATAATTTTCTAGAAGTAGTGGAATACCCTTAATGGTTGGCAAATATAGTACCAGTTCCCAAGAAAGATGGAAAAGTCTGAATGTGCATAGATTTTAGAGATCTGAATAAGGCATGTCCAAAGGATGACTTTCCTTTAACCCATATTGATGTGATTATCGATAGTGCAACATCTAGTGCAATGTGCTCCTTCATGGACGGGTTCTCAAGTTATAATCAGATAATGATGGTAATTATGGACAAGATTAAAAATTCTTTTATTATGGAATGGGGGACATATTGTTATAAAGTGATGTCCTTCGGGTTAAAGAACGTAGGAGCAACTTATCAAAGAGCGGCCACCGCCTTATTTAATGATATAATGCATAAGAAAGTAGAAGTGTATGTCAATGATATAATGGTTAAGTCAGAAACAAGAGAAGGAAATTTTAAGGCTTTAGATAAGTTCCTAACAAGAATAGAGAGAAACGACCTAAGGCTCAATCCGAAGAAATGCATCTTTGGGGTGACTTCCAAAAATTTATTAGGGCATATAGTCAGTAATAGAGGAATAGAAGTCGATCCAGACAAGATCAAGGCCATCTAGGAGATGCCAACACTAAGAATAGAGAAAGAAGTATGAGAGTTTATAGGAAGACTATAGTACATTAGTAGGTTTATTGTGAGACTTACCATGGTTTGTGATCCGATCTTCAAGCTCTTAAGGAAGAATAAAAAAAATGGAATGGATTGAAGAATGTTAGAAAGCCTTTGATAGGATCAAGGAGTACCTTACTAATTTGCCTATGTTAAGACCACCAAGACAAGGCAAACCCTTAATCTTATATTTAGCTTTAGAAGAAAAGGCAATGGGGGCAATGCTAGCTCAAGAAGGACCAAAAGGGGTGGAGTACACAGTGTATTATCTTAGTAAAAAGTTTCTGCCATACGAAGAAAATTACAATCTTGTAGAGAAGACATGTTTGATAATGATCTGGGCTATAAAGAAGTTAAGAATTTATTTTTAGTTTTACAAAGTACAAGCTGTTTCAAAGATAGATCCTTTAAGGTACTTGTTTCAAGCACCAGCTTTAACTAGAAAGATGTTTCAATGGTTGGTACTTTTGACTAAATTTGATATAGATTACGTCACTACTAAGGTCATTAAAGGAAGAGCAGTAGCAGAATTCCTACCCTAGAATGCAGTCGAAGGAGATGAGCAGTGGAATTTAGAGTTTCCAGATGAGAACTTAGCAGTAATAGAACAACGTGAATGGAAGTTTTACTTTGATGGAATTGTGAACAATAGAGGAGTAGGGCTAGGAGTAATTCTTGTCACATTGGGAGGGGAAACCATCCCAATGACTAAGAAATTAGACTTCAAGGTCATAAATAATATGGCTGAGTACGAGGCATGTATCTATGATGTGGAGGTAGCACTAGCAGTTGAAGCTAAAGACCTACTGGTTTATGGAGATTCCATGTTAGTTTTTAACCAGGCTAATGAAGAGTGGGAAGTGAAAAAAGAGAGGTTGAAACCTTACATCTGCTATTTGAAGAAGTTAATAAGAAATTTCACTAAATGTCTCTTCATACATTTACCAAGAGATGAGAATCAAATGGCGAATGCCTTAGCAACACTTTCTTTAATGTGGGATAAACCAACGGGATCAATGATGAAGCCTTTGGTAATTATGAAAATGAAAGCTTTATGTTATGGCAAGGGATAAATCATGAGTATCCAGATAGGGCCAAAAGAAAAGCCATGGTTTTATGACATCCAGAGATTTATCGAGGAAAGGAAATACCCAGATCAAGTAACTTCTAAAGAAAAATATGCTCTTCATGTTCTTGCACTCCATTTTGTAAGTCATGTTAGGGTATTATACAAAAGGATGCTGAATGGAATACAACTGAGATGTCTCAAGAAGGATGAAGTAGAATAGGCAATGAGAGAGATTCATGCAAGGGTTTGTGGATCTCACATGAATGGGATGATTATGGTAAAGAAAATGATTCAGCAAAGGTATTACTGGATGAGCTTAGAAAGGGATTGTATTTGAGTAGTAAGACAATGTCATTAGTGTCAGATACGTGGAAACCTCGATTATTTTCCCTCTACAGTGCTAAATAGTTTAACATCTCCATGGCCCTTTGTAGCCTGAGGAATAGATATAATAGGGGAAGCAAAACCAACTACTTCAAATAGGCATAAGTATATAGTAGTTGCAATTGACTACTTCTCTAGATGGATAGAAGCAGAATCTGTTGGTACCTTGAAGGCTAGATAGATGACAAGGTTTATTGAGAAGAATCTAACTCATAGATATAGGATCCTACACCATGTTGTGATTGACAATGGCGTTCAGTTTCAAGTAAGGATAGCTGAGTTATTGTAGAAATACAAGATCGAGCATTATAAGTCCTCGCCTTATCGATCTTAGGCTAATGGTGCAGTTGAAGTAGCTAATAAGAATATAAAGAAGATCCTCTCCAAGACGATGAAAACACATAAATATTGGTCTGAATATCTCCCTTTTTCCTTGTAGGGATACAAAACTACAACACGCACTGCTAGGGGACAAACACCGTTCTCGCTTGTATATGGTTGTGAAGTTTTTTTCCGCATAAAGATGGAAACTAAATCCTTGAGGGTTGTTATGAAAGCAAAAATGCCTGAGAGTGAATGGATATAAGAGAGATTCAATCACCTCGTATAAACTATCTGAATATGATTGTATAAACTATTTGCTGAATGTGCATATACTGTTTTCTTTTTTTAAAAAAAAAAAGAAAAAAAATTTATTGCACTTCAGTGAAGTTTCTTGTTCGAATAAATCAATTGCAATTTTGATTTTGCGGAATATCCGATTGGTAATGGAATTAAGTTCTTTTGTTAAAGACTTCAAGTTGCATCATTACCATTTTCTACCACAGAATTAGACTATCTATGGACGGACACTGACAGAGGAGGACGAGGTGCACTGCATGTTAGCAAAGTTAACGTCGATGCAAAGGTGGGAAACCTTGAAAAACAAGGTCTTCCAATTTCGTGTCCACTGCTCTTTCTTTTGGATAATATTTGAACTTTAATATACAATATTTCCACCTAGATACTTATCGCGTACATCATAATCAATAGTTAATTGATATATATTTAACTAATAAAATTGTAATTATGACACAAATCCTATCCTCAAAAAATATAAATATTAGAGAAATTAAGGTTTGGTAGTATGTTTGGAACTTTTAAATATGATAGGAAAAAAAATGCATTGAATTCTGATTAATTGATTTTAAAAATTTATTAGATTATGATTAATTTAGATTTTTTTTATTTAAATTATTGTATTAAAAAATTTATTAGAATTTAATTAATTTATAAATTTTGACTAATTTAATTTTATCCGGACAGAATTATAAGGATGATAAAAAATATTTAACAACTAATTTAATATGATTATTAAATCATGACTCAAATTCAAAATAAGTGAAAATAGCCTCTGTTAACTGATTTAATGGTTATTAGTTTTAAAATCATGAATTTGATTAAGAAATATATATAAGAAATATTATAAAAAAAATAAAATAAAATAAAAAAGATTTGTGAAAACAACCATAGAAACCATCACATATTTATAAATCTCGTGAAGATAATTAAAGACTAAAATTGTGAGTCAAAAGTTTCCAATCCATTCCTCTCCAAAGGTTTTACCTTTCATTATAATATTTTCTTCTTATCATATTTATCGTATATTACAAGTTTACTTTTTAATAATAAATTTTTTAAATTAATATTTCATCTACAAGTTAGTGACAATAATCATGGCTAATTTTAGTGATTAATTTTTTTAAGTGTGTGTTTGTTATAAATGAATTCTACAAAATTATGGAATTCATTTGTAATTCCAAATGATGTGTGTTTGGTTTAAGTGAACATGTTGTAAAATTTATTTGCAATTTCAAATTTTTAAATTTGTAAAATTGATTATAACTAGATCAAATTCTAACAAAATGGTTAGAATTTCCAAATGAATTCCACAACTTTTAAATCTATATTTCTAAATGACTAAAAATATCTTTCTACTTGAAAGGGTATTTTTTAACCAAAATTAAAAATTAAGTTAAATTATAGATTTATACCAAACCCAATATAACAAAATATGGAATTCATTTGAAATAAATCCCCAAAATTATTTATTTAAACCAAACACACACACTTTATTAATAAAAATTTATTTGAAAATATTTTCTATTTGAAATTTCTTTGGAAATAAATGAATTTTTTTATAGAATTGAACCAAATATAATATAAATTTATTGCTAATTTTAGTGATAAATTTTTCAACTGAACATTACTTTTAGTGATGTATTTGTTTTAAATCCATTGTTAGATTAAAAAATGGTCACTAAATTAATGATCGATTTACAATGGAATATTCATGACTAATACTGACAGGAAAAATTTTAAGGTGACTTTATTATTTATTTATTTTATTTTCATTTTATTTTTATTATTATTGGATAAAAGTATGTTAAATTATTCAAGAGTAAAATTTATCTTGTAAAAATAAAGTAACTATCGGTGTATTGATAGATTGTGCTAAGAAATATAATATAAAAAAATAAATAATTTGAAAAATAATATGTACCCAAAACCTATGTTGCATATAAACAAAAACAAAAACGAAGAAACGGATGTGGCGAACATTTCTTATATATATATATATATATATATATATATATATATATATATATATATATATATATATATATATATATATCACAGTGTGGAGAATTAAACCCCTAAATAGAGAAGGTCTTAATACTTCTGTCCTTGCAGCTCTTAGAGATATGAGGTTTATGAACTTTGAAGACCCTCTCTTAGGAACTATAGAATCCAGTCTCTGTAAAGGTCATATATCATTTGACTGTTATCCAAACTTCACTGTTTTTTTTAATGATATAAATCTTTTAAAGTCTTTGGTTTTACAAATTCAGACCCATAATTACAAAATGGACGATGGATCTATCCCAATTGCATTAATATTTAAAGTTCATTATAAAGCCATGATGTCTGCTTTTAACACTAATAGTCAATTTCATAGTAAAAAGGGAGAAACACTTCTGCTTCAAACAGATATGACTAAAGCCAATGTCGTTATCCCTAAACCCATCCAATGGAACCAAATAACCCTTCCTTAAGAATAGATCTTGGAAAATGTAGCAAATCCAAAACTAGAAAAACCTAAGCCTTAACTGCCAAACACCCAAATAAAGAATATCACTCAATTCCAAGATGGTAGAGTGAAACTCAGTTTTGATAGATCTGCAGCATCCAGTTCTAAATTTTCAGATACCTCATCAACAAAATCTATTAATTTGGGAAGATTATCTCAAATACTCTCTGTAATAAATCTCCTATACCATAGAGAACTACCACAAAACCCTCCTAGAACTATAGAAATACCTTTCACAAACCAAGAAGATCTACATCCAAATCTACCTCCCATCATAAACCTACCATATAACATCCAGCTAGATATTCCACCTTTGATCTCCCTTCATCTACATTAAGAAACGTAGACTATAGTACCAATGTGGCTAGACCAGTCTACACCAACCCTCAAATAGAAGCTAAATCCCCTTCTCCTCCTGCTTTAGCTATAACAGAAAAAATTACACATGAATTGAATGTTTTAGATAAAAAATTTCTTCCTGATAAAGAATCTTTACATAAAGACTTTTATGCATTTTATAATTTGGAAAGAAGAACATGGTTCTTTACAAATTTCCTACATAAAAGAGAAAGTATTCAAAAGGAATTTTATGATTTTGTTTACAAGAATAAAGTAAATATATTATTTTTTGAATGGTTTGAAATATACGCATCATAAAATAATATTTCATATCCTTTTAAAGTTCTTCATCCTATCACTATTAGGAACAAGAAAAGTGTTTGGGAAACAGCTAATGGTCAGGAAATTGAGTCTAATCATCCTCCTTTTAGGCAAATAAAGATCTCTGTAGGAAATAACACTGTTGACGCCAGCCCCTATAAAAAGCCTCAGGATAGTGATTCTCAGAACCTAAAAAATATAATAGTTCAAAACAACTTCACCAATGCTCACCTTAATAGCATAGGTAAATAGTTGTCTAGGATAGAAAATAGATCCCAAAAGTCTATGGAACCTTCTGTCTTTGTTCCTTTTGAAAAACTTAAAAATCCCATGTTTAAACCCTTTTAGATATCCTCCAGTTCTCAACAAGAAATTAAAAATAATAGGTCTGAATTCCTAGAAGCCGTTAGACAACATCTTAGTAAAGTCAGTCCTTCTTCTAATGGAACCTCGGGATAAGTTATTCCTGACTCTGCATAGTCTGTTAATCAAAGTGTTAGTATTTTCAATAAAGATATAGAAACCTCTTATGAAGATGGTGATTTTCAGGAACAGTCTCCTAAGATAACAAAAATTCATTAGCCTATCATTTCTCATTTTTCTAATCCTGTTTATATTTAGTCTAGATTGCCAGAACTTGAAATAGGTTCTCACCCTAATATGCTTGTCCAATCTAAGTTCAGTGCCAATTCCATATATGAATGGAACATCGATGACATGTCTGAATATCAGATCCTTAGTCTTCTCCAACAAATGACTATAGCCTCTAATACCTCTAAAGCCCAAACAGGAACTTCTGATAGATCTGTCGCAGAACTTATTATAGCTGGATTTTTTGGACAATTAAAAGGATGGTGGGATTTTCATCTCACTAAGCCCCAACAACTAGATATCCTTCATGCTATCCAGAAAAACGATGATAATACACCCATTATAGATCAATCAGGAAGCCCCACTCAAGATGTTGTCTCTACCCTCATATTGACCATAGCACTCCATTTCATTGGAGATTCTTCCCATCTTAAAGATAAAAATACTGATCTCCTGTCTAATCTCAGATGCAAAAATCTAAGTGATTTCTAATGGTATAGACCGACTTTCCTTACTAAAGTCATGCTCAGAGATAATTCTGACCAGCCCTTTTGGAAAGAAAAATTCCTTGTAGGTCTCCCTACCATTTTAGGAGAAAGAGTTAGAAATACCATTAGATAGTCCATAGGATCTCACATCATTCCCTACGATAAGCTTACCTATGGCGAACTTATCAGTACTACCTAGAAGGAAGGTCTTAAGATCTGTCAGGACTTAAAACTTCAAAAACATTTAAAATGGGAACTAAGAAGGTCCAAAAAAGAATTAGGATCTTTCTGTAAATAGTTTGACTATAGTTATACCCAGAATAATTCTTGTAGAGGTGATTGCAGTAAGAAGTCTTTGAAACCTTCGTCTAAGAGATTTTCCCAAAATTATAAGAAATTCTCAAAGAAAAAGGAATCTGAAGAACCTTATTACAAAAAACCTCATAAAAAATCATCAAAACATAAAGTCTCTTCTTCTAAAACTCAGAAAACTGGTCTTAAAGATGTTACTTGCTATAAATGTGGTAAAAAGGGTCATATCTCTAAGTACTATCGTATCTCTAGGAAAGTTCAGGAATTAAATCTAGAAGAAAAGAACCTAGAAAAGCTTTTTGCCCTTTATAGAAACTTCTGAGTCTAAGTCTAAAACTAATTCTGTAAATTTCTTGAAAAATCTTCAGACAGACGAAATAGCCTCCTCTTCTTCCTCTAATATAGATACTTGCTTTGTCTCTTTAGAGAAGCATATTAATATGCTAACCAAAGAACAAATCTTAATTCTAGATGTCATCTAGCACATAAATGATCCTGATGTTCAGAAAAAATATCTAGAACAATTAAGGCACTCCTTAGAAAAAGACCCTAAGCTTAAAACTCCAGAGCTACCTTCCACCAGTACAGGTATGTATAACCTGACTACCATCCTAGGAAGAACAAAGCAAGGAAAAATACCAATAGGATAAATTTAGGAACTCCAGGGAGAGATAAAACCATAAAGTAAGATATAAAGCAACTTAAAGAAAAATAGCAAAAGGATTATGATCTAATCCAGTTTCTTGTCACTAAACTTGTTGAAGACTCTAGTGATAGTGATGAAACTAAGAACCTAGAACCTCAATCCTTAGCTAACCTCGATAAAATTTCAATAGATTTCCTCTATGCTCTTAATAAAGTCACTTCAAGAAAATATATCATAAAGGTTACTATTGTGTTTGATAAAAAATTTCATATTAACACTATAGCTCTGTTTGATACCGGAGCTGATTTAAATTGTATAAAGACTAATGTTGTTCCAAAACGTTTTCAAGAAAAAACCACTGAAACATTTTCTTCTGCCAACAGTTCAAAAATGAACATTGAAGGAAAAATAGAAGCCAGTATTTTAAATAGTGATTTCTTATTAAAAACTTCCTTCCTCCTTGTTTCTGACATGCATTACACTATGATTTTAGGAACACCATTCATTAGCTTAATTACCCCTTATTTTGTCAATCACCATTCTATTGATTATAAAGATGATAAAGTTCTCATATCTTTTCCCTTTCTTGAAAAGCTTAGAATTAGATAGCTCAATCTGGTTAAAGCTCACTCCATTTATAAAAATGAAATAAATCTTCTGATTAAAGGAAAAGAAACTGATCTGCATGATTTAAAGCAAAATGTTTATTCTCAACAAATTGAACAACAATTAAAGTCTGATGTTTTAAAACATAAAATTTCTTCTCTTTTTAATTCTATGAAAATTGAAATTTGTTTTGATTTACCAAATGCTTTCTGGAATAGAAAAAGACATATTGTTGATCTGCCTTATGAACTAGGATTTGATGAAAAAAATATTTGTACTAAGGCTAGACCAATTCAAATGAATACTGAATTGGAACAGCACTGTAGAAGGGAAATCCAGGACCTTGAGTCCAAAGGATTGATCTCAAAATCCAGGTCCCCTTGGAGCTGTACTACTTTATGTGTTAATAAAGCTTCTGAAATAGAAAGAAGTACTCCGAGACTTGTTATAAATTATAAACCTCTGAATACAGCCCTCCAATGGATAAGGTATCCTATTCCTAACAAAAAAGATCTTCTTCAAAAACTTCATTCTGCTTTTGTATTTTCAAAGTTTGATATGAAATCAGGATTTTGGCAAATATAAATTCATAAAGATCATCGTTACAAAACTGCTTTTACTGTCCCATTTGGTCAATATGAGTGGAATGTCATGCCATTTGGTTTAAAGAATGCTCCTTCAGAATTTCAAAGAATAATGAATGACATATTCAATCCTTATTTTGAATTTTGTATTGTTTACATAGATGATGTTCTTATCTTCTCTAAATCTATTAAACAACACTTCAAGCACCTTAATACTTTTTTTTGCACTGTTAAGAATAATGGTCTTGTTGTTTCAGAAAAAAGATATCTCTTTTCCAAACTAGAGTTAGATTCCTAGGACACTATATATGCTGTGGAACCATTGTCCCTATAGAAAGAACCTTAGAATTTGGAAACAAATTCCCTAATAGGATTCTTGACAAAACTCAGCTTCAAAGGTTTTTAGGAAGCCTAAATTATATATTAGATTTCTGTCCCAATATAAATAGGATAGCAAAACCTTTGCATGATAGACTAAAGAAGAACCCTGTTCCTTAAATTGATGAACATTCCAAAACAATCCAACACGTAAAGAAATTTATTCTTAATATTCCCTATCTCCACTTAGCTGATCCTAGTCTTCCTAAGATTGTAGAAATAGATGCTAGTGATCTTGGATATGGGGGGATTCTCAAACAAGTTCAGAATAGTAAAGAAGTTATAGTCCAGTATACATCAGGTCACTGGAATGATACTCAAAAAAACTATTCTACCGTCAAAAAAGAAATTCTTTCCATTATCATGTGCATCACAAAGTTTCAATCTGATTTACTAAATAAAAAGTTTTTGCTTCGTGTTGATTGCAAATCTGCAAAAGATGTTTTACAAAAAGATGTTCAAAATATTGCTTCAAAGAAAATTTTTGCAAGATGGCAAGCTATACTTAGTATTTTTTATTTTGATATAGAATATATAAAAGGAGAATCAAATTCTTTGCCAGACTTTTTGACTAGAGAATTTTTTGCAAAACAGATAAAAATGCCCATAAAAACAAAGAAAGAAAAGGCTGACAAGCTTGATCCTCCTCTTCCTTCCACTTCTAAACCCATAAAATCATGGTTCAATATAGTAAACCAAGAAGAATCAAATGATTCTAATAAAACAACCTAGATTCAACAATGGATTGATTCTATCTCCAATACCCCAGAACTCCTTAAAGCTATCCAAAATACTCTTATCCCTCTTCCTTCAGCTCCAGAAGCAAACCAGGCAATCATCCCTTCATACAAAGGTATACTTGACAAGGCTCCTCTTCCCATTTATAAAATTGAGAAAGGTGAATCTTCTTCCTCTCAAAAAATCATTTCTCAAGAAGATTTAAAAGTTGTGGCTACTCCAAGTAGTTCATAGGTTGTCTGTACACAATCAAAAAATTCTTCTGATTTTCTTATAAAGAATTCTATTCAAAACATTTTGACTATAGAAAATGGATTTTTCAGTAAAGACCCGTTTTTGGCTATGCAAAATCATTTTCCTCCAAATTGGTTTTTCAAACCTTGGGATCTTTCAAAATCCCAAGAATATTATCAAACTATTTTGGAAGTTACTAGTTCTACAGAATTCAAACACTTATACCATAAAGGATACCCCAAACCTTCTTACTCAACCTGCAAAATTCTTAAAGTCCTCCACCCTTCTGCTTGGGGATAAGAACTCTTTAAACCCAAAACTTTCCCTGTAAAATTCTCAGTAAAGTTAGACTTCTGCTGTACATACTCATATTGGGATTATGAACAGGCATGATTTAACACCTTCCTTATCTAAAACCATTTTAATACACATTCCTAGCTATAATTCTTAAGTGATCATGCCAAATGGTGGAATAACTATGGACCAATCCCTGATATCCTTCCCTTTGAAATTCATCAGGGTTTTGACCTTTTTTGCTCCCATTATAGACCTTCCTAACCTGAAAAGAAATTCACCTTCCTTACCCTCTATTGCTCTAAATTCTTTATCCCTTGGGTAACTCAATGGTACCTCGACTTTTGTTCTAACAATGGTATTATAGTTCTTCAAAGAAGATTCAAGGTCAAATGGTGGAACTCTTATAATAAAACAGGTAAGATCTCCCAATCTGTTGTCTCCTCTTGACTCCAACAGTAAGGTTTCCTTGGATCTTCTGAATCTCAGAACTTGGCACAAACTTCCTTTCTGGCTCAAAAGTCCTATGCTAGTGCCCTCCTTGTAGCTGCCAAAACTAAAGAAGAATATTTTAAGATTATGCAATAGCTCATTCAGTCCGAAGCCTTTTCCTCTATAGCACTATCCAACAGCTCCGAAAACTCAAAACCTTTAATCGATTTCGGTAATGACAATGTGGATAATTGTTTTGGGATTCTCTCTCCTATTAAGCCCAAAGGCCCATAGCCCAAAAGCTTATAGGACCTCTTTATTTATAAATATTTTCTTTATAAATATATGTCTGTAGTTGTAATTATAAGCCCGATGGGTTGAAAACCTTATATAAGGCGGCCCATGTAAAAGTTAGGGTAAAGTAAAAAAAAAAGTATTTTAATATATTTTCCTTTTGGCAAGAACTTATTCTTCTCCTGAATGGGACCTTCTTGGACAGCCTTCAGGAAAATTCAACTACTATGTCAAATACTCGGCTCCACCTTCAACTGCCATCCCACTTCTCTCTGTTCCCCCTCAAGGATGGGGACCCACTTTCCACTATCAGGATAAAATAATCAACAATTATTTCAAGTCACATGGTGGTGGTTGTGAAAGATAGTTGGCAGGCAGTAAAACAAGTCACCCTGATTCCTTCCGGAATTCACTCTCCTTTGTACCCCACTCGTCCTGTTCTCCATATGCTTACAAGGCCTTCGTCCTCTATATAAGGAACCCTCCTCTTGCTAAAAAGAGCAGAGAACCTTTTGGGAAAAAAGAAAATTTTTAGGAAAGACTCCTTCTATCTCCTTCTTCCTCTCTACTTTTTGAAAGATTTCTTAAGAAATTTGTAATTCTCCAGTAACAAAAAAAAAAAAATATATATATATATGTACAAAGAGATTTCTATAAACCTCTGCGTTCTGAATATTTGAACCATTGTATCTCCCTCTACTTGGAATATAAAGGACTTTTTATATAACAAACTCTTGTAAGTTTAAGTTTCAATGTTCTCTATTGTTTTAATGTCTTTTATTATATATATATAACGTGGAGAATTTTTATTTAATCTATCATTAATAGTATAATTATAAAAATTATTTTGTTTAGTTAAGAAAAATATAAATTTATTTTTAAATTTGTTTTCTTTCTTATTTAAAAAAACACTAAATAAATCCTTTCTCCATTCTATTCCAATTGTATTTTAAGAAAATAAAATTTATTACACTCCAAATAACTATTTTAGATATATATATATATATATTGAAAATTTTTATTTAAACTATCATTAATAGTATAATTATAAAAATTATGTTGTTTAGTTAAAAAAAATATAAATTTATTTTTAAATTTGTTTCCTTTCTTATTTAGAAAAACACTAAATAAACACTCTCTCCGTTCTATTCTAATTGTCTTCTAAGAAAATAGAATTTATTCCACTCCAAATGACTATTTTAGATTACCAATAAAAAAATAAATTATTCTTTTAAATTTTATCCATATCTTTATTTTAGAGTAAGTTTTTTATTAGAGTAATTATAATTTACATTAACTTTTAGTTTTTCTAAAAAGGGTTATATTTTCATTTGTACTTATAATTATGTTTAGGATTTTTAATTTTTGTGGCACTACTTTAAAAGGCAATTGAAATAGAACAGAAGAAATATATTTTTCTCTTTAGAAACGTGTTTTCTAATTTTTTATATTTATAGAAACTGTCCAAAAATGTTTCCAATAAGTTTTATAAAATTTCAGATACGGAAACGTTTTAAAAATATTGAAACATTTATTAAGAGAAGTTTCCATGCATGGTAGCCCAAAACTTCTATTTCAGGTTACTAAATTGTTTTATATTTTAATAAACCGTTCCTTGTTGAAAAAACACGAATAATTGCCTATCAACTGAAAAGACAGAAGAGAAGCAACTCCCCGAGAAATTGCGACTATAAATTCTGCAAATTTCTGAACAGTCTTCTTGTTGAATATACGCGCAGAAGTACCTTTATATTGTGTATATAAAGTTGTCGATCATCCACCAGAATGCTGCATCAACCTCATCAAGTCTTAAGATTACTGAATGGTTTTAGCCTGAAACACATCTATTACAATATATTATTTTCACTTCCTTTTTTTTCTCTTCCCTTAGTTGCTGCCTGCTTGCTTGCTACAAAATCTGTCTCTTTGAATTCCTTTTTTCTTTTTTGCAAATTATGTCTGCCCTTCCTACAGCAAATTTTTGCATGGATTGTTTACTTGGTTTTTCTACTGCCAACCGAAGCAAACCAAGTAAAAGGTGGCATTTAGCTTTTTCTAAAATCTATTGTTCCAGAACCTTACAATCTCTCGCCAAAAAATCATTGCTCAAGAAAAAGCGCACTAAAATTTCTCCATTTTCCTCTTTTGTTATAGTTAACATTAATCCAGAAAATGCCCACTTCAACATTCATCAAGCAAGCCTCACTGAGCTTGTAAAACAGAGAGATCTTGTCAAGCTTCAAGGATACGGCCGGGTTGCTGGTGTTGCATATGAGATTGAAACAGATATAGAAAGTGGCATCAGTGGCAGTGTCCAGGATATAGCTCACCGGCAAGAAGCATTTGGTACTAATACGTATGAGAAACCGCCAACAAAGAGCTTCTTCTTCTTTGTTGTAGAAGCTTTTAAAGATTTGACAATTGCCATTCTTTTAGGCTGTGCAACTCTTTCTCTTGGATTTGGCATCAAAGAGCATGGCCTTAAAGAAGGATGGTACGATGGTGGTAGCATATTTGTTGCTGTTTTCCTTGTCGTAGCTGTCTCTGCTGTAAGTAATTATAGGCAGAATAAGCAATTTGACAAGTTGTCCAAGGTTAGCAATAATATTCAAATTGATGTTGTCAGACATGGTCGGAGGCAACAGGTTTCAATTTTTGAACTTGTTGTTGGAGATGTTGTTTGTTTAAAGATTGGAGACCAGGTTCCTGCTGATGGATTGTTCATAGAAGGCCACACCTTGCAATTAGATGAATCAAGCATGACAGGGGAGAGTGACCATGTCGAAGTTAATGCTGATCATAGTCCATTCTTGTTCTCCGGTACCAAGGTTGCTGATGGCTATGGAAGGATGCTTGTTACCTCTGTTGGCATGAACACAACATGGGGAGAAATGATGAGCCATATCAGCCACGACACGAATGAGCAGACACCTTTGCAGACTAGGCTTGATAAACTTACCTCATCAATAGGTAAGGTTGGTCTGGCTGTTGCATTTCTAGTTCTTGTAGTCTTGTTGGTTCGCTACTTCACTGGAAACACTCAAGATGAGAATGGAAATGCGGAGTACAATGGCAGCAAGACGAAAGCTGATGATATAGTGAATGCTGTTGTGGGAATTGTAGCTGCTGCAGTTACCATAGTAGTTGTTGCAATTCCAGAAGGATTGCCGCTGGCTGTTACCCTCACTTTAGCTTATTCAATGAAGAGAATGATGGCTGATCAAGCTATGGTGAGGAAGCTCTCTGCTTGTGAGACTATGGGCTCTGCCACAACAATTTGTACTGACAAAACAGGTACTCTTACAATGAACCTGATGAAGGTAACAAAATTTTGGCTAGGCCAACAGTCAATGGAACAGAGGACTTCCTCTTTAGTTTCTCTGAATGTTCTTGAATTGATCAAGCAAGGAGTTGCCTTCAATACAACTGGAAGCGTCTACAGAGCAAATCAAGAATCTGAGTTCGAGTTTTCTGGTAGTCCCACTGAAAAAGCAATTCTTTCCTGGGCAGTTCAGGATTTGGAGATGGACATGGAGGAACTGAAGCAGACTTGTACTATCCTCCATGTTGAAGCCTTCAATTCACAAAAGAAAAGAAGTGGTGTTCTAATAAGGCAGAAGTTGGACCACACACTCCATATTCACTGGAAAGGAGCTGCAGAGATGATACTAGCGATGTGCTCAAGTTTCTATGATGCTTCTGGACTTGTGAAGATTTTGGAAGATCGTGAAAGAAGCCTATTCAAGCAAATTATTCAAGATATGGCAGCTAGCAGCCTTCGATGCATCGCTTTTGCACACACACAACTATCAGAAGAAAAGCATGAAGATGGAATACAAGAGAACAAGCTTAAAGAAAACAGCTTGACTCTATTAGGTCTTGTGGGTATCAAGGATCCATGTCGACCGGGAGTGAAGAAAGCTGTGGAAGATTGCCAAAATGCTGGAGTGAAAATCAAAATGATTACGGGAGACAATGTTTTCACTGCAAGAGCTATAGCCATCGAATGTGGGATACTGAAGCCTGATGAGGATATTGTCGATGGAGCTGTAATATCAGGAGAAGAATTTCGAAACTACACAGAAGAGGAAAGATTGGAGAAAGTTGATAAGATATGTGTGATGGCAAGATCTTCTCCTTTTGACAAACTTCTCATGGTGCAATGCCTGAGACGAAAAGGACAGGTGGTGGCAGTCACTGGAGATGGCACTAATGATGCACCTGCACTAAAAGAAGCGGATATCGGGCTGTCTATGGGAATTCAGGGAACTGAAGTTGCCAAGGAAAGCTCGGATATAGTTATCTTGGACGATAATTTTGCATCTGTGGCCACAGTTCTTAGGTGGGGAAGATGTGTCTACAACAACATACAGAAATTCATTCAATTCCAGCTCACTGTCAATGTTGCTGCACTGGTGATCAATTTTGTGGCAGCCGTTTCAGCTGGTGATGTCCCATTGACTGCAGTCCAGCTACTTTGGGTGAATTTGATCATGGACACACTTGGTGCTCTAGCTCTTGCTACAGAACAACCCACAAAAGAGCTGATGGATAAGCCACCCGTTGGCAGAACTGAGCCACTCATCACCAACATAATGTGGAGGAACATATTAGCTCAAGCCTTTTATCAGATAACAGTCCTCCTGACACTACAATTCAAGGGTGAATCCATATTTGATGTGACAAAGAAGGTAAATGACACCTTAATCTTCAACACTTTTGTTCTGTGCCAAGTGTTCAATGAATTCAATGCAAGGAAGCTGGAGAAGAAGAATGTCTTCGAAGGGATACATAAAAACAAATTATTCTTGGGGATCATTGGCATAACCATTATCCTTCAGGTGCTGATGGTGGAGTTTCTGAAAAAATTTGCAAACACAGAAAGGTTGAACTGGGGTCAATGGGGTGCATGCACCGGCATGGCAGCCCTATCCTGGCCAATTGGTTGGTGTGTCAAGATTGTACCTGTTCCAAACAGACCAATATTCAGCTACATCAAGTGGTTGAAGTTGAATTTCTACGATGCCATTTATTAATTCCTGTACATATGGCAGATAACTTGTATAAAGCTTTAAAGTTCTTTTTGTAAATTCTGCATCATATATAATTGGTGGTTTAATATATAAAGCAAGAAAAATTTTCTGTTAAAATGTGGAGATTTCTGTCTTAATGTTCTAATGCTTTGGAACTTCAACAGTCACAGTAACAAGGCAATTTAAACTCACTGGAGCAGAATAACCGGAACAGGATTAAGGTCATAACATAGGTCAAGAGTTTCAAAATTCAGGATATGTCTTGTCGATCTATCAGGCAAATACCAGCTAAATTTTCATTCTATTTTTAACAAACAAGGCAACAGCTTGTTTGATCCAAAAGATTGAGCTTGAGATCGGGCTTGACGCTTTTGCACAATGACTGGGCTTTTTGCTGCTTATATGAATATTGGACTATCACCATGATGTCATGTGTGCCGTTCAAACACCAGCCAGGCCCCAACTTAATCAAACTTTAGATTTTTATTGATTTATTTATATATTTTTATTTCCATATTCTTGCAATTTTTATTTTCATAAGGAATAATTATACTATTGAAATTTTTTAATTTTGATAATTCAATATTTTAATTTTTATGATAATTAAGTCTATAAACCTATAATTTGGCGTATTTATCATGTCATTTCAAATTGCCATGATTAAGTATTGTCAGGATACTCAAATTAATTCTTAAATCAATGTTGATTCTTTTTGTATGAGTCATATTTATTTATGAATTTTTAATTAATTAATTTATTATTTTAAATTATTAAATAAAACTGCATTATTGTATAATAAAAAAATTTTGTATTATAATGTAAAATTAGATTTTTAAATTGTATTTTTTAAATAAGTAAAAAATTTTAAATGCTCATTAACCTACTGCTTAAAAACCTGTTAGATACATCCAATTTAATTTATTTACAGATTTTACATATCATTTATCAAAAAAATTTGAAACACTATATTATTAGAATTGAAAAAGTTGTTCGCATATCTATTTATGATGAAAAAATACAAGACCAGATTATTAGAATTAAAAAATACAACACCAATTATAATTATTCTTTTCTTAATATTTATTAGATCTTAGCAATATACAATTTTTATAAAGTGAAACAGATGACAAAAGGTTCTTTGACCAGTCCAGGATGATCTCCTTGTAGCTTTCTTGGCTTTTGCCTTGCCATATGTACCAAGGAAAAAAAAAAGAAAGGTTCTTTGATGACAAGTAACAACACCATCGTCACCACTTCGGGCAAGTGTACATTCAAATGCATTGACATGGTTTTGTTATTTCCTTAATTCTGAAGGGTATAGATATTTAATGAACATTTCAGGTAATGATTTAAATCATTATCCTACCAACTTGAACGCGCAAATCACATGATCATCTGTTCAAAAAAAAAAAAAATCACAATCAATTCTTGTAACCTACGTAAGCTCTTTACAGGCTAACATATTCTGAAAAGAGTGCTGGTTGGGCCTGAAATCAAATAAGCGTGTTCCTACTGTAACAGGATTCTCATGCTTATCATTGTGTGTACAGGCCGGCAACAGTCTGGGGCAATGGCACAAGGCACGTAGTGGTGGATTGTCCCATTTATTTTAATGGCCATCTCGGCTTCCATGTTGTTTCTGATATGCCGCCTCAACCAGCATATAAATTTAGAAAGCATTCCGGTTCTTGTCACCAGTTTCCTTTTAGCCTCTGCACGTACAACCCTAACAAACCACTTCCATTTCTCCTGAAAAAAACATTTCTTTCTTGTTTTTTTTTTTCTCCTTCCCTATCTTATTGTTTTGAATCCTTCGGCAGAATCTACAAGAAACGAATACAAACCTACATCAGAATCAATATATACACATGTCAAAGATTTTGCAAGCAAGCATCGACTACTTTCTTGATCTTGATGCGCCCCCAGCTTCAACATGTAGCTTGTCTAATAAGAGATGGCACTTGGCGTTTGCAGCAATTTATTGCTCCAGAGCTATACAATCTGTTACCAAGATTGCTACAGCAAAGAAAATAGCCACTAAAATTCCCCATTCCCCATCTTACTCTGTTCTTTATATTAACCCAGATAACAGAACCTTCAAGATTGATCAAACAGCTCTGACTGAGCTTGTAAAAGAGAAAAATAAAAAACAGCTCCAACAGTTAGATGGTGTCGCTGGCGTAGCCTGTGCCGTTCAAACCAACGTTGAAGGTGGCATCTTTGGCGGTGTTGAGGACATTGCTCGTCGCCAGGAAGCATTTGGCTTCAACACCTATAAGAAACCACCGACCAAGAGCTTTCTCTATTTTGTGGTGGAAGCTTTTAAAGATCTTACCATCGCCATTCTTTTGGGATGTGCAGCACTTTCCCTTGCCTTCGGGATTAAAGAACATGGCCTCAAAGAAGGTTGGTATGACGGTGGCAGCATTTTTGTTGCTGTCTTTCTTGTCATAGCTGTCTCTGCTGTAAGCAATTACAGGCAAAATAGACAATTTGATAAGCTGTCCAATGTCAGTAGCAATATCCAAATCGATGTTGTTAGAAATGGTCGGCGGCAGCAGGTTTCAATTTTTGAACTTGTTGTTGGAGATGTTGTTTGTCTCAAGATTGGAGACCAAGTCCCTGCTGATGGATTGTTCATAGATGGGCACTCCTTGCAAATCGATGAATCCAGCATGACTGGGGAGAGTGATCATGTCGAAGTTAATTCCCACCAAAATGCGTTCTTGATCTCTGGCACCAAGGTAGCTGATGGCTATGGTCGGATGCTTGTCACATCAGTTGGCATGAATACAACATGGGGCGAAATGATGAGCCATATCAGCCGCGACACCAATGAACAAACTCCGTTGCAGGCTAGGCTAAATAAGCTCACATCATCGATAGGTAAGGTTGGTCTGGCTGTTGCTTTCCTTGTCCTGGTCGTCTTGCTGGTTCGCTACTTCACAGGAAATACAGAAGATGAGAATGGGAATAGGGAGTTCAATGGCAGCAGTACAAAGACAGATGATATAGTCAATTCTGTTGTGGGAATTGTAGCGGCTGCAGTCACAATTGTTGTAGTTGCAATTCCAGAAGGTCTGCCCTTGGCTGTAACACTTACTCTGGCATATTCCATGAAGAGAATGATGGCTGATCAAGCAATGGTGAGAAAGCTCTCTGCCTGTGAGACTATGGGCTCTGCTACCACAATCTGTACCGACAAAACAGGCACTCTTACAATGAACCTGATGAAGGTAACAAAGTTTTGGCTAGGCCAAGTGGAACAAAGCACTTCCTCCTCCATTTCCCCACATGTTCTTGACTTGGTCAAACAAGGAGTTGCCCTCAATACAACGGGTAGTGTCTACAGAGCAAATCCAGAATCTGAGTTTGAGTTCTCAGGTAGTCCAACAGAAAAAGCAATTCTTTCTTGGGCCATTCTGGATTTGAAAATGGATATGGAGGAACAGAAGCATAGTTTTATCATTCTCCATGTTGAAGCCTTCAACTCACAGAAGAAGAGGAGTGGAGTTCTGATAAGAAAAAATCTTGACAACACAATCCATGTGCACTGGAAAGGAGCAGCAGAGATGATACTTGCAATGTGCTCAAGTTACTATGATGCCTCTGGAATGATGAAAAATCTGGATGAAAAAAATACAAGCATCTTCAAGCAAATTATCCAAGGGATGGCAGCCGACAGCCTGCGTTGCGTCGCTTTTGCACATACACAGATATCAGAAGAGCAATCTGGAGATGGAATACAGGAGAAGAAGCTCCAAGAAAACAGCTTGACACTTTTAGGACTTGTGGGTATCAAGGACCCATGTCGACCAGGTGTAAAGAAAGCTGTGGAATATTGCCAACACGCTGGAGTCAACATCAAAATGATCACAGGAGACAACGTTTTCACCGCAAGAGCTATAGCCCTCGAGTGTGGGATACTGAAACCTGGTCAGGATATGTACAGTGGAGCAATCGTAGAAGGAGAAGAGTTCCGCAACTACACACCTGAGGAAAGAATGGAGAAAGTTGAAAAAATATGTGTGATGGCAAGATCTTCTCCTTTTGACAAACTCCTCATGGTGCAGTGCCTCAAACAAAAAGGCCAAGTTGTGGCAGTTACTGGTGATGGCACCAATGATGCACCAGCACTGAAAGAGGCAGATATTGGATTATCTATGGGGATCCAGGGCACTGAAGTTGCCAAGGAAAGCTCAGATATTGTCATTTTGGACGACAATTTTGCTTCGGTAGCCACAGTTTTGAGGTGGGGAAGATGTGTCTACAACAACATACAGAAATTCATTCAATTCCAGCTCACTGTCAATGTTGCTGCGCTTGTGATCAATTTCGTAGCAGCAGTTTCAGCCGGTGAAGTTCCGTTGACAGCAGTCCAGCTACTGTGGGTGAATCTGATCATGGACACCCTTGGTGCTCTGGCTCTTGCTACAGAACAACCCACCAAAGAGCTGATGGATAAAAAACCTGTAGGCCGAACTGAGCCTCTCATCACCAACATAATGTGGAGAAACCTGCTAGCTCAAGCCTTATATCAGATTGCTGTCCTCTTGACACTACAATTCAAGGGGGAATCCATATTTGGTGTGACTGAGAAGGTAAATGACACCTTGATCTTCAATACTTTTGTCCTCTGCCAAGTGTTTAATGAATTCAATGCAAGGAAGATGGAGAAGAAGAATGTCTTTCAAGGGATACACAAGAACAGGCTGTTCTTGGGGATTATCGGCATAACCATAATCCTTCAGGTACTGATGGTGGAGTTTCTGAGGAAATTCGCAGACACGGAGAGGTTGAACTGGGGTCAATGGGGTGCATGCATTGGCATGGCTGCTGTTACATGGCCAATTGGCTGGGCGGTCAAGTGCATACCTGTTCCTGAAAAACCAATTTTCTACTCTCTCAATTGGAGGAAGTAGAATTTAGAAACCAGTATATGATTCTTTCATTAATTGTATTCTCTTATTATTGAGAACGTAGAAAAATACAGAACCATTGTTGTAATAAATTTAGCTGATCATTCATTTGTACGCCCTCTAGAGATTTATTGTATTTCAGATTCATTTGTATCTTAGCCCATTGTGTTTTTATTATAATACATGCTTTATTATATTTTTATATTTAAATAAATTCTTTCAAGTTATTTATGTTTGTCGATTTATAGTGTTTCTTATTTTTATGAAAAGTAAGCCGCTATATGCCACATAACAATATATATATATATATATATATATATATATATATATTATACATGAAGATAGTAAAATAAAAGAAGAAAAAATTTTTATTAAAAAAAAGGAAAAGAACTAATTGAGGTTGGGTTTAGCGGATAGGGGCTAGTCTCCCACTTGTGGTGAATCCAGGTTCAAATTTCAGCTTGAGAGAGCTCTCACCCTGTAAGGATTTTTACCGTAACTTGAATAGAAATTAGTTTGAACATTGTACAGGATTAAAGATATCTCTCATATGTTGGGACCCATCCTAAATATCTCATTGCGAAGATAAAAAAAAGAAAAAAATAAAAAAATTCATGTAGCGATCATAATAGGTTCAGTGCTTTGCAATCCGTATAAAATTACATTTTTATCTCATATTTATGATCATCAAAAAAATATGAGGATAAAAGCATAATTTTAAACCGATGGTAATACTCCAAAGAAAAAATTAAAAAAAATTGAAAAAAATTGAAAGGGTAATAAAATAAAACAAAGGTTACTACTAGTTCTCTTTATTTTTTTAGACTGATACATGTCGCAAATTGTAATATGTTGTAAATTGTAATATATATTGTAGATCATAAATGTGCCAAATAATAAATTTAGTTCTTAGAAAATAATATGCTTATCCCCTATAAAAAAATTTTACTTTACTTTTTTTCCAATACAGGAATCATCTACTTTTTGGAAGCTCATTTTTTTTTGGATTTTCACCAAATGTGATTTACTCTTAGATATCACAGCTCACGACATCCTACATTTTTCTTTTTTATGCTGATGACTTTAGTAGATAGTAGTTTTTACATTCAACTTTTTTATTAGAATAAATTCATAAATGGTGTTCCAATTTTTTATTTTTTATTAGTTTGGTGTTTGAATAATTTTTTTTTATATATAATTAAGTATTTGAACTTGTAAAAAAATTTTAAAATAATGTCTTTAACAAATTTTACGTTAGTTTTTTGAGGTAGTTAATATAGGTTTTTCCTCAATCAGTTATAATTTAGGTATTTGGTAAAACTTTAAATTCAACAATTGATAATTAATTTTATTCAAAATAATTGTTGATTTGATATGCTCTATTTTAAAGTTTTTTCCAATCAATTGATAGCTGATTTGTATTTATTTTTTATTTAGACTATTCTACCCTTATTGAAAAATAACTAATAATAAATAATTTGATTTAAATTTAAATTAAATGTATGTAATTAATTTTTTTATGTTTCATAATTAAATAAATATTATTGTAAATTATATTTAAATAATTAATATATTTATACCTATAATTATTTAAAAAAATTATATAATAACATTTATATTTAAAAATTTATTTTTTAAATAATTTATATTAATTATTTTAATAATATATAATTAAAGGTAATAAATTATTATTTATTACTATATATATTTTTAAATAATTTACATAACTAAAAAATATTATAAAAAAGAAATTATATTTACAAATAAAATATACACTTAATAGTCATTTGACATACAAACAACAATAGCTAAAATTTTTTTATCAAACACTTTATATTTATTAGGTAACAGTTATGCCCTATCAGCAACCACTATTAGCTATCTACTATCAGCTATCAGTTGTTGTAAATAACTAAACCAAACATGCCCTTATATCTCTTATTTTAAATATTAAATTAACTTAAATACCTTTCTTTTATATTAAATTTTATTTTTTTATTCTAATTATTTTTTAAAAATTATTAAAAATGAAAAATTATTTTTTATTTAGCAAATTAAACTAAAAAATTAATTTTTTATTTTTGTTTTAGTAATTATAGTGGTTGAATTAATTTTTTATTCATGAATTTAATTAAATAAATTTTTTATTTATTAAAAAAATTATTTTTATTTTTTAATTATAATATATTAATTATTTTTTAACAACTTAGAGGTCAAAAGAAGAGTGGAATTGAGAGATCAAAGAAAAGTGAATAATTAAACCTATAACTTCACCTTATAATATTTATCAAATGCGTAATTAAGGGAGGACATAATAAATTAATTTTTACTTATATTTTGTTGAGCAATGCTATTCGAATAAATCTATCTAAAAAATAAAAAATTTGAATAGAAAAAAGTTAATAGTGGTGAAAAGACTATTGTACCCCTTTTATTGGAAAAAGGAAAAAACATTTTTGAATGATTCTCTATTTAATACTGCATAGTAAACTCTATTATAGCCCTTGTATTTAATTTGTATTTTCCAAGTATATATATATATATTTTTTGAAACTTTACCAAAAAACGAAAAGGACAACATAGGAATGTTTGTTACATGATGAACATTAAACCAAGTCTATGAAAAAACTATGGCTGACCTGTTTCTTGATAGCGACACCGCCACTTGATAGGCCTTCTCTAAGAATACTATTAAATAGTATATACATAAGGCATAGACACACTGTAGTGTATACAGTTTGCTTGAGAAACTAAAAATATGAAAATAAAAAAATTATAATTATAATTTATTAATATTATATAATTTTAAATTGTATAATTTATTAATTAAAATATATTATTATTATTATTATTATTATTATAATATTTGATAATTTATTAATTATTTTTTTTAGGAAGTAATATAATTTTATTAATATAATTTAAAATTAATGAGCTAAATAATATTATAATTATTAATTGTATTGCATATTAGTATATACACATATTATAAATAGACATATATTATAGATAGTGGTAAGAATTCGGTTAATCGAACAGAATTTTCATCCAAAATGAAACCTAAAGTTGAAACCATAAATATAAGGGATTAGAGATTAGACGGTCGGTTATTGATTAACCAAATTATAATAAAATTTTTATTATCAAAATAAGAAGAAAAAAGTTGTAGCATCTAGGATTTTTTTTTAATTAGAAAGGTTGGAGGCCAAAAATCAGGGAACGCACCCGTGAATCTTAACTAGGTAGACACCCTCTTAGCATTAACATCATTTTTCTATTGTCCAATTTATTAATGAAAATAAAAAAACAATAATGTTAAGAGATACATCAATGGCTAGAAAAAGCCACAAAAGAAACTAGTTGAATCAGTAAAAACCTCATCCACTATGATCTATACTAATGTTATTTTCACAAAAGGATGGAGCAAAATCCCCCCAATGAACTGTGTTTGAAGAGACGCCATGTCGAGCCAGTAAGTCAGCGACATAATTTCCTTCTTGAAAAATATGAGACACCCTGAAATTAATTTGAGACACAATATGTAAGCATTTAAGCCATTATTGCATAATTTTCCATGGAACCTGCTTAGAAAGAGTACGAAAAATATGGACTACATACATGGAGTCACATTCTAACCATAAACAATGTCAACCCTTTTGCCATGCAATAGTAACCACATGAATTGCAGCTTTAAGTTTGGGCATGAAAGTGTAGTCTTGCCCAACACTGAAAGAGAAAGAACCTATTGGAATACTAGTAGAGTTTCTGAAAATTCTATCGGAGCTAGTAGCATTAGGGGAGCTCAAAGCTGAGCCATCTGTATTTGCCTTAATCTAAAAGGAAGGAGGCAGTTGCCAAGACACAAAAATAACAGATGGTGCAGGTCTTAGAATACCTCGAACCTTCAATAACTTAAGAATGCGGAAGTCATTTGTATTATTTTTGCCATTTTGCCAACTCGAAAGAAGTCACATTCTTTGATAGCTTTCCAAACTGAGCGTAGAGCAACATGGATGTTTGGAGCTTCATCTTCAAAAATAGATAAATTTCTAATTCTCTAAATCATCAAAATGGCACTAATAATGGTTGCACACCATAAAGCCATCACTTATGAGCTAAAATAGGGCTCATAGCATCGACAATCATATCCAATAAGGAACCATCCAACATGATACGCTTACCAAACAGGCGAGAGATAGAGTTCCATACAGCTAAAGAAAAAACACACCGAGTGAATAAATGCTAATGATCAACACATAAAATATAGCACGATGGGTAGGAAAATCCCTTCTTGGTAAGTTGATCATCTGTTGGTAAGTAGCCCAGTACTGCCTGCCAGTAAATTAAAAAATAAGAGGGTAGTAAGAATTCTTTTTAAATGAAAGAATGCCATGGTGAGGGAGGACAAGCAAATCGAATATGATCATATATCAACTTCACTGTTAAAATCCCATTAGCAAAAGCAGTCCAAATGCAAATATTAGAGTTATGATGAATGGCCGAAACTGATTGAATATTCAATTTTACTATATCATTAGATATATGATCAAGATGCCATGTATTATTGGATATAAAATTTGAAATAGAAGCAGAGAGAGCATGATGATCTTTGGCTTGGATGCCAAGCTGGTTAGCAATAGAAGGGACGATCCAAACATCAGTCCAAAATCTAAGCTCACTATTATTGCCGATGAACCATAAAATTTTTAAATGAATACTATGAAAAGGATGCTTAATAGAGGACCAAAGGGAAGATGTAATGTAAGAGCTATGAGGAAGGCCTCATGGAGTGAGAAATCTTTGGTAGAGAATAGAGATAGGATAATCTTTAGAAGAAATCACCCTCCAAGCCATTTTACTAAGCATGGTATCATTAGGACAATGAAGTTTTTTGGTACCAATTCCTCCCTCTTTGATTGGAAGGCAAGCCATTTTCTAAGGAACAACAACAAGCTTCTTCTCATGAATGAATCCCATCTAAAAAAATTTCTCATGCAGTGTTCCATATAAGAAAGCAAAGAGTAAGGCCATTTATAAACAGAAAATGAATGCAACAAGGAGCTTGTAATAACTAATTGGATAAGGTTCATTCGGCCAGCCATTGACAATATATTGCCTTTCCACTTTAAAAACTAATTGCAAATTCTATCTGTAATTGGCTTAAGCCATTTCTTCCTAAGAACTCCAAGATACACAAATGGTAAGGAGCCCCTTTTAAGATTAACCACCTAATGAAGTTGTGCTATACGATTTTCATTAATAGAAGCTCTTAGTCCAATTAAAAAGTTAACCCGAAATCTATCCATAAACTTTAAAAATATCATTAATGGCTTTTATATTTTGAAGCGAAGCTTTTCCAAATGAAAGAACATCATCAACATATAAGTAATAAGAAGGAAAAAGATTATTTCTTATTTGAAACATAGGCTTAATAGCACCTTCATCCACTTTAGCAGAAATTAATATACTAAGAACTGCTAAGAAAATCCTCTACAAAGCAAAATAAAAGAGGAGAAAGTGGATCTCCTTGATGTACACCATGAGAACAGGGAAAATAACCTTTAGCATGCCCATTAATTGAGATAGACAATTTGGAAGAGGAGAAAATAGCAAGAATCCAATATTTAAATTGTAAAGAAAAACTAAAAGATTCCAAGTCGTTAAGAAGAAAATTCTAGTCTACAGTATCAAAAGCTTTTCGAATATCAATTTTAAGAGCCATATTACCTCCAAAGCAGGACTTTGAAAGCAAGTTAACACCTTCAAAAGTACCTGTAATACAATTAGCAATGCATATATTTTTTAAAAATCCAAAGTGATGATAAGAGATAATTCGAGAAGCTATAGAGGAGAGTTGATCAGCTAGGATCTTAGTAACCACTTTCATGATAAAGTTACTAAGAACAATACGGAAAAAATGCTCAATATCAACAACATCCATTACCTTTGGAATTAAAATCATAAAACTGGAATTAATTCCTGTAGTGATTGTGCTTGTAATGAAAAAAATTCAAACTGTAGCACACACTTCTCTACAAACCACATCCCAAAAAGATTTATAAAATAAACTAGTGAACCCGTCTAGCCTAAGATAACTATAAGCATCCATATTGAAAATGGTATTTTTGATCTCATCATTTGAAGGACAACTTGTTAAGAAAGAATTATCATAATCATTTACCAAACAAGGCACCATCAATTTAATCAAACTGATATCTAACTAAATAGAGACATCACTTTAAAAATGGTTTTACAAAAATCCATAAAATGTTCCTCAATCACAGCTTTATCATCAGTTAGCATATCATTTACCATCAAATGATGAATACGATGCTTAGACTTAGACTGAGAAATTTTTTTATGAAAAATGATGTATTGCGGTCCCCTGTAGCTAGCCATTTAACCCAACTACAATCTCTATAATAAATCTCCTATTGAGTAAGGCTCCAACTCCTACTGAGAAAGGAAATTATCCAAAATAGCATGAGCCTCTAACTCCCACTTATGAAGATCATCAAAAATACCATTGGAAGAAATTTCCAACTAGATATCTTGTAGAATCAAATTTTCCCGAGAGATATTGTCGTCCAAATCCCCAAAGATAGTTCTATTCCAAAATTTAAGTTCAGACCATAATCTTCTCAACTTTGCACCCAACAACTGCATAGGGTGTAAATTGCCAATGGGAATATACCATGAATTAACAACAATCTCCTTAAAGCATGGATGAAAACCCACATAGATTGAAAGCGGAACCTAGATGGAGGTTATCATTGAAATCACATTTTAACAACAATGAGGAGTTATCCGAATAGTATCTTGGCAGTACTGAACAAGAAATAACCTTCCAGAAATTACAAAATTATAAATTTGCAATAGCTCTATCAAGACTACTTTCCACTCTATGATTATGATGTCTTCTATTTGTCCAAGTGAAAATGGCACCATGAGAAAGGATATCCAAGAGAAGACAGTCATCAAGAAATTTATCGAAATCCCTATAAGGCCCTATAGTTGGCGATTTTCCAATTTTTTCATGTGCTCCCAGAACTGTATTAAAATCTCCAATAACACACTAAGGAGAATTAAAATTATTAAAGAGTGTAAAAAGATAAGCCCAAAGCTCCATAAGGTAATTACGCCACACACTACCATAAATAAAAGTTAACCTCTGTAAAGAATTAGAAGAGACTTCTAAAGTTATATGCTGATCGTGAAAATGAATAGAAGACACTGTGGGGCAACCATCTACCTAGAATCTAGATAGGAAGGAGAGCACGAGCATTAGAAGTTTTAAGTTTAGACTATTCCAATAAGAATTTGGAATTGTAGAAAAGGCAATCATAAGCTCCATAATCGAGACAAAGTCAGGAGAGTGTTGTTTACAAAAAGAGAATAAATATCTTTGGGTATTAGAATTACCCATGCCTCGACAATTCCAATAGAAGCACTTTATAAATTTAATTTGTTAGGTTTTCTATGTACTTTCTTAGAGAGAGTCATTGTAAATTTCTGATGTTTTGGAGATTTTTTCCTCTAAACAATAGTCTAAGGTGCTTCTTCCATATCAACCCCATCAGCCCAATAAAAAAGAGGATTATCATCCTCTTCAAAATCCTGAACACTGTGATCTTCTTATCAGTTTTGGGATTTGCTTTGTGAGAATCTGCAACCTAATCAGTCATCATTTACTAAAGTGGAAGCCTGTTATGAATCAGAGGTGCCTTAGGTATCTAATTTTGTTCAAAAGGTCAGTCATGAAAATTTGGAATTGGATTGGCAGCTGGAACAGGATCAAGTAGAGCACTGTCAATAGGTGCATTTTTTTATTCTAATTGTATCAAGCTCATTTTGCAACTATTGAAAGGCGATAGAGACCAAAACATCAATAATAGTTGATTTTACCTTCCAAATACACTTTGCTTCAACCACTTTAGTAGGTTCATCACCTTTTTCCTGTCAAGGATGTGAAGACTCAGTGTTAGAAGTCTTTTTCCCCTATTTACAATCCTGAGAAGTATGTCCGATATTAGAAAAAAATTACAAAATGAGAGTAATTTTTCATAAACTATGTTAATGAAGAAGCTTTTCCCAATCCTTTCGATGAGCAGTGATTCTAAAAGAGAAGTCACTAAATCAATATCAATAAGGACTCTTGCATAGTGCCTAAACTCTTGCATAGTGCCTAAAATCCTAACCTTTTATATATATATATATATATAGTAAGAAAATTTTTATAATAAATTACATAAGTATAAAAATAAAAATAAAAATTGTTATAAATTAGTATTGGTTTTAATTTTATAAAATTGGAGTGGAATTAATCTCAAAAAAAAATTTATTAGTTAGTAATAATAATTTTTCCTTTTTTAGTAACTTTTTTAAATTACGTATTTTATATTTTCTTAATTTCAAAATTATGTTAAATTAAATTTTCATATTAATAAAAAAGCATTGAATTTCTCATTTATTTCTATTAATTAGTTTATTAAGATTATTCTAATAATTTTAATAAATTTTTAATTAAATTTATTCAAATATTTTAGTAGGGTTAATTTCGCAAGTTTAATAAAAGGTTAGGGTTGTTTATGTAATTAATCAAAACTACTCATCATTTGTAGACCCCATAGGTTAGAAAATGGGGTGCACTAACAGATACATCAGCTATCCATTAAGAAAGTTTTGACAAAAATTTAATTTTGTCAACTTTTGAAACATTGTGGATAAAATTAATGGCAAAATTAGATTATAGTTTTATTTGCAAGTTATATAAAAAGTTAATGTTTTTTATGTAATTTTTCCTTATAATTTATTTGATTTTTAGGCAATTCTCTTGGTTTTAGTTAAATTTTATTTTCCTCTTTTTATTAAAGTATGAAGAAAGCTGATAAAATGTGTGTAATGGCAAGATCTTCTCCGTTGGACAAACTTCTCATGGTTTAGTGTCATAAACAAAAAAAAAAGTGGTAACAGTCATAGGTTATAGCACCAATGATGTGCAAGCATTGGAAGAAGCAGATATCGAACTCTCTATGGAGATTCGGGGCACTTAAGTTGCCAGGACAAGTTCAGATATTGTCATATTGGATGACAATATTGTTACTGCAGGTGGGGAAGATACATTTACGAGAATGCATATAAAATGATTCAGTTACAGCTCACCGTTAATGTTATTGCCATTGTGAAGAATTTTGTGGCAGCAATTTTAGTAGGTGAAGTCCTTTTCATAGCTGTAAAGCTATTATGGGTAAGTCTAATGATAACTTCTTTCCAGAACTCTTGAGCTTGAGACCCTGCAATCAATGAACAGCAGGCAAGGTAAGAGGTGGGGAGAGTCCCCACGAGCACTCTGATGCTTAAGTCAAAGAACAGAAAGAGAGTTTGTATGGAGAGCCAGGAAAAATTAGAATATAAGAGAATGAGATGATCTAGAATGAGAGGTGTAAGGTCCTATTTATAGTGATGCTTGAACCTGAAGGGAGTAAGATTCCTCGTGGCATAAGAATCTTAATCCTAGTAGGAGAGTATTCCCTCTTTGCTTAGGAATCCTCTTTAGGGTAGAGTCCTTTTCATGAATGGATTATGCTACCCTCCTTGTCCGGGTAACCCTATTTAGAAAATAAAACCCTTTAATTAAACATGAGTATATATAAGCGGTATCATCTAGTAATTGATACACTTGGTGCTCTAGCTCTTGCTACACAATGACCTATAGATAAGCTCATGGATAAACCACTTAATACCTCATATACATATTCTTATTTAATTAAGGTCTTTATTTTCCTATGTACGGTTGCTTGTAAAAGAAGGACACCCAAGACAAATAGGAAAAGATTCCCAATTAAGAAGACTCTCAAATAGGAAGAAACACTCTCTTAATATGCATAGGACTTCCATTAAAAAGGAATCATAGTCCTCTCAGGTTTGAGCATCACTATCCCTATAAATAGGATCCTATATTTCTCATTCTCATTCATTATATTCTCTCATATTCTTTGATCTCTTTGTCTTTCTAAACTCTCTCTCTCTCTCTATATTCTCTAACTTAGGCATCGGAGGGTTTGTGGGGATTCTCCCCACCTCTCACCTTGCCCTTCTTTAATCCCTCACAGGGTCCCAGCTTAGGAGTTCCAAAAATAAGTTATCAAGTGGTGTCGTCTGTGGAAACCTCTTGAGTTAAAAGTTATCTAAGCATCTACCAACCGAGATTTTGGCATTATGACTTCCATTCAACCACCAATCTTAAGTCCCGACACACACACCAATCCATCTGCTCCTATTCTTTTGATCAACTTATCAATACCTTTTCAAATGATAATTCTATCAACCTCCTTTTAATATGTTGTACCCTCATCTCAGGCTCCCACTGGAACATACATTCCACTTGGTATTACTCAAGGATAGCCAGCTTTTGGCACTGACCTCCCTTACTATATTCTTTTTCAACATTATAACAAACCCATACCTTTTGTACCTTTTCTAAGCCTATCAGAAACTCTTGCCATAAACACACCTAACCTAAACACAATCACCCATACACTCAACCTATCCCCAATGAGCAAAGAAGAGATGATTGAAAATATCCAAACCCAGATGACCCTAATGCAATAACAGTCGAATGCCTTGATTTAAAGCAGCAATCCTAGAGTAACTCATATAGGAAATAATATAATGCCACTAATAACAACTCCAGAGGTATCTAGCAGAAATAGAGAAAAACATAAAGCTCCAGAAGGAGAATCTAACTCGACAATCCTGACCCTAGACAATTCAACGATAGCTCAAAAAGTTAAAGAAGTCTTGCATAAAGCTCATACTAGACCAAGGAAATGAATGCGTCATGGAATGAAAGACACCTTTTGTGAGCAGAATAATCCGAACAAAGATTGTCACCAAATTTAGATAGCCTCAGTTTGATAAATTTGATAGAACTAGAGATCCAATCAACCACATATCCTTGTTCATAACTAGGGTGTTACTCCAGAATGTGAATGATGGAATCATGTGTAGAGTCTTTTTGAGTACACTTGTCAAGAACGCTCAAAAGTGGTTCCACCAACTTCTTGAGAATTTCTATCTTCTCCTTTATAGAGTTAGCCAAGAAATTCCAGACTCAGTTTATCACTAATATCCCTTTAGCCAAAAACATCAATGATCTTTGGATGTGCTAACAGGAGTCATTGAATCACTGAGAAGTTGTTTGGATCGATTCAATAAAGAAGTCATGCAAATCAAAAATTTGGTCGACGAGGTAGGCATAGAGGATTTAAAGAATGGGACTTGACTGGGGAAGCTCAAAGACAAGATCATAACAAAGGAACCTAACACCTTCATTGAGGTAATGACTATGGTAATAAAGATGGATAAGGATAGAAGGATGCCCAGGGATGAAGAGAAAGCACTTGTTAGGAAAGATGAAAGGTCAGGATCTAGAAGGCCAAGCTTCTGAGAATCAAACTTTAGACATCCAGTGGAAGGATTTAAAAAGGAGGTCGATAAGTATACACCATTAAACACTTCTGGATCCAAAATCCTAATGTGGGTAAGACATAATGGCTTAAGAATAATCCCAGCTAGAAGATTGAATTCGACCAGGAGAGCTATGTAGGATAAGAGATACTACTGTTAATATCACCAAGATTATAGGCATGAAACTGAGGCATGCCAAGAATTAAAAATTGCCATGGAAAGATTAATACAAAATGGTAAACTCGACAACTTCGCTAATGCAACCAGGAGGAATAGAGATCTGAATGGTCAAGATAGGGATAGGCCAGAGCCAAAGAAAGCTCATAATGAACTAGCTGGAGTTATCAACATGATTGTCATATGAGAAGCTATTGAGAAAAGACCTAAAAGATCTCATAGAGAAGAAAGGTCCACCCATAAAAAGGAGTAGACTATCATATTTGGTCCAGAAGATGGGAAATAGGTTCAGCACCCTCACAATGATGTGCTCGTGGTAAGTGCTTTCATCAATAATTATCTGGTAAAAGGATTATTGATTGATAATGGAAGTGTTGTCAACGTACTCTCTTGGAATGCCTATAAAGCAATGGGAGGTTCCATCACTTATTTGAAAGCTATTTAGAATCTCATTACCAGCTTTTGTGGAGGAACCACCCAACCAATGGGACTAATAGAGCTGAGTCTAGAATTCATCAATTGAGATACTAGAGAAGTGAAAGATGTCAAAGCTCAGCTTAATGTGATAGATCTTCCTCTCACGTACAATGGCATCATCAGCCAACTAATACTTTACTAGATTTATGCAGTCATGAGTATCCAATGGTCAACTGGTGATCAATGTAGCTTAAAAGTCAAGTCTTAATAATTCATAGAGATCAAGATATGGCTAGGCAATGCTACCAAATGGCAATCAAACCTCAGATAGAGGCATTACCTCTAGAGTCTTAGGAAATGGAGAAATAAGGAGCCAGCCTTGAGCTAGTTGACTAGGTCCAAACCTTACAGATCGCTAAAGGAAAGATAGTGAGGATTGGTAATGAGCTCGATAATGAAGTTAAGCATGGAATAAGTGAGGTCCTTATTAAACACTTAGGCAACTTTACTTCTTAAGAGTCTAAGATCACTGGAGTAGACCCTCACATTGCCTCGCATAGTTTGAACATTAAGCCTAGAGTAAAGCTAGTCATTTAAGATAAGAGGGGCTTCACATATGAAAGATAAAAGGTAATCATTAAAGAAACAAAGAAGCTACTGGAAGCTGGATTCATTAAAGAAGTAACACATCCAAAATGGGTAGCCAATGTGGTGATGGTAAAAAAATCCAATAGCAAGTACAGGATGTGTGTGGACTATACTGATCTCAACAGAGCATGCCCTAAAGACAGTTATCCATTACCAATGATAGATCAACTGGTGGACTCCACTGTTAGTCACTATTTGTATAGCTTTATGGATGTTGTACAAGGGTACCATCAGATACTAATAAAGAAAGAAGATCAGGAAAAGACATCATTCATCACCCATAAAGGTCTTTTTTACTACAAAGCTATGCCCTTTAGGCTGAAGAATGTCGAAGCAACATATCAAAGGTTGATGAATCATGTGTTCTAAGATCAAATTGGAAAGAATATAGAAGTATATATAGATGACATCATCATCAAGAGCCAATACGTAGAGTAGCATTGTGATGACCTCGATCAAATCCTTCGAATACTAAACCAATCCAGATCAAGCTAAATCCAGAGAAGTGTGTTTTTAAAGTAAAGGCAAGCAAATTCCTAGGATTCATGATATCCCATAAGGGAATTCAAGCTAATCTAAAGAAGATGGAGGCCATTCTTAAAATGAAAGCTCCGACATCAATCAATGAGCTACATAAGTTAAATGGTAGAATAACTGCCTTAGGGCATTTCATCTCCTATTCACCCAAACGATGTCTACCACTATTATAAGCCTTAAAGAATTTCAAGAAGTTTATATGGAATGAAGAATGCTAAATAGCTTTTGAAGACATAAAAAATTTCCTATCCTCACCACCCTTACTCAGCAGACCGATCCCTGGTGAAACACTGTTCTTATACCTCTCTATTGGTCATGAGTCCATTGCATCATTATTGGTGAAAGAAGAAGGAAGCCAACAAAATCCAATATACTACATCAGTAAGATACTTAGAGGTGTAGAAATATGGTATCCCAAACTGGATAAGTTGGCTATGGCCATTGTCCATACGTCCCAAAAACTCCAGCACTATTTTTAGGCCTATTTAATCATTGTGAGATCCAGCTTCCCTCTTAGGAAAATCCTACAAAGACTTGAAACATCTAGTAGACTAGTTCAATGGTAAATATTGCTCAAAGAATTTGACAGCAGTAGATAAAAGCTCAGACCTTGGTAAACTTTGTACAAGAGATGACAATAGAATATTTCGCTCATTTTGAGTATCTAGAATGGAAGTTATATGTTGATGGAGCCTCATCCATCTAAGGATCTAGTGCTAGAATCATTTTCAAAGGGCCATACAAAGTCACTATCAAATATGCAGTTAAAATAAAGTACAACACCATTAATAATGTAGCCAAGTATGAAGCACTCATCATGGGATTAAAGTTGGCCACCGAGGTCAAAGCTGAGCTTCTTAAGATATACTCGGACTCACAACTGGTGGTAAACCAAGTCAAAGGGACATTCCAAATCAAAGAGCCAAGCATCACCAAGTATGTGGATAAAGTCAAATAGCTCCTAAATATGCTTGAGCAGGATGGGGGATAGTGGGAAATCATCCAAATCCCTAAAAGTAAAAACTCAGAAGCAGATTTGCTAGCCAATCAGTAATTGAAGATAGTTAAATATTTAAAAAACTCGAGCTCACTGAGGCATTAATAAAACCAAGCACTAAGGAAGCAGAGATCATGGACATAGAGGAACTAGCATAATGGATGAAAATGATCATTTAGTATCTCATACAAGGGGTACTTCCATAAGATAAGTTGAAAGCTTAAAAGTTCAAAATAAAAGTTGTACACTACTCCATCCACCATAAAGAACTCTACAGAAGGTCTCTCTCACACCCATAGTCTAAATGTCTAGCAAGAAGAAGGAAATTACGTGCTTAGGGAAATCTATGAAGGAATTTATAGAGCATATAAATCTCATCATTCATTAATCAGAAAGGTGTTAATCCAAGGATACTATTGGCCTACCATGTCTCGAGATACTCAGAAATTGACTTAAGAATGCCACAAATGTCAATAATTTGCCTACCTTAGCCATAAGCCTTTTAATCCTTAGCATCTAATTGGAAGTCCTTGGCCTTTTGCAATATGGGGAATGGACATCTTGGGTCCATTTCCTACCTCAACTTCCTAAAAGAAGTTCCTGATCGTGGCTATAGACCACTTCACCAAATGGATAGAAGTTAAAGTTATTCCAACCATCATTGAGGCCCAAATCCATCACTTTTTCTAGAAAGAAATCATTTACAGAATTAGAATACCACACACCTTAATAACAGATAATAAGAAGAAATTTGTAATATCCCGTGTTTTTTTTAAAATATTTTTACACTGTACCGGGATATGCAGTGTTAATAATTTCTGTACATTATATGATATTTTTACGAGTTAATATGTATTTAAAACCTATTTTAATTACGGTGTATTATTTTTAGTGTTTTACGTAAAATTTTCCCGGGACTTGCATTTTCGGGGAAATTTTCACGTAAACAATGTATTATTAATTGTTTTAAATGTATTTACGGACTTGCATGAACTCATACATATTTTTAAATTATTAAATAAAGCCTGTGTGTGTATAATTATTTAATTAGGGTTTATTATTTCCCTAATATTTTATTAAGTATTTATTTGTTTTATTGTTATTTAATTAATTTTATTTAGTATAAATTATTAAAATATTAATACTTTATGTGTGTGGTGTATATTTGATGTGTGTAATTTAATATTATTTTAATATATAGTATAAAGTATATATATATACATATATTTGTCAAAAATCAAAAAGTTTGGAAAATTACCATTTTGCCCCCCGAGTCTCCTTCTTCCTCCCAATTCTTCCCTTCTCCATTTCCGGTCGCTGCCGTGCCATTTCTTCACCATGGGTGTGCCGTCCGGTGTGCCACCATCTTCCCCGACCAATTTCGCCGCCTGAGGAGGCCGTTTCCGGCATCTGGAGATCGATTTTGGCCGGAGAAGCCGAAAATCGATCCACCGTCGATCACGCCGATTTCGGCCACCATTTTCGACACCGCTGGTCTCTTTCTTCTCCTTGAGCTCTGGTGAGTGTGATTCTAGCTTTGGTTTGAGCTAAAATGGTTTAGATTTGCTTAGGTTTCGATTTTGTCAATTTCGGCCTATTAGGGTTTTTGATTTTTTTGAGCTTCGAATTGATTGATTCATGAAAACTTCCTTCACAAATGTTGTTCCTAATAGCTTAATATACATGTATGAATTTTTGTAGAATTTTTGGAGATTTTTTGGATTTTTGGGTATTTTTGAATATTTTAATATTATTTTTTAATTTTCAGAAATTAATTATTTAAATTATGAAATTTGAGTTTATGGTTGAATTAGGTGTTGAAATGAATTATAGGAATTTATTTGGAATTTTTATGAATTTCTAAGTATTTATTTTGAATTATTGAAGTTTATGTGATTTTGAGAAATTAGGGTTAATTCTGTTTTAAATTGAATTTAATTGGTTAATTGAGTTTAATTATTGATATTATTGATAAATATGTTGAGAAAATTAATTTTGGATAATTGTATAATTTTTGGTGAATTTTTGAAGTAATTTAAGTATATTTATATATATAGGGGTATTTTGGTAATTTTACCCTAAATTGTCTAAAAATATAATTTAATTGGTTTTATTAGTTATTTAAGGTATAAAAATTATTTCTACAAAATATTTGGTATTTTTAACTAATTAAAACTATTTTTCGTGAATTATTTTCAATTATATATATAATATACGGTTTTTCTAATAAAATGAGTTTTAATCGGTTTTTACAGTGTTTTAAGGTTAATTATGTAATTTTTACCTATGAGATGTATTACTATGTTGTGAGGATATTTTTGGTATATCTGGAATTGTTCTGTGTTTGTGGACCCCGGTCGGTGGACTGTAGTTTGGAGTCCGACCGTGGGATTTTGATTGTGTTGAGCTTGTTTTTTTGAAGTGTATTTCTTTGCAGGGTCGGCTCTACTCTTTTGAGTAGAGAGATGTCCGTTTTACAGGGGAGGTTCTGCCAGATTTTTGGTAGAATTCTCGTAAAACGTGATGTCCAGTCAAACCCTAATTCTGTTTTCATATTTTAATACTCTAGATTGAATTCTAGGATTTCTATTAGGGTTACTCTGATATCGGTTATTTATTTCTTGTTTAGTTGCGCCGAGACCGAGGGCTAGTGGACCAGGCCCGTCGGACCCGTCTCGTGGAGCGCATTAGGTGAGTTACTATATTATATATATATGCTTAGGATGCATGATTTAGAAATACATGTTTTATATTGATTAAATATGCATAAATAATTTTATTATTTCTTAAGTTTATATTAAGTATATTTTTGGTTTATTTTTGGTATATAATAAATTATATACATGTTTTATTAATAAAATATATTTAAAATGTTTTTAAATATATTTTTAGTTTAATTTATGATTTTTGATTGAATTCATTTGATATATATATACTCGAAATATACCTGGTTTATGTTTGGTATATTTCCGGTATATATATGGTATATATTGTTGTTTTATTTAAATTCATGCATCATTTAATTGTGAATGAATGTTTTATATTTAATGATGAAGGATATCAATAGAACGTGCTACCTAGTGGGCAGCACTAGGACCGAGTACGTACCGGTACGCCTATAGCTTTAGGCTATATTACTAATTATTTATGGATATTGATTTGATTATGATTATCGATATGTGAGATGTGGTTTGTGGGTGTGATTGCTGGAGCTCGGTTGACCAAGTGTCTCGGGGCCAATCACACTGGCAGTCAGACTGCTGGAGCTCGGTTGACTTAGTGTCTCGGGGCCAGTCTACTGTCTAAATGGATTAAGTGGATATATTTGGATTAAGTGAGCCTGTATGGCTTGAGTGTTGTTTAACACTATTTTCTGAGGTTGCGATATTCTAGGGTTCTATGTGATCCTTCATAAACTGGGATTTTTCAGTAAAATATATAAAAATGATTTTTTCTGCATCTGTATGAATTTGCCTGTATATATACATATTACATTTATACTGTTGACTGTATGCATTGTCACTTAGTGTGTATGTATATATATTATAGTAATTCACTCAGTGAGGTCTGACTCCCCTCCGTTGACTATTTTTCAGGAGAGTCAACTTCCTCAAACCTCAGTAGCAGGTCGATACGCCGGATTTCTTTCGCCCCGGCTTCTTTGTGTAAATTATATACTTTAGTCTTATTTATTTTATCTAGACACTGAAGTAGTTGTGAATTAAAGTGTTGGATTTCATGTATTTTATTTAAAGAGATGTATTATATTGAAACTGGATTTGTATTAAAGATTATACATTTATGAGATGAGATTTTAATTTAAATCCAGTTGATATGAAAATCATATTATGATATTATGATGATTTTTATTTTCCGCTGCATATTATATTATGGTTATTGTTGTTACTGCATGTTTATTTTATTTTTAGGCTTGCTACGGGTTCCGGATTCGAAAGAATTCCCGTTCCCTAGCGCCGGTCATGGCCCCTATTTTGGGTCGTGACAAAATTTGACAATGAGAAATTTAGAAAGTTCTATTTGGATCTCAGAATAAAGCTCTGGTTTACCTCAATAGCTCATCCATAAATAAACAACTAGACAGAAGTCACTGACAGGATCATTATGCAAGGGCTAAAGAAAAGACTAGACAAAAAGAAAGGAAACTGGGCCAATGAACTCAACAATGTCGTATGGGCCTATAGAACAACACCCAGAACTTCCAGTGGAGAAATGCCCTTTAGACTCACTTATGGGATGGATGAAGTAATCCCAGTGGAGACTGAATCAATAAGTTACCTGGTCACCGAGAATCTAGAATAGGAAGTCAATAACATCAATACTCGAATATATTTGGATCTACTTAAAAAGAGGAGAGAGTAGGGATCCATTGTAGCAAAAGCTCAGAAATAGAGGGTTATGGAACATCACAATTGACGCATCTAGCCAAGATACTTTAAAGTCAAAGACTGGATACTTAAAAGGGTTGACATTGGCAAAGGTAACTCCAGCACAAGCAAACTTGAGCCTAATTGGGAAGGTCTTTATCAAGTCATCGAGAAGATGACCAAAGGGGCATACAAGATTAAGGATAGATAGAGAAAAGAACTACATTGATATTGGAACTCAGGTAGTCTCTAGAGATATTATCAATAAATGTACTCAAAATTTTAAAAAATGAATACTTCATTTATCATGTAAAATGTTGTATTACATAGTATATTCCAAAATACAAAAAAAATTATCAACTAAAGTAATTTACAATTGAGTACTAGGAACCTCAGAAGATGGAAGACTCTTATTATGAAACTCGGACACAGAGGTTAGATCGGGTCCAACGAAGACAACACTAGTAGACATCTCCCTAGTAGGCCTCGAATCCCTTGGTTGCTCAGAAGATGATCTATAAATTGTAGACTTGGTTGGTTTCTTAGGATTCTTCGACTGCTTAGAAGAAGCCTTGCTCTAAGCATCTTTTTTGGCAGTAACCCTAGCTAGATCGATAGGTGTTACTTTATTGAAGTCTAAGAAGTCCAAATTCAGGTGTTGTTCAAGCAAAACTCTCTAACATTCTAACTTGTAAGCTTTGAGAACCCCTATGACAATGTTCTGGTAGCTTCTTTTGTCATCCTCATAGGATTTCTCTACTTCAGCAAGTTTTGTCTCCAAAGCCACAATTTGAGAGTCTTGCCCTTCATTTTTTTTATGTAAGTTGGGCTTGATTATGCTCAAAATCTTCCACCCTCTTCTAGCTCGCCTTAACCTTGGATCTCGCCTCAGTATGTTTGGTTTGGCAAAGTTTCGGTGCTACCTTCACTTTCTCCAGTTTCTTCTTAAAATCGATGGCTATGGTACCAACCTCTGTCTTCTTTAGGTTGTACTGACTCTTGAGATAATAATAGTTGTCCTTTGACAGCATTAAAGCTTAAGTCATTTAAAAGAAAATACAAACATAATCAACTTGGGTACACATAAACACAAATTAAACAAAGTTAAAGATAAATACCTCCAACGAGTGTCCAATCATGCAGTTGTACAAATCCTCCTTATCTACATCCATCCAACATTGGATATCTTCAGGAAATCATAGAGACTCGGCATATTGGTCCCTAACTTGAGCATTCAGTATACTTAGAGCCTTTATCTTTTTCAAGATCTAGGACCTCATATTCGGACACCCTGATAGCTTTAGGCGCTTAATGAAGACTTCCTCTATAACTCTTCAACATCTGAGTCCTCGTTAAGGGCTTGTTTTCTCTGACTCTCAGACTTCTCCACCTAAGAAGGTTCAGCCATTACTTTCCCTTTCTGGCTATTCACGGCTTCAAATAAGACCTCCAGAGTAAAAGGCTTGGAAGTAGGAGAAGAGATCTACATGTCCTCCTAAGTTTTTAGCTCATAATCTATAAGTTAAATCCCATCTGTAATTTCAAAAAAGTTAGCCATATATAATTAAAAAGAAAAATAGAAGTCAGAGTATACCTTCTGAATCTTAGAACTTACCACTGAGATGTATACAGTCAAGATAGACTCTCTAAAGGTATCTTCTAGATAAATTTTTAGTGGATCTTACATTAGTTATGCCATGAAGATAAAGTCTCATGACCATCTCTGTATCCTTATTGGATAGTCTTGAAGGATGCTTCACCTTATTGCAATTGTCAAACCACATATGCCAGATGTGGATGAAGTATAAAGGATGTTCAATAATAAAAATCTATGTCTCCACTTCTTATGAAGATTTGGAAGCTTTACAAAGAAGCCATAATTCAAAATAGCTGATAAAGAGAACATCAGCTCGCCCTTTTTCCTATTCGAGCTATAGAGATATCGCAAGACATCCAAATTTGGCTCTCTACCCTCCTTGTGCATTAATTCTATAAAACTAGTCAAGATCTAGTAGCTATTGGGATAGAGTTGCCCATGAGCTATATTGTACTTATTTAAAAAACTCCTAATGAAACAATCAAAGGGGAACTTCAATCCCCTTTCTAATTGATCAAAATATACCACTAATCTATCAAAATCCAATATAGGAGTATGAGCTTTGAAGGTTTTATCTACAGTATATAGAGCAAAACCTGCCAGAATACTAAAATGTCTCTTGTACCATTTTAGCATTTCCTCATTTATTCTAAAGATAAAAAAATCAGAACTAACTTACTCTTGAGGAGCCATGGATCATATTGAAAAAATATGAAGAAGAAATACAGAGGAGAAAATAAGCTTTACCTAGAAAGAAGAATGCAAGCTTCCAGAGAACTTAACAAGGAAAGAATATAGAAAGAAAATTAAAGTGCAATAAACAAATGGGTCTGATCCATTTAAAGCACAGCGGAAGGTTCTGAAATGACCAATATTGCCCTCATGAACATTTTCATCTCTCTCATGGCATCAAGGGTAATTCCAGATATAAGAGAAGCCCACTAATCGAGCAATTATTATTATAGAATCTGAAATGTCTCATCTTCTAACAGACCAATAGACGTTATAGTTATATAATTCAAAATTAAAAGGCAAGTTAAGAGATGTGGTGGTTGACAATCTCACTCCACTCGCTACCAGTTGTCTCCTTCATCGGCACTCGAGCCACGCTTCTAATGCACAGAGATTATAAGTCCAATGATTGAAGCTAGCACCCTTAGGTCACTTCGATGGTATTAAGGTTCAATATTTAGGCCACACTTCTAATGCACTGAGATTCTAAGTCCAATGACTAAAGCTGGCACCCTCAGGTCGCTTCAATAGTATTGAGGTTCGGCACTCAGGCCACACTTTTAATGCACCGAGATTATATGGCACATGGGCCATGAATTTAATGCACTAAGATTATATGGAACTCGTGCCATGCTTCTAATGCATTGAGATTCTAAGTCCAATGACTGAAGTTGGCACCCTCAGGTCACTTCGATAGTATTGAGGTTCGGCACTCGGCCCATGCTTCTAATGCACTAAGATTCTAAGTCCAGTGACTAAAGCTGTCACCCCCAGATCACTTTAATAGTACTAAGGTTCGACACTCGGACCGTGCTTTCAATGCACTGAGATTATATGGCACTCGAGCCATACTTTTAATGCACCAAGATTATATCGTACTCGAGCCACGCTTTTAATGCACCAATATTATATAACACTCGAACCGCTTTTAATGCACCAAGCATTAAAACTCCAGCGATGGCTGGTTCTACCAATTTGTCTCTATACTAGCGGGTTAATCCCTCATATCAATCATTTTTATTGCAGGTTCTATGCACTCAAGTCTAGTTGGCACTTCAATGATGTTCTAATATGGTGCTTATAAGAATCAGTATCGATCTTCATCTTTTCCTTTGTGACTGAGGCTAGCCACCTCAGCTCACCCATTTATATCAGATGCAATGACATTTTTCCTCACCTTACATACTTGGATACATTGGATATAAATATCCAAACATACTTTTGGGGGGGGGACTCTTGATACCCCATATACATATTCCTATTTAATTAAGGTCTTTATTTTCCTATATAGAGTTGCTTACAGAAGGACACCCAAGACAAATAGGAAAAGATTTCAAATTAAGGACACTCCCGGATAGGAAGAAACACTCTCCTAATATGCATAGGACTTTCATTAAAGAGCAATCCTATTCCTCTCAGGTTTAAGTATCACTATCTCTATAAATAGGACCATATATCCCTCATTCTCATTCGTCCTATTCTCTCATATTCTTTACTCTATTTATCTCTCTAAACTCTCTCTCTCTCTCTACATTCTCTGACTTAGGCATTAGAGAATTTATGGGGATCCTCCCCACCTCTCACTTTGCCCTTCTTTGATCCCTCGCAAGGTTCCAGCTCAGGAGTTCTGGAAATAAGTTATCACCACCCATTGGTCGAACTGAGCCACTTGTTACCAATATAATGTTAAGGAACCTATTAGCTCAAGCTTTATATCATATAATTATCCATTTGACACTACAATCCAAGGGCAAATCCATCTTTGGTGTGACTTAGAGAATAAATAACATCTTTGATCTTCCAATAATGTCATGAAAAGAATGCATTCATAAACATTTCTTGATCAAATCCACATAAAATTTAACTACAAAATAAATGTTCTTATTTTGGTTTAGTTAGATATCTAATAATTTGTCATTGATCTCCATGCTACTGATCATGATTAATTTTATTTTATTATCAAAATGTTCCCTATAAATGAAACATTATTGGATAATCTTAATTTTCACTAGTCTTGTATATGATTTTGGTTTCGTAAATCACTATGCAATAAATTTTTAAATTAGTCTAGTGTAAAAGATAGATGCATTTTATATATTAGTCCTTTTTTTTCATTATAGGGAAGGTAAAGCCATGGGATTATAAACCACAAGACCGAGGAGTTGAGACTCCTAGCCTATCTTGAAACAACAGATTCATTAGTGAAATTCACAATTTTCTAGTTCTTTAATTTCTTGTTTCTTGGCTCTCACCACCCCAACAGCTGTGGTTAGAGTAATAATGGTGGGGTGGAAAGAAGGTTAAGGTGATGATATATAAGTGACTAGAGGAGAGGAAGTTTTTTTTAGAATAGACAATGATACATGTAGCAACTTGCTACGTGAATAGTATTATCACAAACACTAAAAGAAAAAATTTTTTAAGTGAAAATGACATGTTTGTCCCTATATACATGGAGGGTCATCAATTAAAAGTAATTTCCCTCTTTGGGATAATACTATTCATGTAGCAAGTTGCTACATAAAACATTAGAAGGTAACAGTTACTTGGAATTGATGGTCGTAAACCTATTATAGAAGATAAAATCACTATTTGTATCTATACACACAATTACATTCTAGCAAGAGCCTTAATTACAATTATTAATATTTACTATAAATATTGATACACAAAATTAATTAATAACTATAATTAAATAAGAATTAATCTAATAGTTTTAAATTTTAGTATTTGTATAGATATACATGTATATAATATAAAAAAAAAAGTCTCTTTTTTATGTGATTTTTTTTAACATTTTACGTTATAATATTTGGTAGTCTTGTTAACTCTAGCTATTGATATTCAAACTAAATAAATTTGATTGCATGTTGTTTTTTTTATATATAATCCTTTCAAACTTGATTTTTTACCCATTAGATTTAACAGTGTTTAAATTTTTGTATTAAATTTAAAATATCATTAAAGTAAGGGGACTTCTATAATGCCCTAAAGGCATAAATGCCTTTAACTTTTTAGTCATTGGATTAAAATATAAATTATAAACCATTAGATTGAAACTAAAAAGAAGAACTATAACCTATAGAGAATGTTATCTTCACAGTTAACAAAAATATTTTATAACAAAACTTCTTTAAAGATAATATAAGGTGGACCATAAAACTAACGATTTAAGTTATAACATATATTTATTGACAAGAAGTCTACTTCTACTCTACCTCTGTAAATTGTTGTATATTATTGTAAATGATAAACTCTTATCTAGTATGAGCTTATCATGTAGTTATTCTCTTGTATTATATAAGAGCCCACTATACCACTTCATTATATTGAATACAATTATGAGATATTCACTTACTGGTATCAAAGCTTTAAAAGGTTTTAAAACCTTTTTTTTTTACCATGAATTACTCTTCTTCAACCTCCAGCCTCACTACCACTAACACAAACATTGCTCCTCCTTCATCATCATCAACCACAGCTCTCCAATCCTTACCAAATATAGCCCATCAATTACTCATCAAATTGAATTCTACTAATTACTTATTATATAAGGATCAACTCATGCCATTACTTTATAGTTATGATCTTGCTCATCATATTAATGACTCCATTCCTCCTCCTTCTCCAATATTAATTGATAACCAACCTAATCCTGCCTATCAATTTTGTTTTAGATAAGACCAACTTGTATTGATTTGGATAATTGGCTCTATCTCATAATCCTTTGTTCCTCAAATTATTGGTGCCAAAATTGCTCGCCTAGCATGGAGCAAGCTATCCACATCCTATGTTGTAGGATCCAAGGCTCACTCCCACACCAACAAGTCTCATTTCTTTAAACTTATAAAAGAATCATTTGAATCTATTGCTCAATATGTTCAGCGAGCAAAAGCCATATATGATCAATTATCAGCATTGGCTAATCCGATCTCGAAAGAAGATCTAATACAATTTATTCTCAATGGTCTTAACTAAGCTTGTAGGCCATTTATTCACTCCCTTCAACAATGACCAGATGATATCTCTTATGATAATCTATACAGCTTACTTATTTATGAAGAAGAGGATTTATAGTTTGACATTGACACTAAATATACTATTGCTCCAATAGCCCACTTCGCCAATCTGCATTCTTTTTCCAAATCAAGTGGTCGATAGTCCTTCTCTCCAAGAGGACATGGCAGTCGCTTTCAACATGGCCGAGGTCGTGGCTTCAATAACAACCAAACTACAGTGTCAAATAATGGTCATTTCTATAATAATAATCAACCATACAATTCAAGTACTCAGATTCCTATACCTGATGGTTTGTTATAATGCCACAACTACTTTAGTTTAGGACATCTTGCTCACCAATGTCCTTCTCTAACTCACCAGACTGCTTTTCGCTAACCTTCTTACTCTTCCTTTCGGCCTCAATCACACCTTGCAACTACCAATACACCTTCTTTAGCCTCTCAATCCTTGACTCTAGTGCAACTCATCACTTAACTCTAGACTTAGAAAACTTGTCCATTTAAAGTGATTATCATAGTCCTAAATTTGTTAAAATTGGTATTGGCAACTCTCTCTATTTATCATACTGGTTCAACTATTTGTTGCACTCGTCAACATTCTTTTCTTTTAAATCCAATTTATCATGTTCTTTTATCATGTTCTAATATATTCATGCACTTACTAATGCCAATAATGCATCCATTAAATTCTTTCCTAACCATTATTTGATAAAGGATATCTGCACAAAGGTAGTTATTTATACAGGCTAGAGTGATCGAGGTCTTTACACCATGTCTCTTGCTCCAAGCTGAACCAAATATGTTCCTCCATAAGCATTTATGGCATCTTCCTTTTCACATTGGCATTGAATTCTTAGACATGCCAATGTATCTACAATGAAAAAAGTCCTATGAAATTTTAATATTCTATTTCGTTCTTCTAGCAATTCTTTAGTTTGTCATTCTTGTAATATTAGTAAGAGTCATAAGTTGCCATTTAGTCTGTCTACTTATAAAGCCAAAGCTCCTCTAGAATTAATTTGTTAAGATGTATGGGGTCCAGCCCCTATGACTTCAGTTGATGGCTATAAATATTATGTTATTTTTTTTATCATTACAGTAAGTACATATGGATCTATTTTCTTCATTATAACTATGAAGTACTTAACACTTTTATCAAGTTTTGGCATCTTATAGAAAAATATTTTTGTGTTTCTATTAAATCTTTTCAAGCCGATTGAGGTGGCGAGGTTTAAGCTTTAACAAAATATCTTCTTGACAATGGCATTACACAATCTAGTGCTTGTCTAAAAACTAAAAAACAAAATAGATGTGCAGAACATAAACATCGACATGTTGTCAAGACAGCTTTGGCATTGTTAAATCACTATTATGTTCCCCATTTTTATTGGACCTATTCTTTTGAAACTATAGTGTATATAATTAATAGACTCCCTTTTCTTAAACTGCAAATTTTATCACCTTATTTTGTATTGTTTAAGAGTACACCAAACTATTTAAATATGCACACATTCAATTACTTATGCTATCCTTGGCTATGACCATATGGTTCCAATAAATTTTCACCAAAGTCTTTTAGATATGTTTTCTTAGGGTATAGTAAAATTCATATAGGATTTATTTGTCTTAATTATCACTCATCCAAATTTTATATCTCACGACATGTGATTTTCTATGACCAAGAGTTTCCTTATGCAATACAATAAAATGAAGTAGCACCAGTAGTTAAGGACTCTTCTCTTGATACAATCTTTTTACAATCTCTCAATCCTATCCATCCATAACCACCTTCACATCCATAAAAACCTGATCTAACACGCATACTTGATCATTCTCATCCAACAAACAATATAACTCTAACACATCAATCCATACATTTACCACCTTCCACTAATATTGAATCACCAATTTCCTAAGGCTTACCATTAGTTGTTGCCCTCAATCAATCCTCCACTCAATCCCAACCACTAACCAAAACTCACACCATGATAATAAGATCTTAAACTGGCATTTTAAAACCCAAAGCATTGCTCTCAACCACTATCCCAAATGTTGAACCTTCAACATTTACACAAGCCGTGAAATATGTGGTCTGGTGCTAAGTAATGGATGAAGAATATCATGCTATGATGAAAAATAATACATGGGAGCTGATTCCTTCACATCCAAATCAAAATTTGGTTAGCTTTAAATGGGTATATCACATCAAGAGAAATAAATATGGCACCATTAATCGATTTAAAGCACGTTTAGTTACAAAAGACTATCATCAAAGGCCTGGACTTGACTACACTAAGACATTCTCTTTGGTTATAAAACTAGCAACTATACGTTTGATATTATCTATGGTGGTTATTTAAAATTGGCCAATTCATCATTTGGATGTTTCAAATGCATTTCTACATGGTGATTTAGATGAGGTAGTTTACATGACACAACCTCAGGGATATATTGATCCCTCATTTCCCTCCCATGTTTACAAGTTGAAGAAGTCAATTTATGGGCTCAAATAAGCACCAAGATAGTGGCTCAAGTGCTTGTCACAAAGCTTATTATCCTTGGGTTTTCAAAGCTCCCAAACAGACACATCCTTGTATTTTTATATCAAGGATTCAGTTCAGATTTTTTTCTTAACATACATGGATGATATAATTCTCATAGGTAATGATTCTTCTTTCATATCCACTATTATTACTGCTCTTTAAAACCAATTTCCATTAAAGGACTTGGGTTCCTTAAATTAATTTCGTAGCAATAAGGCTTCTTGGTAAAATGATAGCTTATTGCTTACCCAAACAAAATACATTGGGGATTTGCTTGAGAAACCAAATATGACATCTGCCAAATCGATTACTACACCAGCTTGCCCAACACAATAACTTCATTCACAAGGTCCTATGTTTCATGATCCTACCTTGTATCGTACTATGGTTGGTGCTTTACAATATGTCTATCTCACTCGATCGGACATAAGCTTTGTAGTAAATAAAGTCTCATAATTTATGCATTCTCTTATAGACCAACACTGGATTACTGTCAAGAGGATATTATGGTATCTTTATAGTACTTCATCTTATGGCCTTCTCTTTCGGCCATCTGCACATTCCCACATTTTAGCATGTTGTAATGCCAACTGTGGAGGAGATGCCAATGACCATAAATCCACCTTAAGATACACTATATTTCTTGGAAATAATTTAATCATGTGGGGCTACAAGAAATAAAGGACTATTGCTAAGTCCTCAACCAATGTTGAGTATCATTCTATGGCATCAACTATTAATGAGTTACAGTAGCTTTGCTTGTTACTTGTATAAATTGGTGTCAAACTACCATCTCAACCAATTTTATGGTGTGATAACTTGTTAGTAACATATTTGACATCAACTCCCATTTTTCACTCAAGATCCAAGAACCTTAAAATAGACTTTCACTATGTGCGCAATAAAATTGCCAAGAAGGAACTGTTTGAAAAAGCCCTAGAGGGGGGTGAATAGGCTTATTAAATAAAAATCAAAATTAAAAATAATTCTTTGCAATAATTGAAAGAATGTTGAGAAGGAAGAATGAAGAACATAATGATTTAAGGAGTTCGAACTTAATAACAATCCTATGTCTCCACCTAACTTATCTCAAAGTTAGGATTTTTAATCACCCATAATTTTATTCACAAGATTGAGATTATATAAGCATTTTATGGCTCACTCTTACAACCTTACAATATAAGTTTTCAAGGCTCACTAAAAAAAAACCAAATCCCAAGTGTTTCAATGGACAACACTTAAACCAATTCCTTTAGAAATAAATCTCACTTCCCTACTAATCTATCCCAAGATTTAATATGAAGAGAAATTTTATTTCTAACACAACCAACTCTCACAAGAGTTATAAATAAAGAGTGAATATTTGAGCATTTGAGAGCTTTAATGAATGTTAAGATAGATAATGAAAATAGTTGTTGGAGATGCAAAAAATATGTCCAATGTCTATATTTTGAACCTAATGTTTATAATTTTGAATTATTGAAAGTAATGCTATCAGACTGACTTATACAGGTTGAAACCATGATTAGATTCTAAAGACCTTTGAATTTGCCTATACTTTCTCTATAAAAGTTATAGATATTTCACTTAGATTTCTATATCATTTTAAATAATCTCAATTGGACTTCTTTATCTCAAGATATTGCTAAAATACTAAGAGATGTGCAATCTAAAATGATAGACTGTTGTTAGATAGTTGTGCATGAGTTATAATCATGATTTTCTATTAGAGACATTTGAATTTGCTTATAATTTCTTCAGATGTTTGACTTAGCTTTCCATATCATTTTAAATCACCTCAATTTAACTTCTGTAGCTTAAGATATTTTCGAAATACTAAGAGCTATGTAATCTAAAATGGCAGTTGCATATGTTGAATTCGACTCAATATTTGCATACTCAAAGGAACTCAGATTTTGACAAGTAAGATCAATTTAGAAAGCTCAAGATGTCTACTTCAAATGTTAAGGAGATAAATTTCTCATTATAAAGCTCTATGGATGTCAAAAGTCTCCTTGAATCTCAGAGGTTGAATCAACCCAAGATATTCATACTTCATTTTAACTTCCAATAGAGTCCTAACTTATACTCACTTAAACAAACAAATTAAATGCTAAAAATTAAGTTTGTTAAGATCAAAATTAATATTGATTATTGCTAAGGTCAATAATCTCCCCCTTTTTTATTTTGACAAACTTACTTTGAGTTTGATAAAAAATAATACAAAGTAAAGTGTGTAATAATATTTGTGATAATAATGATACCAAATGAAATAAAATTTATTTCTTTATTTCTCCCCCTATGAATATGGACATGATAAAAAATATAAATTTATAGATTATTCCCTTGACTAAAAGATAAAAACAACATAAAATATAGCAAGAGGAATAAAAACATGGCATTTTTATGACAAATGTATTAAAAACATAAAATATGATTACATGATTTAAATAAATGTTAGGCAATATAAGGAAATAATTTCAAACATATATGCATATATTGCCACTAAAAGGCATCATAAAAATAGTATATATAACAATAATGTTGATACTAGATGAGCTTAACTATCACATGATCATATAAAGCTTAGCTAGCTAATCAATCATGTAGCACTTAGCATAAAAAAAATAAACACAAATTATCCATAACATATTTTCCTCTCTCTGTACAAAGGCAAAAAGAAAAGAGAGAGACATAAGAGGAAATGAACCTAAAGGGACCAAAATTCCTATAGGAACAAATTAAAGATACACCAAATCTTCATAAAAATATTCATGCCTTCTCAAAGATCAAAACAATTCCCAAGAAGAAATTATACATGAATTATGCATGTAAAAACACAATAATAAAATATTATACACATGTATAGTAATAAATAACAAACTAAAATATATTTCTCCACCTTTATCAAAAACAAAAAGAAAAGAGATAGATATAAAGGGAAATGAAACAAAAATACACAAAATCTTTATAAACTCTATGTCATACATAAACAAAATAAGCAAAACAAGGCCTTTTGTCATATATAATATACGATAAAATTAGTCATGCTTACAATTTTAATATGCATGCAAAAATTTAAACAAAATTTTCCCCTTATATCAAACAAAAATATAATATGTCGCTAACATAAACACATTTTTTAAGGGAGTTTTAAAATCAAAAGAAAAAACTAAGTACACATGTTAAAAAATAATTAACTAGGTACATATGCAAACTCAAATTATTTCTCCTCCTTTAACAAAATATAAAAGAAAATTTAAAAAGATAAAACAAATATGAATTGATGACCATAAAAAAATTTTATGATCAAAATCAAAAAATTTATCAATCAAAGTAATCAATAAGCATAACATGATTTCACATGAAAACAGTTCAACCATCAATTAAACATAAAATCAAGATAAACTAGAACCATAAATCATGCCAAGTTCATGCTTAATGAAATTCAATCTCTCTTCATTGAGAGGTTTGGGGAAGATATCTACAAGTTGATTATTTGTATCAATAAATTCAAGTGAGATATCATCAATTTGAACATGATCACGCAAGAAATGATGTCTGATGTCTATATGCTTAGTTCTAGAATGTTGAATGGGATTTTTAGTAAGGTTGATAGCACTTATATTGTCACATTTAATTAGAATATGATTAAGTTTTACACTATAGTCTAACAACTGTTGTTTTTGCCATAAAACTTGTGAACAACAAAGACTTGTTGTAATATATTCAGCTTCAACAATGGACAAGGCAACCGAAACTTGTTTCTTACTAAACTAAAAAACTAAATATTGTCCTAAAAATTAACAAGTCAAAGGATGACCTCCTAGGATACTAAAGTCATAAATGCATTGTACCTAGGACTTGATTGAAATCTAACATACAAGCAAGTAGCAAACATAATATCAAGTCTACTAGTAGTTAAATAAAGAAGGGATCTGATCATACCTCTAAATCGTTTTTCATCAACCAATTTTCCATTCTCATCTTTATTAAGTTTGGTTGCGGTGCTCATTGGAATTTTACTTATCTTAGCTCCATCAATGCCAAACTTCTTGATAAAGTCCCTTGCATACTTGGTTTGATTGATGAAAATCCTATTTTTGCATTGCTAGATTTGTAGTCCAAGAAAGAATTTAAGTTCACCCATCATACTCATCTCAAATTCTCCTTGTATTAAATTAGAGAATTCCTCACACAAGCAATGGTTAGTAGCACCGAATATATTGTCATCAACATATATTTGAATAATTAATAAATCATAGATTTCTTTATGAAAAGAGTTGTATCAACTTTTCCTTTAGAGAAACCTTTCTCTAACAAAAAGTTGCTCAATATTTCATAACAAGCTTTAGGAGCTTGTTTCAATCCATATAATACTTTGGAAAGTTTAAATACATGATTTGGAAACTCAAAGCTTTCAAAACCTGAAGGTTGTTTAACATACAACTTTTCTTCAATAAAACCATTTAAAAATGCACTTTTAACATCCATTTGATAAAGTTTGAAATCCATGAATGAAGGAAATGCAAGTAGCATTCTAATAGCTTCTAACCTTGAAATTGGGGCATAGGTTTCAGCATAATCAATGCCTTCCTCTTGATTATAACCTTTAGCTACTAGTCTAGCTTTATTCCTAGTTATGACACCTTGTTCATTCATATTATTTTTAAACACCCATTTGGCACCTATATTAGGATGATGTTTTAGTCTAAAGTCCAAATATTGTTTTTGTTAAATTGATTTAACTCTTTTTATATAGCAAGGATGCAAAATTCATCACACAAAGCATCATCAATATTTTTGGATTCAATTTGAGAAATGAAGGCTAAATTAACAAGAGACTTTAATTAAGACCTAGTAGTTACACCTTTTGTAGTGTCACTTATAATGAGGTCTTGAGGATAAGCTTTCTTGAATTACCAATCCTTTTGAAGTTCATCCTTCAAGGTAGGTTGAGACATTTCCTCATTGTCCTCCTTGCTTGGACCATCAAGTTCCAAAGGCTTACTAGCATTTTCTTCTTGAGTTTCCACCATCTCATTATTACCTACAAGATCATGAACACTACAAATAAACTTTCTAGGATCAAGTGAGTTTGATTCGTCAAATACAACATTCATTGACTCTTCAAATACTAAAGTTCTCTTATTAAAAACTCTATATGATTTACATCCAAATACTCTTAGATATGAGAATTTGGGTTTTCTATTATTTCATAGTTCATAAGAAGTTTATTCAAAATTGGTCTTTTAAAAATTCTATTTTAAATTATTTCAAGGGTCTTTTCGTAATTAAAAGTAAAAAAATCAAAATTATATAATTTCAATCGAAATTACCTAAAACTAATCGAAATTATGTAATTCCAATTGGAACTATAAGATTACGATCGAAATTAAACATTTTTCATTTATTTTTTATTTTTACAATAAATAGAAATTTTATTTTATGAATTTTGATTGGACAAATAATATGATAAACCCTTTTTTAGGATTTATCTAAATTTTTAGGAAATCAAAAGTCCTTTTATAACCAAAACTCTGTCACTGTAAAGAGAGGAAGTCACAATATGATATCTCTTTTAGCTAGGCTTTTTCTATAAAAACCCAACTCAAACTCTCCTAAGGGGCTCTCTCTTTTCCTGGATCTTTTTCGAATGCTTTCACTTTTCTTCTTATGCAGTGTACAATTAAAAATATTTTCTTTTGAAGCATTTATTCTTTGAACAAAAAGCAATAAGCTTTTGAAAGGAGAACAACAAGTATTGAAGACCCATTAAAATGCAACAGTGATTTATACTAAGTCTGAGGAGGAAATCAATACTACATCCATACCATCATCTCCTCTCCTACTTTCTTCTTTTTTTTTGTTCTATTAAATTTTAAATTTATTTAATTTTTATTGTTATTTTGTTTATTCACTAATCATTGTTTATTTTTGCTTATGATGGTGATTATGGAGAGGGTTACATTATGAATGAATTCACTTAAAGAACAAAATCCATGAAGATCCATGGAATGCCATGGATTGAATTTTGTAATCGAATATAGTTTCTAGGTTTTTTTATTTATTATTATTTTGGTCAATTGTTTTATTTACATTTTTATTTAAATTTTTGAGGTTGTACTAATCTTTATTTTGTTATAACTTTCAGTAAATCATTGTAAGAGTCCAATAGTAAGAATAATGAAATCCTAATTGTGTGGTTGTGTGTTTATTTTAATTAATTAGGTAGTAAGATTAGGGTTTTAATTGGGTGATTAATTAAAATTAATGGCTATAGAGAACATTAGGATTTTTAATTAAAATTGAATTAGATTTAAGGAGATAGAATTAGGGTTGCTTGTTAATTATTTTATTTATTAATAATTTATTGCTTAAGATCACGTTAACTAAATTAGGTTTTTAGAAGAAATAAATTTAATTGATTGTTTGATCTTTTATTTGATTGTTTTGGTATTTTTTTTATATTTTTTTGGGCTTGTTTATTTATTTCTATGTATTTTGGGGCCTAAGCCCATGTTAGGCTCTAACCCATTTAATTAATTTTAAGTTTAGGTAGTTCTTTTTGGCCCATCTTTTAATTAACCCATTTCATTTAATAGGTTATTAATTAATTAGGTCTATATTTTAATTTAAATGCATCTTTAAGCCCATATTTAATTAGAAATTAGGTTAGGGATAACTTATGCCCATTTAGTCAATTAGATATAGGCCCACTTTAGTTTTAATTTATTAATTTAGACATAGTCCATTAAATTAAAGCATTTTTCATAACTTGTAGATTTAAGATCACCTTAGAATTAAAACATGTAGATTTAGCCTATTTAATTAAAATCAATATAGATTAGACTAATTTAGGGATTATGAATTTAAATGAATGCATTGTTTACCTATATTTCTCATGACTAATTTGCCTAGAGTTAATTGTTTAAGGGTTTATATGAAATTGTATATAAATAGAGGGTAATATGGTAATTCATAAAGTAATTCTAAATGAACACAAGACTGAAAGAAGTTGGTATTCCGTATCCAGAATCTCTTGGTTATGGTGTTGGCTTTCTTTTAGAGAATTGAGTATCACCATTTTCAATTTGTCCCAGTTATTACCCTAGGTGGTGACTCCTCATCTCCATACCATGTCTTTGTGACAGTGGTTAATGTGTTCTGTAGAGCCCTAAGCTAAAATCTTATATGTGCGCTAAACCTCGCTTTATATAATGGTGACTCCACTAAAGATAAGAGATACTGATTCTACTTGTGTGCTTTAGAATTATTTTATTCTTGCATTTATTCTGCATGTCCCTCTAAACTAATGGTGTTGGTTTATAGTTCCATGATTCCACTAGCTTTATAGGATTGTAAATTGGCTAACCATCACTCTTAGCCTTAACTCGATTCATGAGAGATTACCGAGCTCATCTGACCAGTGTCTATAACCCAAGACCTAAAAGGGGTAGTCTTCTCTCAAGTTTGCAAAGGATGTCGAGCCCCTCTGACCTTAGCCTGTAACTCAAGTCTTAAAGAAGGGCATCTTGCTAAGGGAACCTTGACCTTTTTCATTGGACTCAACTCATGTAACGGCTTAGTAACTTCCCTTAGGATTATCCAAAATGCTTTTATTTGTTGCCATGAGGTATTTTTATCTATAAAGACCAAAGCCCATACTTTAGAAGCCCATTCAGGTTAATAAAGATTGGGCTAATCTTTTATATCTAGAAATATTGTTTCCATATTTTACTGCTTTGAGGGATTTGGCATGCACATCGATTCTTGATATCCCCTATTAATATCAAGGCCAATACCAAAAATCCTAGGAAAAGAGACTCGTCATTAAAAACATGTGTGGGAGGAATAAGGTTGGAAAGATGTATATACACTTGACTTGACTTATTACTTGTTACTTTTTGCATAGCACGTGCATCATGCATACATGAATGCACTCATTTCATGCATCATACTAACACTTTTTTTTAGACATCATAGATTCATCTGGGTTTTCCTGTGTTTGGAGCTAGAAAGGTGGCAGACTAGTGAGAATGGATTCAAGCCCGCAATCAATTACAAAAGAGATCCTTAGTAGATTGGAGAGGAGTCCTATAAATCTACTCTACCTAGAAGTTGCATAAGCTCTAGCTAAACTAGCAGAAGAAATTGAACAATAAGAGGGAGGAAACTGGACCCTAGAAGACATTAAAGGAGCTTTGATGGATGACATGAGAGCAATAATGCAAGATGAATTAAGATAATGGTTAGTTGGGTTAATGCCACTAATTGCACCTACACCTGCACCCATTGCTATAATTCCACCTACTACTACTATGGAAGATCCACCTGCTAATAATGACAATACTAGTGGGCAACCATTGAATGCTACAAGGAATGTGCTTACTATGGAAATGAATTATGAGGATGTAGAGAACCTTTTGGTAGAGAAAGCCAAAAAAGAATCACTTAAGCTGGTTCAAGAACTTGAGTCAAGGCAGATGTAAGCATTGACTCAAAAATGTCTAAGATGGAAGAGCTGATGAGAGGTCAAGGCATATCCATTTGATTTTGATGACATGATAAACACTGACAGAGATAAACTTCCATATAAATTTAAAGTGCTTTAACTACATAAGTTCAATGGTTCTGGAGACCTGAGGATTCACCTTAGCCAATATACCATAACTATGATCACCAAAAAAAACCCATTATCTGTGGTCGCTAAATTATTTGTGTTGTCCTTGGAAGGAATAGTTATGAATTGGTATAATGGATTAAAGAATCAGTCCAGACTGATTGGGGAGAATTGTGTACTGCTTTTCTAAAGAAATATGACTATAATAACAGGCTTGAAGTGTTTATTAAGGATTTAGAATTGACTAAGCAAAAGCCTAATGAATCATTTTCAGATTTTCTGACTAAATTCGTGAATAGGGCAGGATTAATGAAAAATGAGCTAGTTGAAAAGGATCAGGTTAGGACAATTGTTCAAAATATGTCACCTAATTTGGTTGAAAGGTTGTAAATGATGAACCCTAAGACATTTATAGACCTTTATGATAATGGGTTAGAAGCTGAGGAGATTGAAAGTGAGAGAAAGAAGGTTGCTAAAAGCATTGGAGCAAAAAACTACCCAACTGGGGCACACAACAAGGAAGCACTAGTTGGATTGTAGAAGTGCATGTTGTTCAACAACCAAAGAGATTCTCCAATTCTAACTAACCTTTGTCAAAATCCTAGAGCACCTTGTAAGCACCCAATTTCAGGATACAATTGTGCATAATTGCGACGTAAGCCCCTATGATGAAATTTATTCAAAAATTGAACTTGGATGTTGATTTTCTGGACTTTAGGGACTAAATTGCAATATTTTTTTAGGATTTGATTGCAAATAAGTCATTTTTTCAGGGGTCTTTTGGTAATTAAAAGTTAAAAAAAATTAAAATTATTTTTTAGGATCGGAATTAGTGTAATGCCGATCGGCATTACATAATGCTGACCGGCATTACACAATGCCGATCGGCATTATACAATGTTGGTCGGCATTGCACAGTACCGATGCGCAATAATTCCATTTTTTTATTTTTTCGTGTATTTTTCCTTATTTTTATCGACTTTTTTAGTGTTTTAATTGGTTAAAAATTCAAATTTTATCCTTATGATTATCTGATAAGGTTTTTTTTAAGCCCAGAAGGTTTTTGAAATCAAAGAAAAACAAACGCTATCTTATCAAATAGGTATGTTCCTCCTTTGGAGGAAGTTCAGTACGCACAGACTCTACATTTAAAAGCAAAGTCTGCATGCATGCAAAGGGGGTTTTTTTTTGTTGGTTGGAGGCTTGGTGTAATGATTTTTTTTTTACAGACGCAAAAAAAAAAGCTTTGATTTCTTCTGTTCTTTAAAAAACCCTAATCTTTGCAGTTCATTTGAGGAAGATGATACAACGATTTTTAGTCTCAGTCCATAATCAAATCAACACTGAGTCAATTTCAACGGTGAAAATCCTAATCTGAGGGGCTGAAAAAGGGCATATGCACAACATTCATTTTTTCTTTCTTCTCTTCTATGATTTTTATTCATTTCATTAATTATTTTATTATTTAATTTCACTACTAATTTGATTGCTTTTTTTGTTTTTTTGTTTTGATGTCCGTATGTGGATTGAGGAGGAGGATACCGCCTGTGTTTAATTGAACAGAAGATCCATGGAATGCCATGGATGAGCCTGTACTGTTTTAATAATAGTTCTTAGGATTTTAATTTTTGTGTTCTGCATTTTAGTATCCTGTGTAGTTTATTTTACTTTCTAGGTGTATAATTATTTAATTTTAATTCTGTTTAAATTTTTGTATTTTAAAATTGATTAGTAATTAGGTTTAATTGGGTAAAAATCAATTAAAATCAATGGTGGCAGTAGCTTAAATTAGGGTTTGCATGTAATTAATTTAGGTTTTTTTAGAAAATCACTGTAATGTTTGTTTGATCTATTTTTTGTGTTTTATTTATTTTGGGCTTGTTTTTTTTTATGTTTTTATGTTTTTGGGCCCCAAACCCACGTTTAGGTCTAACCCACTTAATAAATAAGCTTAAAAATGATTTAATTGATTTTAAATAATTAAAATCAACTTAGGCCCATTAGGTTAATTAGATTTTAGGCCCGCTTAGTTAATTAAAATTGTTTAGACTTAGCTCAGCCCACTTAATTGCATTTCTTTTAAAATAAATAGACCTAGGCCCACATTCCACTTAAAATAAAACCATATTAGACTTAGGCCCACTAATTTGATTTTCCTTTAAAATTGAATAGACTTAAGCCCATATCTTAGAAAGACTAAAATAAATAGATTTAGGCTCACTAATTAATAAAATGTAGGCCAACTTTTTCTATTTCACTTGTAAATAAAATGTAGATTTAGTTAACTTATTTAATAAAATTAACATAGTTTAGCCTTAGGGACAACACGATCTTGAGTGCATTTTTTACTTGTAATTTTATTGAATTGTTGCCTTTTTGGTTAGATGGATGTTAATTAGGGTTTAATAAAATTGCATGTAATTAGAGGATGAAATAATTATTTATAAAATTATTCTAAATGAACACGAGACTAAGAGAAGTTAGTATTCCGTATCCAGAATCTCCTGGTTGTGGTGCTAATTTTTTTTAGAGAATCGAGTACCACCAATCAAATTGTCCCAATTATTACCCTGGGTGACGACTCCTCATCTCCACGCCATGTCTTTGTGATAATGGTTAGTGTGTTCTCTAAGGCCCTAAGCCTAAATAGTGTCACGGTTGCTAAAATCTTGGACGCACACTAAACCCCGCCATCTACAGTGGAGACTCTACTGGGGATAAGAGATATTGATTCTACTCATGTTCTTTAGAATTTTTTTATTGACTATTATTTCATTCTTGCATTCATTATGCATGTCCCTACTAAACCGATGGTGTTGGTTTATGATTCCATGATTCCACTAGCTTCATGGAGTTGTAGATTGGCTAACCATCACTTTTAGCCTTAACTCATTTTAAGAGAGATTATCGAGCTCATCTGACCAGAGTTTATAACCCAAGTCCCTAAGGGGGGTAATCTCCTCTCGAGTTGGTAAAGGATGTTGGGCTCCTTTGACGTTGGCCTATAACTCAAAGTCCATAATGGAGAGCATCTTACTAAGGGAACCTTAACTTTTCACCAGACCCTAACCACATATAATGGCCTAGTTATTTCCCCTAGGATCTTCACCCAAAGTGCTTGTTTGTTTGAATTGCCATAAGGTATTTCTATTTATAAAAGACCAGGCCTATACCTTTGAAGCTCATTCAGGCTAATAAGGATTAGGCTAGACCTTTATATTTAGAAATGTTGCTTCTGTGCTTTATCTTTTAAGAGAGATTTGGTATGCGCATCGGCTCTTAATATCCCCTGTTGATATGAAGGCCAATACCAAAAATCTTAGGAAAAGAAACTCACCATTGAACACGTGTGTGGGAGAAATAAGGTTGGAAGGCTTATGCTTATTGCCTGTTGATTGCTTCTTGATACTTGCTACTTGCTAAGTGCTTGCCTGCTACTTGTTGCATAGCACGTGCATCATGCATACATGCATACATACAGTCCATGCATCATACTAATACCTTGTTTTGTATCCGTTTAAAACATAAGATCCAAAACCTAATAGACTCCAAAAAATCACCAACAATTCAACTCTAATCCAAACACCAGAAATAACCCTTTCCCAGACTACCGAAATGTTCCACCACCAGCCACCATGGTGATCAACTCAGGGGTTAGTGAAGAAGAACTACTAAGCTCTTTTGAGGACCTAAACCTTATACCCAATGGAGAACCTTTTGGATAGCTACAGAGAGGAGTGGAAGATTTACTGGGCCAGCCCTTGGGCAAGTTTGATTACAAAGTATTCTACTCAAAACCACCCTCTGCTGATATCCCTATTAAATCAATTGAGCCCTCAGGTTGGGGAGATGAGTTTGATGACAAGCCAGTAAAAGAAGAGCCTGAAATTCCCAAGCAGTTGTTAAGAGGAGTTGAAGATCTGTTGGGACAACCTTTGGGCAAGTTCGATTATAGAGTATTCTATTCTAAACCTGCTTCTGCTGACATCCCTATTGAATCAATTATGCTAATATGATGGGGTGATGAGTTTGAAGAAGATGAATTCTTAACCCCAAAACTGTCCCAAGAAGGGGTTGAAGAGATGCTAAGTCAACATATGGACAAACTAAGGGAGTTGAAGGGAAAAGAAACATGCACAGTGGAAGTTTGGAAAAATGGGAAAAGATAACGGATCATAGGGGCCGTGGACATCTGGTATGATTCTGATGAAGAAAAATCCACTAGAGTCGATGTATGGAGTGATACTCCAAATGTAAATCATTTTACTAGAAGTGGGAGGAATTACCAGGCAGCAGAAAAGCAAAATGAAAAAGTAGTAGAAAGGGAAGAAACAGAAGATGCAGAAGTAGAGGAAGGACAAAAAGAAGACCTGATCTTGGAACAACTCAAGAAAGCTAAGGCAAACATCAACATTTGGGAATTACTGATGCAGTCAGGTAGCCATAGAAGGGCTCTGGTTAAAGCTTTGTCAAACATGAGCATTGAAATAGCTGCTACTCCAGAAGTTATGGTGGCAAAGGTTACAAAAAAGAAACATGGGCTGGTAGCATTCTCAGATGATGACTTGCCTTTGGAGGGAAGAAATCATAACAAGGCATTATTTATCCCAGCTAAAGTAAAAGGGAAGAGAACCAACTTTGTGATGGTGGATGATGGTTCAGCTATAAATGTATACCCACTAAAAATCCTAACTAATTTGGGTTTGAAAGTAGATGACTTGACGGCTTCAAACCTCATAATCAGAGCTTACAATGACAGTACCAGGAATGTGGAGGGAACATTTCAAGCTTTGGTCAAAACAGGGCCTGTAGAGTCAACTGTTGAATTTACTATATTGGACATCCCTGTTACCTATGTCCTGCTATTAGGAAGGCCGTGGTTTCATGCCCTGGGAGGAGTACCTTCAACAGTGCACCAAAAAATAAAATTTCTTCATGAAGGAGATGTCATGACAATAAAAGTTAGAACTAATGTAGCTGTGGCAGCCATACTTGATAAACAGAAGCAAGTGTGTGTTCCGCCTGGTTTCTAAGTTGCTAGAATATTTGATGAGATGGATCCCAGGGTTGCAAAAATGATGGAAAGCATGAATTATCGACCTAGACAGGAGCTCGGGAAGAATGAACAAGGAAGCTCTAAGCCCCTGAACATTAAAACCTAGGACCATACGAAGGGTTTGGGATATACTGAGGAAGGACCAGCTAGTAGAGGAGCAAAGAACAAAGAGAAAGCAAAAAGAAATAAGCCCTTGGGAAGGATTGGACCACTAAGTGAGAATTTCATCAAGCTAGGGGAAGGCAAGTATTATTTGGGCACCAAAGAATCTATTAATGTGGCTAGAAAAGATGTCCCTGGGTTTGAGATCTTCAAGGAGCAGATTGTGGAAAGCCTAGTGACCAGCAACAAAAAGGAAGTCATGAAGCAAGTAATTGAAAGGATGGGTGATGATGTTGTTGAAGATCTGCTGTGTCTGCCACCTAAGAAGGAACCACCCCAGGACTTAGCTACTGTCATTAGTGATAGGTTCATTAATGTTTTTTATGAAGAAATTGATGTAATAACATCTGGTCTTTATACGGACGAAGATGTTGTTTTTCCTATGGTCAATGATATGAATGCTGGTTTTGCTTACTTGTGTGATGTGCATCCTGATAGTTCTATGCATTATAATTTTGATAGGTCATGCATGTTTGACATTAATTCAATTCAATTTGATTCATTTAACATGGGCACAAATGATAATCCAAAGAACATTTCTATATCACATGATGTAACTCCTGAAGAGAGAAAAAATTTTGAGAGAATATTAACAAAAAGAAAGGAAGTATTCGCTTGGACTTACGAAGACATGCCAGGTTTGGATAGGGAAATAGCAGAACATCACATTCCAACTCATCCAGAAACCAAGCCGATTAAACAAAAATTTCACAGATTAATACCAGAATGGACAAAAAAGATAAGGGAGGAAATTGCCAAGCAAATACACGCTAACTTCCTAAAAGTAGTAGACTACCCTCAATGGCTAGCAAACATAGTACCTATTCCTAAGAAGGATGGAAAAGTTAGGGATTTGAACAAAGCTTGTCCAAAGGATGACTTCCCGTTACCTCACATTGATGTAATAGTGGATAGCGCTGCAGCAAGTGCTATGTATTCTTTTATGGATGGATTTTTCGAATACAACCAAATCATGATGGCAGTCATGGATAAGATTAAGACATCTTTCATCACAGAATGGGGGACCTATTGTTACAAGGTGATGCCTTTTGGACTGAAGAATGCAGGTGCAACTTACCAAAGAGCCGCTACTGCACTTTTCCATTATATGATGCATAAGGAGGTTGAAGCATATGTGGATGACATGATGATCAAATAAAAGACAAGAGGAGGACATTTTGAAGCCTTATACAAGTTCCTAGCCTGAATTAAAAGGTACAACCTGAGACTCAACCTGAAGTAGTGCATTTTTTGGGGTTACTTTAGGGAAACTGTTAGGACATATAGTGAGTAGCCAAGGAATTGAAGTGGATTTCGATAAAGTGAAAGCCATCCAGGAAATGCCGACACCAAAGATGGAGAAAGAAGTAAAAGGATTCCTTGGCAAATTGCAGTATATTAGTAGGTTTATCATAAAACTAACTAACATTTGTGACCCTATCTTTAAGCTCTTAAGGAAAGATCAGTCGATTAAGTGGAATGATGATTGTTAGAAAGCTTTCAATAAGATCAAGGAGTATTTTGTTAATCCACCTATTCTGAAACCACCTAGATAGGGTAAGCCATTGATTTTGTACTTGGCTTTAGAAGAGAATGCCATGAGGGCAGTGTTAGCATAAGAAGGGTCAGATGGAGTAGAGTACACAGTGTACTACTTGTGCAAGAAGTTTCTGCCATATGAGGAAAAATATGATTTAGTAGAAAAGACATGTCTAATCATGATTTGGGCTATAAGAAAATTGAGGCATTATTTTCAATCTTACAAGGTTCAAGTTGTTTTAAGAATAGACCCTCTAAAATATCTGTTTCAAGCATCGGCTTTAACTGGAAAAATGTCTCGATAATTAGTGCTCTTAACTGAATTTGATATAGAGTACATTACTACAAAGGTAATCAAGGGAAGAGTAGTAGCAGAATTCTTGGCTCAGAATGTGATCAAAGGTGAAGAGTAGTGGAATTTAGAGTTTCCAGATGAGAACTTAGCAATTGTAGAGCACCGAGAGTGGAAAATTTACTTTGATGGAGTTGGATTGGGAGTGATGCTTGTTACACCAGAAGGAGAAACCATACCAATGGCAAAGAAATTGGATTTCAAGTTCATAAACAATATGGTCGAGTATGAAGCATGTATCTGTGGGATTGAGGCGGCTATGGCCGCTGGAGCAAAAGTTTTGTTGGTTTATGGAGATTCAATGTTAGTCATCAATCAGGCTAATGAAGAATGGGAAGTCAAAGAGGAAAGGTTGAAGCTTTATATCTGCTATTTGAAAGCCTTAATGAAGAATTTCACCAAATTTCTCTTTATCCATCTATCCAGAGATGATAATCAGATGGTGGATGCACTTGCAACACTTACTTCAATGTGGGATAGTGCAACTGGGTTGGCTATGAAACCTTTAGTGATCATGAAGTCTAGAGCACCGTGTTATGGGGGTGAGCAGATTACAAATTTTCAAATAGGGCCCGAAGAAAAGCCTTGGTTTTATGATGTCTAGAGGTTCATTGAAAAAAGAATTTATCCAGATAAAGCAACCTTAAAAGAAAGATATGCTCTTCATGTTCTTGCACGTAACTATGCAAGTCATGATGGGGTATTATACAAAAGAATGTCGAACGGGATGCAGCTCAGGTGTCTCAAAAAGGATGAAGCTAAAGAGGTGATGCAAAAGATTCATGTAGGGGCTTGCGGTTCTCATATGAACGGGATGATTCTAACAAAGAAGATACTCAGACAAGGGTATTACTGGATGACTATGGAAAAGGATTGTATCAGGACAGTAAGACAATGCCATCAGTGTCAGATCCACGGGAATCTTAATCACATGCCTCCAACAGTACTGAATAGTTTATCATCCCCTTGGCCCTTTGCAGCATGGGGAATTGATATCATAGGAGAAATAATACCGACAAAATCAAATGGGCATAAATACATAGTGGTGGCAATCGATTACTTTTCGAGATGGGTAGAGGCAGAATCTTTCAACACTCTGAAAGCAAAACATATGGCACAGTTCATCGAGAAGAGCCTTATTTGCAAATATGGGGTTCCACATCATTTTGTGACAGATAACGGGGTTCAATTTCAAGTAGAAATAGCATAGTTGCTACAAAAGTATGGGATTGAACACCATAAATCTTCACCTTATCGCCCTTGAGCTAATAAAGCAGTGGAAGTAGCTAATAAAAATGTTAAGAAAATCCTTTCTAAGATGGTTAAAACCTATAAGGATTGGTCTGAATATCTTCCTTTTGCCTTATGGGGATATAGGACTACAGCTCAAACCGCCACAGGCCAAACACCGTTCTCATTGGTATGTGGTTGTGAAGCAGTTTTGCCCATAGAAACTGAAATTAAATCCTTGAGAGTAGTCATGGAAGCTAAAATAATTGAGAATGAATGGGCACAAAAAAGCTATGATCCTTTAGTATCTCCAGATGAGAGAAGGATGGATGCCTTATTCCACATTCAAATATATCAGAGAAGGATAGCAAGGGCGTTTAACAGGAAGGTTAAGCTTGGGAAGATCAAAGTTGGAGATATGGTGCTGAAATAGTCTAGAGTCGTGGCGTTAGATTCGAGAGGTAAATTTAGACGGAATTGGGAAGGACCATACTTAGTCAAATCGGTCTTACCTAAAGGAGCTACTAAGATATCAGATCTTGAAGGGAATGAGTTTATGGAACCAATCAATCTGGATCACCTCAAGAAGTACTACCTGTAAAAAAAATATGAATAAAAGTAGAATAAAGAAAATAAAGTCCGCTGGCTAGAAAACCTGAAAAGCCTAGTCAGGCAAAAGTTAGGACATTCCCGCTATTCAGAAAACCCGCAAAGGGCTGACAGGCAAAAATTAGGGAAATAAATAAAAAAAAATAATGGTCCCACTGATTAGAAAACCTGTAAAGGGCTAGTCATGCAAAAATTAGGGAAATAAAATGTGAGTGAAAAATATTCAGTTACAAAATCCATGAGGACTAGCTGATAACAGGAGTTATGTCATGTGATGTATTAAATGTACTCATTTTGGCCCTAATTAATGAATGAAATTGAAATTGAAGTTTTGTTAAACTTTGCATATCCTTCTTTATTATAAAGCATAAGTACTTGAAAGGATAACAAAACATAAGAAAGCCTAAAACTAGCTTTATGAGACCATTCTATCTAGTGATGTCTTTATTTCTTCCTTTGCGATCCATTATACAAAGCTTGAGTCCTCTTGTACCTAGCAAATCCTGGTGGTTCTGTCTTTTGGATAACAACCCAAGTTTTGTAATCATCATCAGTAGTAACATCCGCATCCAAGTTTATGTTCCGTTCAAGGGCTCTACAAGGCCACAAGCTCCTAATCTTATCCAGAAAGTCTTGTCTCAAAGGAAAGCCTTCAAAGTCAATCAGAACAGTAATGATGAACTGAGGGCAAACATATTAATGATAAAGGCGTAAAGGGGTAAAAAAGGTAAAGAAGTGCAGCCCAGGAATAGGAACACAGTGCTCATACAGCTCAATAGTCATGAACTTCAATCTCCACCAAGGGCAGAACCATGTAATCTCAACATCTAAAATCTTCTTCAACCAGTCAACCCATTAGTCCATAGAACATTTGTCCTTCATTCTCAAAGGACGAGATTGTAGCTGATGAGATTGATAAGTCAAAGGATTAAGGGGTACATTAAGTAAGCTCAGCTTTTCCTAAAATAAAAAAAAATGATATAAGAATAATAAAATAAAAGCCCGTTAAGTTGAAAACCCGAAAGGGCAGCGTAGGAAAAAGTTAGGGCAAGCCTGCTAAGTTGAAAACCCAAAAGGGCAGCTTAGGCAAAAATAAAATAAAATAAAATAAAAATAAAAGTTTTGGTTGCACACCTGAAGTAGAAGTAAACTACCTGAGAAACGATTATGAATCTTGAAACTGTTGAGCCCAATGATGGTCTCAGCAAGGATAACTGGCATAGGATTAGCTCCAAGCTCTACTTGTTCCAAGATACTGACAATGCATGTATCAGCACCACTATGGTGAGAAACTAGTAAAAATTAAGCATATGAACAGAGAGCAACTGTTCTAGTCCAAGAAGCAGTGTTCTTGTCCCGAGTCCCATAGTTGGTGATCAAAGAAGAAAGATTGATGGTCCCAGGGTTATGCATATACATATAAATATCAGCTAGGGGAATATCAAAGAATGTAACCAATTTTCCAGGAAATTGCATCTCTAAATCAGGAAGGGCTATCATAGCAGTCGAGTCTAATGTGCATCCCAGAATAGCAAAAAACTCTTCAACCATTGGACAAAGCTCTTGCCCATTAAACCTAAATACATGGTCCTTGATATCCCAGAAGGTAGAAGCAGCGTGTAGGAGAGTGTTATCAATAGTCAGGTGCTGAAGAGATTTTAGGGATTTGATATGGAAAGGTTGAAGTTTATTCCAGTCATCACCATTAAGACTTTTAAGAAATTTCTTCATTGTTTAAAGAGATGCTTGAGTCATGATGAGGGTATAGAGAATGAAGGAGAATGCCCCTTAAATGATCTTATATAGGGAAAGAAGATGAGTTCATGTGGGAAAAGGATTCTGCTAGCAAAGAAGGATGTGGATAAGGTGATAGAATTTGAGAAGGATTAGGATAAATAGATAATTGGGAAGATAATCCATTCTTTTAATTGTTTATCTATCCAATATTATCTGTCTTGGAAAAGGATTAAGATAAATGGATAATTAATTAAAAAATATAATGTTCATGAACCATCTTTTTTTTAATTAGTTATTTTAAAAAAAATCCATTAAAGTGAAAAACACTGTTTCAGTTCTATCTAACAATGTTCGAGACAGTACAGGAATAAAAACAATAGTACAATAAAGAGCAGTCAGACATAGTCACACAAAAAGTCAGGAATACAGAAGCTCTAAATCATTCATCTCGTGCTCTGGTATCAGGCCATGGGCTCCATCCTCTAGTAGGCTCATCAGGATGATGAGTGTCTAGAGATCTAGCAGATGAAATCCCAGCACTATACGGATCAAAGCCCAAGTCTGTAAGCTGCCGATGCAGTATCTCATTCTCCCTCTTTAGACCACTGGAATAGCTCTGTATACATAGAAAACACCATGTCATATGCATTACATGCATAACATGCATACATTTGCATTATCTCAATGAGGGCGCTTACTCGCCAACTATCTATAACCTGCATCATAAATAATCTCTGAGATAAGGCAAGTCCATATAAATACTTTACCTGTGTCTGGGAAATCTGTTTTGTAAAATTTTATTAATATCAATGTCAACTGTACAGATCCATACAAGAAATAAAGCAAACAGACTCACATGAGAAGCATCTAGTGGATAAAAGCTAGGAAGTTGAGCATCACTAAACTGCATCTGCTGCTCAACTGGAGCCTGAACAGTAGGAGCCTAGTAGAATATAGATTTGTCTAGAAGAGAGACATTGCCAATGTGCTAAGTAGGATGACCAGGACTAGGTCTAGGCTCAGGGCTCTCAATCTCAGGAACAATCTCAGTCTCTGGAGCAATCTCAGTCTCCTCATCGATATCAACAAGAGAGTGAACCTCCTCAAACTATAAAGAGAAGGAGTGAGTCATAGGTTCTAGAAATAAAAGCTGAAATAATGTGAAATTACCTCATCATCGTCAATAGGAACATGCTCTAGGAGGCGCTCATGAATAAACCACTGATAATGTTGAGAACACTCAAGGAAATCTGAGGCAGCATATCCCTGTAGTGCATCTCTCAGCTCTGAACCCATAAGATGCGAGCTGTGGAGCATAAAGGAGGGGACATTAGATGGAATGCGACATTAAGAAGGGCCAGCAGACCAGTGATACACTCGCTCCCCTAGATACCACATCAAATAGCCATAACCAGAGAGCAGGATCCTCATAGGCTCTAAACGGGCTGTAGCCGCCATGAAATCATATCGCTGGATGTCTTCAACACCCTCTAACCAATCAGAATTTATCTGAAATTTATGTAAATTAAATCAAATTTCTATTAAAATATAGCATACTAATGATTTTATTTTTCCTTACCAGGTGCCACTCGACAATGTTCAACTGATCACAGTACATCTACAAAATGTTCCTATTGCTAGCAAGGCAAAAAGAACCTCATCTCATCATTAGAGGAAAGGTCCTATTAGAACTGATAGCGTTAAAGCCTCGAATTAGCCTGATCTCTATGCTCAAGATTTTTAAAAAAAAAGAACATATCATAAAAGGCAAAGAAGAGCAAAATTATAGAGATCAAATGAAGGAGAACATACATACAAGATGTGCCAAAAGCCACACATCATGATAGCACCTCTACAGATAGTGTCCAATCTGTAATAAATATAACTGAGTGCAGCAGAATCCCAATCTAATGTGGCAACTCAATCCAAGTCATGAAGAGGACCCAACGAGCAATACTGGCCTCATGACCGGTCTCACAAAAGAGGGTCGTGCCTAATAATATCAAGAGGAAACACCTCACCGTATGAATAATCTAACAAGGAGTCAAAGTAGGAAGGCATCTAAATCCCTCAACCAATGATGAAAGAAGAATGTTCTTTTGATTCTTCCATGCTGGGGCGAACTCGATCAAGTCACGCACGTACTAACTCCATGCATGCTCTAGAAGACTGCAATTGCTAATGTCAAATGGAATTGGGGATCCCCCAAAGACAATCCCGATGATAGTAGAGAAGCTCATAGGCAAAATAGTCAGCTCACCGACACGAGTATGAAAAGTGTGGGTAGTATCCATCCATCGCTCGATCAAAGCGAATAAAGAGTAACGGTCAGATTGGCCTCAAATAGTCAGAAGTGCAATGATGAAACACCTAAATCCAAAAGCCCAAATTAGATGTGTCACATGTTCTGGTAGTCCATGAAACAATTCTCGGGCTAGATTGAAATAGCCCGTGAACTTCATCGGACGCTATTTTGATTTCAAAAAGAAAATAATAATTAATTAATTGAAAGATTAATTAATCAAAGAACTCAAATTGAAGGATTTGATTAGTTAATTAATTAATTAAAAAAATATTATGATCGGCAATATAGATTGCCGATCGGCAATCTACCATACCGATCAGCATTAACCCGGTGGATCAGAAATCTAGAATTTCGAATGGAATTCCAAACATCCGATCCTCCATTCTGATAACCCAGGAGTCAAATTTCATATTTTCAAAGTTAATTTCAATTTATCAGGTGTTTTCATATTAATTTCTGACTAATACACATATCAATGTCAATTTCTACTATGCAACTAACTCTAATTACTGATTATATAGGTAATATTTTTGCAGAAATAAATAGAAGTGAGAAAAGTTACCTTATTACCCAAATCTCTACACCTGTGAGTATGTAAATGAGTCAAGGGAAAGATAGCTGAGTCTTCTCGAAGTTCCAAATTATTCTGAGGAAAATGAAGAGGCAAAATCCTCTAACATTCTAAAGTCTCAACTCCCTCATGTTATCTGCGTGATGAGCAGGCCATAGGATCAGACGAATTGCAAATTGAACAACAAATGGTGAAGAAATCAAGAAAAAAAAATCAAGATCAAGTGAAAAAAAAAGAAGAAGAAAAGAATGGGAAGAGAAGTGAAGTGATCAATAAAAGGGAAAGAATATATAAAATGGAGAATATTAATTTTAATCCTTTCAATTTATTTACTTTTTATCTATCTTTTCTTTCTTGCAATTTGGTCTATAATTGCATTCTGATTAGGAACATGTTCCTAATTAAATCATGACATTCATCAAATTAATAATTCACTGAATTATTAAGACTGTATAATCAATCTGTGATCCTAAATCTTCTATTAAATACAGAATACATAACAAGATTACAGAACTCATTTTTTGCATTTTACATGCATGATTTCAATCAAAGGTTTCATATGCTGCACAATAGCTATGATATGTATTTCAAATCATTATGTTATGTGTTGCACAGTAGTCATAACCCTCATTATGTTATGTACTGCATAGTAGTTATGACATAAATTTTCAAATTCTTCATTACTAGACGTTCCACAGGAACTATAGCAAGTTTTCAATTCAATTACACTATATGTCCCACAGGGAATATAGTGTGCATCGTTAGACGTCCCATAGGGAATATAACAATATTTCAATTCAAGACTATACGATCGAGTGTAGTCGGCATTGTACGATCGAGTGCAATGTATCCTCAATTGATTATATGACCGAGTATAATCAGCATCATACGACCGAGTATGATGTAATTTATTTTAATTCGTCTACACTAGACGTCCCACAAGAATTATAGTGTGCATCATTAGACGTCCCATAGGGAATATAACGATATTTCAATTCAAGACTATATGACCGAGTGTAGTCAGCATTGTACGATCGAGTGCAATGTATCCTCAATTGATTATACGACCGAGTATAATCGGCATCATACGACTGAGTATGATGTAATTTATTTGAATTCAATTACACTAAATGTCCCACAGGGAATATAATGTGCATCGTTAGATGTCCCACAGGGAATACAATGAAATTCATCATTGCTAAACGTTCCATAAGAACTATGGCAAGTTTTCAACTTATCATCGCTAAGCGTCCCACAGGGAATATAGCGAAACTCATTTGCACAAAGTTCACTAGACGTTCCATAGGAAATATAGTGCGACTTATCAAACACTACACCTTGCTCAACAATTTGAGAATCAATCCATCACTTAGGATACAATTGAGTATCCTAACTTCTTTCTTTCGAAATTGTGTGCTTCTATTGCTTTGCCATAATTTGTCAAGCAAACAGTGACAAAGGGGGCAATTGTAAGCACCCAATTTCAGGATGCAATTGTGCACAATGCGACGTAAGCCCCTATGATGAAATTTATTCAAAAATTGAACTTAGATGTTGATTTTCAGGACTTTAGGGATTAAATTGAAACTTTTTTTAGGATTTGATTGCAAATAAGTCATTTTTTCAGGGGTCTTTTGGTAATTAAAAGTTAAAAAAATTAAAATTATTTTTTAGGATCGGCATTAGTGTAATGCTGACCAGCATTACACAATACCGATCGGCATTATATAATGCCGGTCGGCATTATACATTGCACAGTACCGATGCACAATAATTCCATTTTTTGATTTTTTTGCATATTTTTCCTTATTTTTATCAATTTTTTCAGTGTTTTAATTGGTTAAAAATTCAAATTTTATCCTTATGATTATCTGATAAGGTTTTTTTTAAGCGTAGAAGGTTTTTGAAATCAAAGAAAAACAAACGCTATCTGATCAAATAGGTCTATTCCTATTTTGGAGGAAGTTCAGTATGCGCAGACTCTACATTTAAAAGCAAAGTCTGCATACGAGCGAAGGGGGTTTTTTTTGTTTGGCTGGAGGCTTGGCAAAAGGATTTTTTTTTTTACAAGCACAAAAAAAAAGCTTTGATTTCTTCTGTTCTTTAAAAAACCCTAATCTTTGCAGTTCATTTAAGGAAGATGATACAATGATTTTTAGTCTCAGTCCATAATCAAATCAACACTGAGTCAATTTCAACGGTGAAAATCCTAATCTGAGGGGCTGAAAAAGGGCATATGCATAGCATTCGTTTTTTCTTTCTTCTCTTATATGATTTTTATTCATTTCGTTAATTATTTTGTTATTTAATTTCACTACTAATTGATAGCTTTTTTTGTTTTTTTATGTCCGTATGTGGATTGAGAAGGAGGATACCGCTTGTGTTTAATTGAACAGAAGATCCATGGAATGCCATGGATGAGCCTGTACTGTTTTAATAACAGTTCTTAGGATTTTAATTTTTGTGTTCTGCATTTTAGTATCCTGTGTAGTTTATTTTAATTTCTAGGTGTATTATTATTAAATTTTAATTCTGTACGTAGTTTGTAATAACCCTAGTAGTGGGAATAGTGAAAGATTTAAATTTTTGTATTTTAAAATTGATTAGTAATTAGGTTCAATTGGGTAAAAATCAATTAAAATCAATGGTGGCAGTAGCTTAAATTAAGGTTTGCATGTAATTAATTTAGGTTTTTTTAGAAAATCACTGTAATGTTTGTTTGATCTATTTTTTGTGTTTTATTTATTTTAGGCTTGTTTTTTTATGTTTTTATGTTTTTGGGCCCCAAGCCCACATTTAGGTCTAACCCACTAAATAAATAGGCTTAAAAAATGATTTAGTTGATTTTAAATAATTAAAATCAACTTAGGCCCATTAGGTTAATTAGATTTTAGGCCCGCTTAGTTAATTAAAATTGTTTAGACTTAACTCAGCCCACTTTATTGCATTTCTTTTAAAATAAATAGACCTAGGCCCACATTCCACTTAAAATAAAACCATATTAGACTTAGGCCCACTAATTTGATTTTCCTTTAAAATTGAATAGACTTAAGCCCATATCTTAGAAAGACTAAAATAAATAGATTTAGGCTCACTAATTAATAAAATGTAGGTCACTTTTTCTATTTCACTTGTAAATAAAATGTAGATTTAGCAAACTTATTTAATAAAATTAATATAGTTTAGGCTTAGGGACAACGCGATCTTGAGTACATTTTTTACTTGTAATTTTATTGACTTGTTGCCTTTTTGGGTAGATGGATGTTAATTAGGGTTTAATAAAATTGCATGTAATTAGAGAATGAAATAATTATTTATAAAATTATTCTAAATGAACATGAGACTAAGAGAAGTTAGTATTCTATATCCAGAATCTACTGGTTGTGGTGCTAATTTTCTTTTAGAGAATCGAGTACCACCAATCAAATTGTCCCAATTATTACCCTGGGTGGCGACTCCTCATCTCCATGCTATGTCTTTGTGACAGTGGTTAGTGTGTTATCTAAGGCCTTGAGCCTAAACAATGTTGTAGTTGCTAAAATCTTGGACGCGCGCTAAACCCCGCCGTCTACAAACCTAATGTGAAAGGGCTTACTTTAACCTTTACCTAATCCAAACCCACCAAACCTAAACACCCCAAGCTATAACCCAAACAAGCACTGCAAATTCCATCAAAACCTCTAACATGCCACAGATAACTGCATCCACCTTAAACATGAAATCTAAAAACTTGTAGACTCTTGAAAAATCACAAACCTACCTCGAAAACCCAAGCACTAAAAATAATCCTTTCCCAAACTATTGAAATTTACCACCCCCAGCTACTATGATGATCAACTCAGGAGTTAGTGAGGAAGAAGTGCTAAGCTGCTTTAAGGACCCAGACCTTAAAACCAATGAGAAATCTCTTAATGCCCCTCAAGATATGGAAAGAGCAAAAGACCTATTATGTCAGCCTTCAAGCAAGTTCGACTATAAGGTATTTTACATTAAACCACCTTCTTTTGACATACCTGTCAAATCCATTGTGCCTATAGGATGGGGTGATGAGTTTGATGATAAGAAGCCACTAGAAAAGAAAGAAAAATGCACATTTAAGGTACAAAAAAATGAATTCATGGAGACAGTTGGTAAGAAGATGCAAGACTAGTTGTTATATCAACCACTTAACAAAAAACCACCTTGAAACTTAGCATCCCTAGAATTTAGAATAGGAAATAAATTTTCTTATTGTCTTTTTTTAATAAAATTTTAGTTTTCTTTATAACTTGTTTTGTTTTAGTGATCGATGATATGAATTATGATCTTGCTTACCTATGTATTGTCATCCTAATGGTACTGTGCATTATGATATTAATCATGTCTGCATGTTTAATATAAATTCAATTCAAATAGATTCATTCAGTATGGGCATAAATGTAAATTCAAAGAACATTCATATATCATATGATATAACTTCTAAAGAGAGAAAATTTATAAAGGACAATCAGACAAATTTAAAGAGATCAAAATAACAGAAAAATAATTGGTGAGAAAATCTAAAAGGACTAACTAATGACAGGAGTTATATCATATGATGTAATGAATGATTAAAATTGAATCTGAAATTTTTGTTCAAATATCACATATTCATCTTTATCATATTGCATAAGTATCTAAATGGAAAGACAATACATAATGAAAGCTAAAATCAGAGCTATGAGATCACTATTTTATCTTCTTGTTACCCCTTTATGATTCTGCTTGTAAGCCTATTATCCCCTTATACCTTAAGAATTCAAGTGCCTCAGTAACTTGCATTGTAAGTCTTGTCTTGAAATTATCATCAATTATGTCATTAGCTTCAAGCCTTATGCTCTGCTCAAGAATCCTTTAAAGCTATAAGTCTTTCATATTATCCAAAAAATCCTACCTTAAGGGACAACCCTTGAAATCAGTAGTAACAGTGATGATGAACTAGAGATGACCATACTAATGGTAGAGATGTGATGGATAAAAAGAAAGTTGAAGCATGTAATTAGAACAAAGTGATTACACAAGTTAATGATTACATACTTCAACTTACAATAAGGGCAAGTTCAGTTGATTTTAGTATCAAGAACTCTCTTCAGTCAATTTGCCCACTCCTCTACATCTTCAATGCATGAGATTATAACTAATAAGGTTAGTAAGTCAAAGGATCAACAATAATAGTGAATGGACTAGGTCTCTTACACATGAAAATGAAAAAAAAAAAGACTGCTAGAATAGTGTGAATGAATCCAGAACGAAGCTAGGGGAAAAATGTAACTCTAGGGGCAATTTGAGGGCAAAATTATAAATACAATACTAGAGCTTTAAAGTTAGTAAAAGAGATCTTGAGGAAGAAAGAAGTAAACTACAAGAATACAAATACATTAATTATCATACAGTAAAAGCAATAACAAAAAGAAAAGTTCAACAGTGCATCAGTCAATCATAAGCTCTAGTGTAAAGCCATGGACCCTACTTGCTAGTATGGTAATCAATCTAATAAATTGTATCAGAAGCTCTAACATTAGAAGTACCAACAGTGAAGCATTCAATGCTCAAACCTATAAGTTGTTGATAAAGCACCTCATTCTTACACTCCAAAATTAGCAACATAACTTTGTTCCAAACATGAAACCTATTAGGATCATGCATGTCATACATAACATGCATACACTTACATACATTTGTTATGAAATACTTGCTTTTTATAATAAAGTCTTTGAGCCTAGACAAGATTGTGTAAATACTTTGTTACTAACATTCAAAATTAGTGTTGTAAAAGTACAAAAAAGTAATCAAAATGTTCACATTTGAGGGAAAAGGGTAACACTATTAAGGTGAACCTGATACTCAATGGGACTTTAGACCTCAAGAGCCCAATAAATCATGGGCCCATCCAGTAAGGGAATATCATCGACAATGATACTTATAAAAGCATCATCTTGGCAACCTCAAGATACTGGATATGACATTCAAGCTCCTCATATTCAACATCCATCTCCATAGACTCATCTAGAGCATCATCTAGAATATCTCTCCACAATAATTACACTAGTGTAGGGTATGGAATATGGTGATGAGAAGGTCCACCATGTCATCAATACATTTATTGGCCCTATAAAAGGGAAGAATGCACTCAAAACTTAAAATGCATGCACTTTGAAAAATTATTTGATCATGAAATAAGATCTCTAACTCCTAAACCTTTTTTTACAGAAGATATCAAGAAGAGGAATGAAGCCCTCTACCATAGCATTAATGGAATGGAAAAAATACAAACGCAGCCCAAACCACAACTTTAATGGTTTAGTATCATGACGTTATAATCAGAGACATCATCACCATAATCAAAAAGGAAGAATGCAAAAGAATAACATTGCATTCTGATAAAACCTCTTCACTTGTAAATAGACTCTACTAACTTATGATATTTTGTGTAGGGAAAAACAAAAAGAGAATGAAGAAAGGGAAAGAAAATGATACATCAATAAGAATGGGAACAGTTGCAAATTCTAATCTTTCATTAGAGTATCATCTTGCATGGCAAACCCCTGAAAAATAATAAAGGGAAGTAACATAACTCTATTTCCTTAAATTCTGTAATAAAAGTAAAATCTCAATAATAAAATCCATAAATTGAAAGTAAATTCATCCACTTCATAAGACCGTGTGCGAAAAGCCTATCTTATGACCTTTGATCATAATGGCTCATTTTTATTAGCCTTGTAGAATTTAGATGTTTAGTTAGCAGCTTTGTGTTGAGAGTTTATAAACTTTAATCAATATAATACTTGCTTTGCACCTAAACGAGGGGAAGAAAATGCAAAGACAATATTTGTGGACTTATAGTATAAATTTCTTGAATTTTAGAGTATCTTTTTAGTCTTTTGAATAATAAATGTGAATATAATCTACTCTAATGCTCATAAATGAGTATGAGTATAAAATCTCTTAATGGTATCCACGTTGAGTAATACAAAAAAGGTAAGGGAATACTAAGAGGAGAATAAAAATAAGAGCAAACATAATATACTCCAATGCTTAAAAATAAGCAAGAGTATTAACATGAACCTCTGGCACTATCCACAATGAGTAATACAAGAAAGGCAGGGGAATACTAAAAGAGGACCATGCCAAAAACCACTTTATTTACTCAAATGCTCTGTAAGAGTATGAGTATCCAAAGGACTTTTCCAATGATATCCATATTGAGTAATATGAGAAAGGTGGGGCAATACTCAAATAAGGAAAGAAAGCATAAAAATAACTCAAAGATTATTTTAATACTCAGAATTCAATTTGTTTATGCTCAATTTCCATAAGTTTTTATTTAGCAAATTCTCCCTAAAATTAGGTATGGAAGTAAGCTCTTCATTTGGTAAAAGATATGCTCTTAGCATAAGATGGTTAACGATGCCTTTGACCTTTGCAAATAGCAAATAAATGACAGTCATGAAAATAAAAAAATATTGAGATTCATTAAGCGCACACTATCTCATGATAAAGTGATGAATTTTCTCATAAATTTTCAATATTATAATGTACTTTTGTACATTCATCATGATTGAAACTAACTTCAACAAGTCTATAGGAATTGCATATCTAAAAGGAAGTGCACCTAACTTGTAGAGTTGGTTAACATAATAGAATTAAAATTAGTCAGAAGAGAAATTCTAATCAGTCAACACAGCAAAATTCAAAGTTATACAACAAAAATGTTAATCAGTCATCATAAAGAATTCAAAGTATTCAACTCAAACAACTAAAGATAAAAATCATAAGCAATTATGGACTATAATAATAAGGGCAAGCAATGAAAGAGTTACAGTTAATTAGAATCATCAGCAAGCAATGAAAGGATTGTAGCTAATCATGAGCAGTTATGGACTATAGCATTATAAAAGTGAGTAATGAAAGGGTTACAGTTAATTAAAATCAATCAACAGTTATGAACTGTAGCATCAAAGGCAAGCAATGAAAGGATTGTAGTTAATTTGCAAGCAATTATGGATTGTAGTATCATCAGTGAGCAATGAAAAGATTGCAGTTAATTGTGAGCATTTATGGACTGTAGCATGTGAGCAATGAAAAGATTGCAGCTAATTGTGAGCATTTATGGACTGTAGCATTATAAAAGCGAGCAATATAAGGATTGTAGTCAATTTGCAAGCAATTATGGATTATAGCATCAAAGGCGAGCAACGAAAGGGTTACAGTTAATTAAAATCAGCCAATAGTTATGGACTGTAGCATCAAAGGTGAGCAATGGAAAGGTTGTAGCTAATTAAAAGCAGTTATGGACTATAACATCAAAGGCAAGCAATGGAAGGGTTACAGCTAATCACGAGCAATTATGGATTGTAGTATCATCAGTAAGCAATGAGAGGGTTATAGTTAATCGAGAGCAATTATGGATTACAACATCATCAGTGAGAAATGAAAGGGTTGCAACTAATAGCTAGCAATTATGGATTGTAGCATCATGGGTGAGTAATGAAAGGGTTGCAACTAATTGTGAGCAATTATGGATTGTAGCATCATTTGTGAGCAACGAAAGGGTTATAGCTAATCGTAAGCAATTATGGATTGTAGCATCATCGGTGAGTAATGAAAGGATTGCAACTAATCAAGAGCAATTATGGATTGTAGCATCATCAGTAAGAAATAAAAGGGTTGTAGCTAAATTATGAACAATTATGGACTGTAGCATCAAGGGCTAGCAATGAAAGGGTTGCAGCTAATTAAAATTTTGAGCAATTACAGATTACAATGCCAAGAGCAAGCAATGAAAGGGTTGCAATTAATTGAAATCATCAGTGAGCAAGGAAGAGATTGCAGTTGATCAAAAGCCTTGAGTAGTTACAAACTACAAAATTAAAAGGTGAGCAATAATAAGGTTATAGCTTATTAAAGCCAGCAAGCAATGAAAGGTTATAGCTTATTAAAATCATCGATAAGCAATAAAAGGATTGCAAAAAAATCAAAAGTCATGAGTAGTTACAAACTACAGTGTTAAACGTAGATAATAAAAGGTTGTAGCTATTCAAAACTGGCTAGTAATCATAGATTACAATAGCATAAAGCCTACATTAAGGAATGACAAAAGCAACATCGCACAATTTATTTTTATAAACAAAATCTCTATAACATGATACGTAAGTATCCTAACTCTTTACTTAGAAATTGTGTGCTTATTTGCTTTGCCGTAATTTGTCAAGCAAACAGCGACAAACGGGGGCAACTATAAGCACCTAATTTTGGGATAATTGAGTATGGGTATGACATAGGACTCCAATGATGAAAATATTATAAATAGGTCTATAAGCACCCAATTTTGGGATGCAATTGTGCACAAATACGACGTAAGCCCCTATGATGAAATTTATTCAAAAATTGAACTTAGTTATTGATTTTCTTGACTTTAGGGACTAAATTGTAACATTTTTTAGGATTTGATTGCAAATAAGTCATTTTTTCAGGGGTCTTTTACTAATTAAAACTTTAAAAAAAAATTTAGAATCGGCACTAGTGTAATGCCGACTGGCATTACACAATGCCGATGCGCAATAATTCCATTTTTTGATTTTTTCGCGTATTTTTCCTTATTTTTATCGAATTTTTCAGTGTTTTAATTCGTTAAAAATTCAAATTTTATCCTTATGATTATCTTATAAGGTTTTTTTAAGCACATAAGGTTTTTGAAATCAAAGAAAAACAAACGCTATCTGATCAGATAGGTCTGTTCATCCTTTGGAGGATGTTCAGTATGCGCAGACTTTGCATTTAAAAGCAGAGTCTGCATGCATGCGTGCGGGGAGAGGGAGGTTTTTACTGGGGGGACTTCTTTTTCTTCTGGTTTTCGAAAGGATTTTTTACAGGGAGAGACTAAGAGAAAGAAGACAGTTAGAAAAAAAGAGAGACTGCGAGCATAAAACCCTAATTTTTGATACTGAAATTTTCGAATGCAATAGTCCAGAATCAACAATATCTTAATTTTAATGGTGATAATCCAATCTTAGGGGCTCAAAAAGGGCATTTGCACAGCATCTCTAGTGTTATTTTTCTATTTCTTTTATTACTTTTGTTATTATTTTATGTTTATATTTTTTTTCTTTTATTTTTGTTATTGTCTTGATTATTTGATTTCATTGCTAATTTAATTACTTTTTGTGTTTTTATGTCCATATGTGGATTGAGGAGGAGGATACCGCCTGTGTTTAATTGAACAAAAGGTCCATGGAATGCCATGGATGAACCTATACTATTTTAATAATAGTTCTTAGGATTTTAATTTTTGTTCTGCATTTTTGTATCCTTGTAATTTAATTTAATTTCTAAGTGTATAATTATTTAATTTTAATTCTGTACGCAGTTTGTAATAGCCCCAGTAGTAGGAATAGTGAAAGATTTAAATTTATGTATTTTAAAATTGATTAGTAATTAGGTTCAATTGGGTAAAAAAATTAATTAAAATCAATGGTGGCAGTAGCTTTAATTAGGGTTTGTATGTAATTAAATTAGATTTTTTTTAGAAATCATATGTGAATGTGTGTTTGATTTGATTTTATTATCTTTTTATGTTTTTTATGTTTTTTTAGGTTTTTTATGTTTTTATGTTTTTGGGCCCCAAGCCCACGTTTAGGTCTAACCCACTAAATAAATAGGCTTAAAAATGGTTTAAGACTTTAAATAATTAAAATCAATTTAGGCTCATTAGATTAATTAGATTTTAGGCCCACTTAGTTAATTAAAAATTGTTTAGACTTAGCTCAGCCCATTCAATTGCATTTCTTTTAAAATAAATGATCTAGGCCCACATTTCATTTAAAATAAAACCATATTAGACTTAGGCCCACTAATTTGATTTTCCTTTAAAATTGAATAGACTTAAACCCATATCTTAGAAAGACTAAAAAATAGATTTAGGCTCATTAATTAATAAAATGTAGGCCCACTTTTATTCTATTTCACTTGTAAATAAAATGTAGATTTAGCTAACTTTTTAATAAAATTAACATAGTTTAGACTTAGGGACAACGCGATCTTGAGTGCATTTTTTACTTATAATTTTATTGACTTGTTGCCTTTTTGGGTAGATGGATGTTAATTAGGGTTTAATAAAATTGCATGTAATTAGAGGATGAAATAATCATTTATAAAATTATTCTAAATAAACATGAGACTAAAAGAAGCTAGTATTCCGTATCCAGAATCTCTTGGTTATGGTGTTAATTTTCTTTTAGAGAATCGAGTACCACCAATCAAATTTTCCCAGTTATTACCCTGGGTGGCGACTCCTCATCTCGATGCCATGTCTTTGTGACAGTGGTTAGTGTGTTCTCTAAGGCCCTGAGCCTAAATAGTATCGCGGTTGCTAAAATCTTAGACGCGCGCTAAACCCCGCCGTCTACAGTGGTGACTCCACTGGCGATAAGAGATACTGATTCTACTTGTGTTCTTTAGAATTCTTTTATTAATTATTATTTCATTCTGTATGTCCCTACTAAACCGATGGTATTGGTTTATGATTCCATGATTCCACTAGCTTCATGGAGTTGTAGATTGGCTAACCATCACTCTTAGCCTTAACTCGATTCAAGAGAGATTACCGGGCTTATCTTACCAGAGTCTGTAACCCAAGTCCCTAAGGGGGGTAATCTTCTCTCGAGTTGGTAAAGGATGTTGGGCCCCTCTGACCTTGGCCTGTAACTCAAAGTCCATAATGGAGAGCATCTTGCTAAGGGAACCTTAACTTTTCATAGGACCCTAACCACATATAATGGCCTAGTTACTTCGCCTAGGATCTTCACCCAAAGTGCTTGTTTGTTTGAATTGCCATAAGGTATTTCTATTTATAAAAGCCCAGGCCTATACCTTTGAAGCTCATTCAGGCTAATAAGGATTAGGCTAGACCTTTATATTTAGGAATGCTACTTCTGTGCTTTATCTTTTAAGAGAGATCTGGCATGCGCATCGGCTCTTAATACCCCCTATTGATATGAAGGCCAAGACCAAAAATCCTAGGAAAAGAAACTTGCCATTGAACATGTGTGTAGGAGGAATAAGGTTGGAAGGTTTATGCTTGCATGTTGCTTGTTGATTGCTTCTTGATACTTGCTACTTGCTAAGTGCTTACCTGCTACTTATTGCATAAACACATGCATCATGCATACATGCATACATATAGTCCATGCATCATACTAATACCTTGTTTTGCAGCCATCATAGATTCATCTGGGTCTTCTCGTATCTGGGGACGAAGAGGTGGTAGATTGATCAGAGTTGATTTAAGTCCAGAGTCCATAGCTCAAGGAATTCTTCATAGACTAGAGAGACTAGAGGGGAGTCCAATTAACCCACTATTCCTAGAAGCTGAATCAGCTCAAACTGAACAGACTGAAATGGAACAATAACTAGAGATGTGGACTTTAGAGGACATTAAGGGAGCTTTGATGGATAACATGAGAGCTATGATGCAAGATGAACTGAGATAGGCTTTGGTTGGACTACTACAACCTGTTATTAGATAACCACCTGCTGTTGTTATTGAACAACCACCAACTGCCAATGTTGAATAGCCACCTATTGTAGGAGCTCCACCTGTTGCTCCTCCACTTACTACTAATAATGCTAGGGGGCAACCTGCTCCTAAAAATATGCCTGCTATTGATGTGAGAATGGAGGACATTAAAAACTACATGGTAGAAAAGGCAAAGAGAGAATCACTTGAATTGGTTCAAGAGCTTGAGTCTAAGCAAATGCAAGCACTGACTCAGAAAATGTCCAAGATGGAAGAGCTTATTAGAGGACAAGGAATGGGGTATTCTTTTGACTTTGATGACATGCTAAAAATGGAGGGAGATAAGCTACCTAAAAAATTCAAAATGCCTCAATTACAGAGGTTTGATGGAAGAGGAGATCCAAGGATTCATTTGAGTCAATACACTATAACCATGAGCACTATTAAAGCACCATTGTCAGTAGTTGCTAGGCTATTTGTGTTATCCCTGGAAGGAATGGCTATGAACTAGTACCATGGGTTAGAAAAATCTATTAGGGCTGACTAAAAAGAACTATGTACTACATTCTTGAAAAAATATGATTAAACACTCAATTGGAAGTGTCAATTAAGGATTTGGAGTTGACTAAGAAAAAACTAAATGAGTCCTTTTCTGATTTCTTAACTCGTTTCATGAATAAAGCAGGGATGAGAAGGATCAAGTTAGAATGATAGTCCGCAATGTGTCACCTAATTTGGTTGAGAGGTTACAGATGATGAATCCCAAAACCTTTGTGGATTTATATGATGATGGGTTACAAGCTGAGGAAATTGAGAGTGAAAAAAAGAAAACTGTTAGAGGCACAGGAACTCAAAACTACCCAATTGGGGGCATATAATAAGGAAGTACTAGCCGAGTTGTAGAAGTATGTGTAGTTCAGCAACCTCGAAGGTTCTCCAACTTCAACCAACCACTCTCCAAAGTCCTAAAGAGGCTAATCCAAAAAGGTTTGCTCCGACCTTTAACCTTTTCCAAACCCCCGAATCCAAATCTCCCTGGCTATAATCCAAACAGTTACTGAAAGTTTCATCAAGTAGCTGGCCATTCCACAGATACCTGCATTCGCCTAAAACATGAGATCCAAAACCTAATAGACTCCAAAAAAATCATCGACCCTGAGAAATCCAATTCCAACCCAAACACTAGATTACTGAAATGTTCCACCACCAGCCACCATGATGATCAACTCAGAAGTTAGTGAGGAAGAAGTGCTAAGCTCCTTTGAGGACCTAAACCCTATACCCAATGGAGAACCTTTTGGATAGCCACAGAGAGGAGGGGAAGATTTACTGGGCCAGCCCTCAGGCAAGTTTAATTACAAAGTATTTTACTCGAAACCACCCTTTGCTGATATCCCTTTTGAATCAATTGAGCCCTCAGGTTGGGGAGATGATTTTGATGATAAGCTAGTAAAAGAAGAGCCTAAAATTCTTGAGCAGTCGCTAAGAGGAGTTGAAGATCTATTGGGATAACCTTCGGGCAAGTTCAATTACAGAGTGTTCTATTCTAAACCCACTTCTGCTGACATCCCCATTGAATCGATTGTGCCGATAGGATGGGGTGATGAGTTTGAAGAAGATGAATTCTTAACCCTAGAAATGTCCTAAGAAGAAGTGGAAGAGTTGTTAAGCCAACTTACAGACAAGCTGAGGGAGTTGAAAGGAAAAGAAACATGCACAATGGAAGCGTGGAAGGATGGCAAAAGAGACCAAACCATTGGAGTTATTAACATCTAGTATAAATCTAATCAGGAAATCCTAGGTGGTTTCTATGTTTGGAGTGATGATCCTAAAGTGAATCATGTCACTAGAAGTGGGAAGAATTATAAAGCAGCATAAAAGAAAATAGAAGGCATAATAGAAAGAGAAGATGCAGGAGTATAGGAAGAACAAAAGGAGGATATGATTTTGGAACAACTCAAGAAGGCTAAAGCGAGTGTGAGCATCTGGGAATTACTGATGCATTCGGGTAGTCACAGAAGGGATCTAGTTAAAGCTTTGTCGAATATAAGCATTGAAATGGCAGCTATGCCTCAGGCTATGGTAGCAAAGGTAATAGAAAAGAAACATGGGTTGATAACATTCTCAGATGATGACTTGCCTTTGGAGGGAAGAAACCATAACGAGGCATTATTTATCCCAGCTGAAGTAAAAGGGAAGAGAACCAACTTTGTAATGGTGGATGATGGTTCAGCTGTAAATGTATGCCCACTAAAAATCCTACCTAATTTAGGTATGAAAGTAGATAACTTGACGGCTTCAAACCTCATAATCAGAGTTTATGATGATAGTACCAAGAATGTGGAGGGAACATTTTAGGCTTTGGTCAAAATAGGGCCTGTAGAGTCAACTGTTGAATTTATTGTACTGGACATCCCTATTACCTATGCCCTGCTATTGGGAAGGCCGTGGTTTCATGCCCTGGGAGGAGTACCTTCAACAGTGCACCAGAAAATAAAATTCCTTCATGAAGGAGGTGTCATGACAATAGAAGGTGGAACTAATGCAATTGTGGCTACCATACTTGATAAACAGAAACAAGTGTGTGCACCCCCTGGTTTCCAGATTGCTAGGATATTTGATGGGACTGAAATGGATCCGAGAGTAGCAAAAATGATAGAGAACATGAATTACTGGTTTGGACGAGGACTGGGGAAGAACGAACAAGGAGAATTCCTAGGATTCAAAAATCAAGATGACACAACAAGATTGGGTTTTACAGGGGAAGCAAAGCCAAAAGGTAGAAGGGCAAGGAAGAGATTCAATGCAGAAAAGAGGAAGCTTTATGAAAAATTTGGTCCTTTGAGTCAGAACTTCATCAGGTCAGGGGAAGGCAAATACTATTTGAGAGCTAAGGAATTAGTCAGTGTTGCTAGAGCATATGTCCCTAGGTTTGAGATCTTCAAGGAGCAGATTGTGAAGAATCTAATGAAGGACAATAAAAAGGAAGTGATGAAGCTAACAGCTGAGAGGATGGGTAGCACTACTGTTAAAGAGTTATTATGTCAACCACCTCGAGGATAACCACTATGAGACTTATCATCGCTAGCATCTAGAATAGGAAATAAAATTTCTCATTGTATCATTGAATAAAATTTTAGTTTCTAGTGATCGATGATATAACTGTTGACCATGCTTACTTATGTAATGTACATCCTAATGGTATTGTGCATTATGGTATTGATTGCATCTACTTGTTTGACATAAATTCAATTCAATTAGATTCATTCAGCGTGGGCACAAATGCAAATTTAAAGAACATCCATATATCACATAATGTAACTTTTAAAGATAGGAAATGTGAGAAAAAATAATAAAAAAAGGAAAGAACAAAGAGAGAATAAAAAAGAGGAAAAAAGAAAAAAAAAGGGAACAATAAGGTAAAAATTAGAGAGGAAAATTCAAGACTGACTGAAAACAGGAGTTATATCATGTGATGTAATTAATGTTCTCATTTTTTCCCTAATGAATGATTAAAATTGAATTTTAAATTTTTGTTCAAACATCACATATTGGTCTTTATCATACCGCATAAGTATCTGAATGGAAAAACAATACATGATGAAAGCTAAATTAGAGCTATGAGATCACTATTTTAGTTACATTTTCTTTTTGCCACCTCCTTTTTAATTTTCCTTGTAAGCCTAGCATCCCCTTATACCTTGAGAATTCAGGTGGCTCAGTAACTTGCTTTTCAATCCATACATTGTAACTATCAATTATTGCATCAGCATCAAGCCTCATATTCTACTCCAGAATTCTTCGAAGTGCAAGTCCAATTGATTTCATCATCCAGAATTCGCTTCAATCAGTTCACCCACTCCTATGCATCTTAAATACATTAGATTGCAGCTAATAGGGTTAGTAATACAAAGGGCCAACAACAATAAATGACCAAACTGAGTCTCTTGTGCATATGAAGAAAGTGATTACTAGGATGAATTCAAAATGAAGTTGGGGGAAAAATGTAACTCCGAGACAAGTTAGGGGCAAAATGGTAAAAATAGTAGAACTTCAAAGTTAGTGAAAATGATCTCAGGGCAGAAAGGAGTATACTACAAGCATACAGATATAACAGTTATCATACAGCAGAAGCAGTAACAAAAAGAAAAGTTCAATAGTGCATCGATCAATTATGAGCTCCAGTGTAAAGCCATGGACCCCACTCACTAGCCTGGTTATTTATCTGATAGACTATATCAGAAGCTCAAACATCAGAAGTACCAATAATGAAGCATCAAGTGCTTGAACCTACAAGTTGTTAATGAGGCACCTCGTTCTCACACTCCAAGCCACGAACATAGCTTTGCTCCAAACAAAAGACCTATTAGGATCATGCATGTTATGCATAACATGCATAAACTTGCATACATTTGTTGTGAAATACTTTCTTTACATAATAAAGTCTTTGAGCCTAGTCAAGATTGTCTAAACACGTTGCTACTAACATTCAAGATTAGTGTTGTAAAAGTGTAGGAAAGTAGTCAGAGTATTCACATGTAAAGCATCTAAAAGGTAAAATAGGAGGAGCAACATTACCAAGAAGCATCATCCTAGTGATCTCAAGAGGGTGTGGAATATGGTAATAAGAAAGTCGAACATGTCAGCGATACATGTGCTCAGCCCTAAAAGGGGAAGAATGCACTCAAAACTTGAGAGACAAATGCACTCTGAAGACTTCTTTGATGGTGAAATAAAAACCTCTAACTTCCAAATCTTTTCTTTTGCAGGAAATGTTAGGAAGAGGAATGAGACCCTTTACCATAGCATCAATATTCAGCCTAAAGCCATAACCTCAATGGTAGAATATCACGACCCTACGATCAGAGACATCATGATTAAAAGGGAAGAATGCACTCAAAACTTGGGACAAATGCACTCTGAAAAATTCTCTGATTATGAAATAAAAATCTCTAACTCATAAATCTTCTCTTTTGTAGGAAATGTTAGGAAGACGAATGATGGAGCCCTCCACCATAGCATCAACAGAAGAAAGCCACAACTTCGATGGCAGAACATCGCGACCCTGTGACTAGAGACATCATCACCACAATCAAAAAGGGAAGAATGCAAAAGAATAATATTGTATTTTGAAAAAATTTCTTCACTTACAAATAAACCATACTAACTTATGGTATTTTGTGCAGGGAAAATAAAAGAGAATGAAGAAGAGGAAAAGAATCAGTATATCAATAAGAATGACTAGGATAGCAAATGCTAATCACTTGTCAAAATCTCACTCTGTGTGACAAATAGCCTGATAAATACCAAAGGGAAGTAGTATAACTCTATCTTTTTTTTTATTCTATAGTGAAGTACAAAGAAAATTTATAAAATTAAGAGTAAATTCATCCACTTCATGATATCATGTGTGAAAACTTATCTCATGACCTTTGATTTTAGTGGCTTTCTTTTATTAGACTCACAGAATTTAGATGTCTTGTTGACAGTTCTATTCTGAAAGTTTCTAAAACTCTAATCAATCTAATGCTTACTTTACACCCAAACGAGGGGAAGAATGTGCAAAGACAAAATCTATGGACTTGCAGTATAATTTGGTTGAATTTCAAAGTGTCATTTTAGTCTTTTGAATAATAAATGTGCATATAATCTACTCCAATGCTCAAAAATGAGTACGAGTACAAATCCCTCAATGATATCCATGCTGAGTAATACGAGAAAGGCGAGGGAACACTAAGAGGAGAATCAGAACAAGAACAAACATAATATACTCCAATGCCCAAAAATGAGCAAGAGTATCAACGTGAACCTCTGGCGGTGTCCACGTTGAGTAATACAAGAAAGGCAGGGGAATACTAAAAGAGGACCCATGTTAAAAAAAATTGCTCTATTTACTCCAATGCTCTATAAGAGTATGAGTATCCAAAGGACCTTTCCAACAGTATCCATACTGAGTAAATGAGAAAGGTGGGGAAATACTTGGATAAGGAAGAAAAGCACAAAAATAATTCGAAGACTATTTTGATACTTCAAATTCAATATTTTTATGCTTAATTTCCACAAGTTTTGTTTAGCAAATTTTCCCTAAAATTAGGTGTGGAAGTAAGCTCTTCACTTGGTAAATGCTATACTCTCAGCATAAGATGGTTAACAATGCCTCTAACCTTTGCGAATGGCAAATAAGTGACAGTCATGAAAATAAAAAAAATAGTGAGATTTGTTAAGTAAATGCTAAATTTTCAACATCATAATGTACTTTTATACATTCATCATGGTTGAAACTAACTTTAACAAGTCTACAGGAATTGTAAATCTAGAAAGAAGTGCATCCAACTTGTAAAGTTGGTTAATATAGCAGTGTAATAGAGAGCAGTCAGATACAGACACCCAAAAAGTCAAGAATACAGAAACTCTAAATCATTCATCTCGTGCTCTGGTATCAGGCCATGGGCTCCATCCTCTGGTAGGGTCATCATAAGTGTCTGGAGATCTAGCAGATGAATCCAAGCACCATACGGATCAAAGCCCAAGGCTACAAGCTGCCGACGAAGCATCTCATTCTCCCGCTCTAGACCACTGGAATAGCTCTGCATACACAGAAAACACCATGTCATATACATTATATGCATAACATGCATACATTTGCATTGTCTCAGTGAGGGCACTTACCCGCCAACTATCTATAACCTGCATCATAAATAATCTTTGAGATAAGGCAAGTCCATATAGATACTCTGCCTATGTCCGGGGAATCTGTTTTATAAAATTTTATTAATATCAATGTCAAGTGTACAAATCCATACAAGAAATAAAGCAAATAGACTCACATGAGAAGCATCTGGTGGATAAAAGCTAAGAAGTTGAGCATCACCAAACTGCATCTGCTGCTCAACTAGAGCCTGAACAGCGGGAGCCTAGTAGAACATAGACTTGTCTAGAAGAGAGACATCGCCAAGTGTAGCACGAATCAAGGCCCCATCATGACTAGACCCAATGTGCTGAGCAGGATGACCAGGACTAGGTATGGGCTCAAGGCTCTCAATCTCTTGAGCAATCTCAGTCTCCTCATCGGTATTAATAGGAGAGTGAACCTCCTCAAACTATAAAGAGAAGGAGTGAGTCATAGGTTCTAGAAATAGAAGCTAAAATAATGTGAAATTACCTCATCATCGTCAATAAGAACATGCTCCAGGAGGTTCTCATGGATAAACTGCTGATAATGTCGAGAACGCTCAAGAAAATCTAAGGCAGCATATCCCTGTAGTGCATCCTTTAGCTCTGAACCTATAAGATGCGAGCTGTAAAGAATAGAGGAAGGGACATCAGATGGAATGCAACATCGAGAAGGGCTAGAAGACCAGTAATATACTTGCTCCCCTAGATACCACATCAGACAGCCATAACCAGAGAGCAGGATCCTCATAGGCTCCAAGTGAGCTGCAGCCACCATGAAATTATATCGCTGGATGTCCTCAACACCCTCTAACCAATCAGAGCTTATCTACAATTTATGTAAATTAAGTCTAATCTCTATTAAATTGTAGCATACTAATGATTTCATTTTTTCCTTACTAGGTGCCACTCGATAGTGTTCAATTGATCACGGTACGTCTATAAAGTGTTCCTGTTGCTAGCAAGGCAAAAAGAACCTCATCTCATCATCAGAGGAAAGGTCCTATCAGAACTGATAGCGTTAAAGCCTCGAATTAGCCTGATCTCTATGCTCAAGATTTGGAAAAAAAAGAACATATCAGAAAAGGCAAAGAAGAGTAAATTATAAAGATCAAATGAAGGAGAACATATATGCAAGATGTGCCAAAAGCCACACATCATGATAGCACCTCTATAGACAGTGTCTAGTCTGTAATAAATATAAGCAATTGCAGTAGAATCCTAATCTAATGTGGTAACTCGATCCAAGTCATGAAGAGAACCCAACAGAGCGATACTGACCTCATGACGGGTCTCACAAAAGAGGGTCGTGCCTAATAATATCAAGAGGAAACACCTTGCCTTATGAATGATCTGACGAGGAGTAGAAGTAGGAAGGCTTCTAAATCCCTCAACTAATGATGAAAGAAGAATGTTCTTCCAATTCTTCCATGCTAGGGCGAATCTAATCAAATCTCACACGTACTGACTCTGTGCATGCTCTAGAAGACTACAATAGCTTATGTCAAATGGAACTGGAGATCACCCAAAGGCAATCCCGGTGATAGCAGAGAAGCTCATAGGTGAAATGGTTAGCCCACCCACACGAGTATGAAAAGTGTGGGTAGTATCAATCCATCGCTCGATCAAAGCAAATAAAGAATAATGATCAAACTGGCCTCAAACAGGCAAAAGTGCAGCAATGAAATGCCTAAATTCGAAAGCCCAAATCAGACTATACGACCGATTATAGTCGGTATTGTACGATCGAGTGCAATGTATCTTCAATCGATTATACGATCGAGTATAATCAGCATCACACGACCGAGTGTGATGCCTTTTTTCAAATCAGACTATACGACCAGTGTAGTCGGCATTGTATGACCAAGCGTAATGTATCTTCAATCGATTATACGACTGAGTATAATCAGCATCACATGACCGAGTGTGATGCCTTTTTTCAAATCAGATTATACGACCGAGTGTAGTCGACATTGTACGACCAAGTGCAATGTATCTTCAATCAATTATACGATCGAGTATCGTGTGATGCCTTTTTTCAAATCAAACTATACAACCGAGTGTAGTCAGAATTGTACGACCGAGTGCAATGTATCTTCAATCGATTATATGATCGAGTATAATCAACATCACATGACCGAGTGTGATGCCTTTTTTCAAATCAGACTATACGATCGAGTGTAGTCAGCATTGTATGATCGAGTGTAATGTATCTTTAATTGATTATATGACCAAGTATAATCAGCATCACACGACCGAGTGTGATGCCTTTTTTCAAAATAGACTATACGACCGAGTGTAGTTGGCATTATACGACCGAGTGCAATGTATCCTCAATCAATTATACGATCGAGTATAATCGGCATCATACAATCAAGTATGATGTAATTTTTCAATTCAAGACTATACGACCAAGTGTAGTCGGTGTTGTACGACCGAGTACAATGTATCCTCAATCGATTATATGATCGAGTAAAATTGACATCATACAACCGTGTATGATGTAATTATTTCAATTCATTAACACTAGATGTCCCACAGGGAATATAGTATGCATCATTAGATGTCCCACAGGGAATATAACGAAATTCATCATTGCTAGACGTTCCACAGGAACTATAGCAAGTTTTCAACTTATCATCGCTAAACGTCCCACAGGGAATATAGCGAAACTCATTTGCACAAAGTTCACTAGACGTTCCATAAGAAATATAGTGCGACTTATTAAACACTACACCTTGCTCAACAATTTGAGCATCAATCCATCACTTAGGATACAATTAAGTGTCCTAATTTCTTTCTTTTGAAATTGTGAGCTTCTATTGCTTTGCCGCAATTTGTCAAGAAAACAGCGACAAAGGGGGCCAACTATAAGCACCCAATTTCGGGATGCAATTGTGAATAATTACGACGTAAGCCCTATGATGATATTTATTCAAAAATTAAACTTGGTTGTTGATTTTCTTGACTTTAGGGACTAAATTGTAACATTTTTTAGGATTTGATTGCAAATAAGTTATTTTTTCAGGGGTCTTTTAGTAATTAAAACTTAAAAAAATTTAGGATCGGCACTGGTGTAATGTCGATCGGCATTGCACAATACCGATGCGCAATAATTCCATTTTTTAATTTTTTTCATGTATTTTTCCTTATTTTTATCGATTTTTTTAGTGTTTTAATTGGTTAAAAATTTAAATTTTATCCTTATGATTATTTGATAAGGTTTTTTTAAGCGCATAAGGTTTTTGAAATCAAAGAAAAACAAACGCTATCTGATCAGATATGTTTGTTCCTCCTTTGGAGGAAGTTCAGTATGCACAGACTTTGCATTTAAAAGCAAAGTCTGCATGCATGTATGCAGGGAGAGGGAGGTTTTTGTTGGGGGGACTTCTTTTTCTTCTGGTTTTCGAAAGGATTTTTTACAGGGAGAGACTAAGAGAAAGAAGACAATGAGAAAAAAAGAGAGACTGCGAGCATAAAACCCTAATTTTTGATACTAAAATTTCCAAATGCAATATCCAGAATCAACAATATCTTAATTTTAACGATGATAATCCAATCTGAGGGGCTCAAAAAGGGGCATTTGCATAGCATCTCCAGTGTTATTTTTCTATTTCTTTTATTACTTGTGTTATTATTTTCTGTTCATGTTTTTTTTCTTTTATTTTTGTTATTGTTTTGATTATTTGATTTCATTGCTAATTTATTTACTTTTTGTGTTTTGATGTCCATATGTGGATTGAGGAGGAGGATACCGCCTATGTTTAATTGAACAGAAGGTCCATGGAATGCCATGGATGAACCTGTACTGTTTTAATAATAGTTCTTAGGATTTTAATTTTTGTTCTGCATTTTTGTATCCTATGTAATCTATTTTAATTTATGGGTGTACAATTATTTAATTTTAATTCTGTACGTAGTTTGTAATAGCCCCAGTAGTGGGAATAATGAAAGATTTAAATTTCTGTATTTTAAAATTGATTAGTAATTAGGTTCAATTGGGTAAAAAATCAATTAAAATTAATGGTGGCAATAGCTTTAATTAGGGTTTGTATGTAATTAAATTATGTTTTTTTACAAATCATATGTGAATGTGTGTTTGATTTGATTTTGTTACGTTTTTATGTTTTTTTGGGTTTTTTATGTTTTTATGTTTTTGGGCCCTAAGCCCACGTTTAGGTTTAACCCACTAAATAAATAGACTTAAAAATGGTTTAAGACTTTAAATAATTAAAATCAATTTAGGCTCATTAGATTAATTAGATTTTAGGCCCACTTAGTTAATTAAAAATTGTTTAGACTTAGCTCAGCCCATTTAATTGTATTTCTTTTAAAATAAATAGATCTAGGCCCACATTTCATTTAAAATAAAACCATATTAGACTTAGGCCCACTAATTTGATTTTCCTTTAAAATTGAATAGACTTAAGCCCATATCTTAGAAAGACTACAAAATAGATTTAGGCTCATTAATTAATAAAGTATAGGCCCACTTTTATTCTATTTCACTTGTAAATAAAATATAAATTTAGCTAACTTTTTAATAAAATTAACATAGTTTAGACTTAGGGACAACGCGATCTTGAGTGCATTTTTTACTTGTAATTTTATTGACTTGTTGCCTTTTTGGGTAGATGGATGTTAATTAGGGTTTAATAAAATTGCATGTAATTAGAGGATGAAATAATCATTTATAAAATTATTCTAAATGAACACGAGACTAAGAGAAGTTAGTATTCCGTATCCAGAATCTCTTGCTTGTGGTGCTAATTTTCTTTTAGAGAATCGAGTTCCACCAATCAAATTGTCCTAGTTACTACCTTGGGTGGCGACTCCTCATCTCGACGCCATGTCTTTGTGACAGTGGTTAGTGTGTTCTCTAAGGCCCTGAGCCTAAACAATGTCGCGGTTGCTAAAATCTTGGACGCATGCTAAACCCCGCCGTCTACAATGTCTTCAACACTTGAAGTTTAAAACCTCAAAAGTCCAAATGCATTTCCAAAAGAGTTTAGTTGGTTTTTTAAGGACATAATTGAAATATTTTTTAAGGACATAATTTAAAAGTTTAAATTCTTTCAGGGGTCTTTTCATAATTAAAAATAAAAAAGATTGGAATACTATAATTTCAATCAAAATTACATAAAACCGATCGAAATTATGTAATTTTGATTAGAACTATATAATTCTGATCGAAATTAAACATTTTTCATTTATTTTTTATTTTTACAGTAAATAGAAACTTTGTTTTCTGAATTTTGATTGATCAAATAATATGATAAACCCCTTGTCGTATCCATCCTTAGAATGAGGTAAACCTACCAAAAAATCCATAGCTATCCTTTCCTACTTCCACTCAGGAATAGGAAGAGGCTGAAGCTTCCCAGAAGGCTTCTGATGTTCAGCTTTCACTTGCTGACACGTCAAGCACTTAGCAACATAATCAGTGACATCCTTCTTCAGTCCGTCCCACCAATATAAATCTCTGATACTGTGATACATCTTAGTGACACACGGATGTACGCTATAGGCTGTAGAATGTGCTTCCTCTAGGATCTCTTCTCTTAAATCAACCACATCAAGAACACATAACCTACCACTAATCCATAACACACTGTCATCATCGAGTGTGAAATCAGTGAACTTCCTTGCTTGAACATTCTCTGCAAGCTCTTCTAGAATAGGATCTCAGCTCTGAGCTGCTTTAATCCTATCCCTCAGTATAGATCGCACTTTAAATTGAGCTAGTAGTCCACCTGATCTACTAATCTTCATCATCATACCTTGATCCACCAACAAATGCAACTCCTGGATCAACGATCTCCTCTCAACACTGATGTGAGCAAGACTGCCTGAGGACTTTCTACTCTAGGCATCTGCTACCACATTAGCCTTGCCCGGAAGATATAATATCTTATAATCATAATCCTTTAATAATTCCAACCATCTCCTCTGCCTCAGATTCAGATCTCTCCACTAGAAAATGTACTTAAGGCTCTTATGATCAGTAAATATCTCACAAGTCACCCCGTACAGATAATGTCTTCAAATCTTCAGAGCAAAGATCACTGCAGCCATTTCAAGGTCATGTGTAGGATAGTTTTGCTCATACTTCTTCAACTGTCTCAAAGCATAGGCTATCACCCTTCCATTCTGCATCAACACACAACCAAGGCCAACTCTAGAGGCATCACAATAAACTGTGAACTTGTCCACACTATTAGGCAAAGCTAACACTGGGGCTGTGGTAAATTTCTCCTTCAACAATTGGAAGCTATTCTCACAAGCTTCTGACCACTCGAATCTAACGTTCTTCTGAGTCAAGCGAGTCATAGGGGCTGCAATTCTAGAAAAATCCTGCACAAACCGCCTATACTACCCAACTAAACCCAGAAAACTCTGAATCTCAATAACAGAAGTTGATCTAGGCCATTCAGACACTGCTTTAATCTTTTGTGGATCAACCTGGATACCTTCTTTAGACACCACATGTCCAAGAAAAGAAACACTCCCCATCCAGAAATCACACTTCAAGAATTTAGCATAAAGCTGATGATCCCTCAGTGTCTATAGTACAGTCCTCAAGTGATATACATGCTCCTCCATACTCCTTGAATAAACTAATATATCATCAATAAAGACTACCACAAACTGATCCACATACTGTTTGAATACCCTATTCATCATATCCATAAAAGCTACTGGTGCATTAGTCAAACCAAAAGACATCACCAGAAAATCATAATGGCCATATCGAGTGCGGAATGCCATTTTAGGAACATCAGCTTCACTAATTCGCAACTGATGATAACCCGACCTCATATCAATCTTGAAAAAGAACTGTGCACCCTGTAGCTGATCAAACAAGTCATCTATCCTCGAGAGAGGATACTTATTCTTCACCGTCACCTTATTCAGCTCTCTGTAGTCAATGCACAGTCTCAGAGTACCATCCTTCTTCTTCACAAGCAGGACTGGTGCACCCCAAGGAGAAACACTGGGTCTAATGAAACCCTTATCCAATAACTCTTGCAACTGCTCCTTCAACTCTTTCAACTCTGCAGGAGCCATTCTATAAGGTGGCATAGATATAGGAGTAGTACCTGGAACCACACCTATACATAACTCAATCTCTCTGTGAGGTGGAAAACCTGGCAACTCCTTAGGAAAAACATCAGGAAACTCACAGGCAACAGGAACATCTGTAAGTGATAACTTCTCCACTGAAGTATCCCTGACTAACGCCAAATATCCCTGACATCCTTTCCTTAATAACTTTCTAGCCATAATAGCATAAATAAGATTCTGAGGTGCTGAACTCCTATCACCCACAAACTTAAAATCTTCTTCATCAGGAATCTTGAATGTCACCTCTTTATTCCTACAATCTACTATGGCATAGTGCTAAGACAACCAGTCCATTCCTAAAATAACATCAAACTCCATCACATCCAATAGAATCAAATCAACAGATAATTCTCTATCTCCCACGAGAACGACAACCAGAAAGACCAATATCGCTGTCTAAGGAATCGCTCAGAGGAGTGGCAACAGACAAAGGAAAAGCCATCCTCGAAGCTTGCTAACAAGACTTGGAAGAAAAAATGGGAGAAATAAACAAATGCGTGGCACCCAGATCAAACAAAATCCATGCATCCGGGTAACAGACAGAAATAATACCTGCCACAATTGCATTAAATGTTTGAGCATCCTGCTGAGTAAGGTGGAAGACTCTAGCCCATCCTCGACCTCCCTGTTGACTGGTAGAAGCCTGGCCAACACCTCTGGCACCTCCTCTAGTACCTCTACCACGACCCTACTATGGAACAAGCTAAGTGGAACTCTGATGCTGGGCTGGAGGCAACTAAAATGGTACGGGTGCAGCACTAACAATCGACTACTGTGGAAATCATGGAATCTGTGGCTGCTGATACCCGAAGTAAGGACACGATCTGGCATAATGTCATGTCTGCCCGCATCTGAAGAATGTCAATGGTGTCAGATAACACAGTCCTTGATGGACTCTACCGCAGGTCTGGCAAACACTGGCAGCTGACCTAGAACTGCGACCACTACTGCTGCTCGAAGCACTTGACCTAAATCTGAATGACCTACGCTGACCTCCACGGCTATGTCTACTGCTCCAATGCACTCGCTGCTGCTACCTCTGACTCTGCTGAGTCGGACCTCGCTGCTGGCTACTCGAACCAATATGAAAACTAGAGTACGGTGTAGTCTACAATCCACTCAACTGAACACCCAGCTGGTAATAATCAAGCATCACTCCCTGCCTAACTAGCCTCAGCTCAATCTCCTTGGCCAACTCAATCACAGACTCGAGAGTAAGGCCCGATGTAGGCATACCAGCAAATACTGAACCCAAACCGGTGACATAAGTATTGACTGCAAAATACTGGTCTCGCATCAGATCGTCTGCATATCTACCCAACTGGAGAAACTCTCAGGTGTACTCCTCTACAGATCAATCACCGTGAGAAATGTGGTCAGTCAGAGACGATAGCTCATACGAAGAGGCTCTAGACATAATCTCCTCAAAAACCACTCTCGAAACTGAGCCCAGGTCATCGTCATCATATAGGGCTGAATCATCTGAATAAACTAGTCTAGGGCTGGTCCCTCGATAGATAACTCGATGATCATGATCCGCTAGTACTCGGTGTGAGCAGTTCGAGTCCGATTCTCGATCGCATCCAGAAAATCTAGCGAATTTGAAGTCCCATCAAACGCAATCCTGCCAACTCTGGCATAGAACAAAATTGCCTCAAGGTCAGACATACCCTGCTGATAGGCAGGCTGAACAGGCGGAACGACTGGAGGTACAGGAACATCCTCAAACTCAGGCTCAATAGGCTCCTCGTCCTGTATCTCTCTCTGCCTACGACGACCTGTCGCTCCTCGAGGTCTACCTCTGCCACGACCTCTACGTCTAACTGGCTTCTCAGGAGGTAAAACCTCATCCTGAAAGGACTCATCATCCTCAACCTCAATGATCGGTGGAGCGACACGCGCTCGCCTCCTCATTCTGAAAAGACAACAGAATGATTCAGACAAAACAGACAGCGGAAGAATAAAGCAGAAAACTAAAGCAAAGAATACTTATCAAGACATACTCGAACCTAATTCACTGCAGTAGTTACCAAAAGAAAACACAACTTGAAAACTAGGGCCACGACTCACAAAACTAAGCCCTGACACTAAACTCCGCTTTGATACCAACTTTGTCACGACCCAAAATAGGGGCCATGACCGGCACTAGGAAACGAGAATTCTTTTGAATCTGAAACCCATAGCAAGCCTAAAAATAAAATAAAATATGCAATAGTAATAATAACACAATTAAGTAAAATATTGTGCAGCGGAATAAAATCATAAATATCAAAATAATAATCCACCAAATGAAATTAAATCAAATCCTCAACTCATATATATAAATAAACTCTTAATACAAATCCAGTTCAAATATAATACAACATCTTTTTAACAATTTTACAACTACTGCAGTGTCTAGATCATAAAACAAAACCCAAGTAAGCAGTTTACATAAAGAAGTCGGGGCAGAAGAAATCCGGCGTAAGGGTCTGCTACTGAGGTCTGAAGACGATGACTCTCTTAAAAAATAATCAACAGAGGGGAGTCAGACCTCACTGAGTGAATTGCTATAATATATATACATGCATACTAAATGTCAATGCACACAGTCAAAAGTATATATAATATGTATGTATACAAGCAAATACACACAAATGCAATAAAAATCATTTTATATATTTTTATTGAAAATCACAGTTTATGAAGGATCAAATAGATACCTAGAAAATTGCAACCTCAAAACAGTGTTAGACAACACTCTAGCCATACAGGCTTACTTATTCCAAATATATTCACTTGTTCCATTTGGACAGTAGACTGGCCCCGAGACACTAAGTCAACCGAGCTCCAGCAGTCTGACTGTCAGTGTGATTGGCCCCGAGACACTAGGTCAACCGAGCTCCAGCAATCACACTCCCAAATCATATCTCACACAACCAATAATCAAATCCAATCAATATCCACAAATGGTTAGTAATGAAGCCTAAATGCTATCAACGTACCGGTACGTACTCGATCCTAGTGCTACCCACTAGGTAGCACGTTCTATTGATATCCTTCATTGAAATATAAAACATACATTCATAAGAATAAATGATGCATGAATTTAAATATAATAGCAACAATAACCATATATATACTAGAAATATACCAAAAGTAAACCAGGTATATTTCAAGTATATATACGTCAAATAAATCCAATATAATTGTAAAATTAACTAAATATATATTTAAAAACATTTTAAATATAAATGTTTAATAAATCATGCATATAATTTAAAATATACCAAAAATAAACTAAAAATAAACTTAAGTACTGATTAAATTAGTTATGCATATTTAATCAAAATAAAACATACATTTCTAAATCATGCACCCTAAAGCATATATATATAGCATAGTAACTCACACTTAGTGCGCTCCTCAAGATGGGTCCAACGGGCCTGGTCCACTAGGCCTCGATCTCGGCACAACTAAACAAACAAATATGACAAGAATTAGAATAAATCTAACAAAAGTTCTAAAGACTCGATCTAGATTACTAGACACAGAATTAAATCAGAATTCGACCGGACATCACATTTTATGAGAATTCTACCAAAAATTCGGCAAAACCTCCCCTGTAAAACAGACATCTCTCTACTCAAAGAGTAGAGCTGGCCCAGCAAAGAAACACACTTCGAAAAATATATACAGAATCCTAATCATAATCCTTCAGTCGGACTCCAAACTACAGTTTACCGACCGAGGTCCACAATTCACAGAATAATTACAAATTACCAAAAATACCCTTATATCATAGAAATATATTTTTTAAGTAGAAATTACGTAACTAACCTTAAAACACAGTAAAAACCGATAAAAACTCATTTTATTAGAAAAATCGTATATTATATATATAATTGAAAATAATTTATGAAAAATAGTTTTAATTAGTTAAAAATACTAAATAATTTTTAGAAATCATTTTTTTATACCCTAAATAACTATTAAAACCAATTTAATTACATTTTTAGCCAATTTAGGGTAAAATTACCAAAATACCCCTATATATATAAATATACTAAAATTAATTCAAAAATTCACCAAAAATAATGTAATTGTACAAAATTAATTTTCCCAACATATTTTTCAATAATATCACTAAATAAACTTAATTAACCAATTAATTTCAATTAAAAACACAATTAACCCTATTTTATCAAAATTACATAAACTAAATAAATTCAAAATAAATACATAGAAATTCACAAAAATTCCAAATAAATTTATATAATTAATTTCAACACCTATAATTACCATAAAACACAATTTCATAATTTAATTAATTAATTTTCGAAAATTAGAAAATAAGAATAAAATATTCAAAAATACCCAAAAATCAAAATAATTTCCAAAAATTCTAAAAAAATTCAAACATGTATATTAATCTAAGGGGAACAACATTTGTGAAGGAATTTTTCATTAATCAATCAATTGAAGCTCAAAAAAAATCAAAAACCCTAATAGGCCAAAATTAAAAAATCAAAACCTAGGCAAATCTAGACCATTTTAAATGAAACAAAGCTTGGAATCACACTCATCGAAGCTCAAGGAGAAGAAAAAGATTGGCAGTGTCAAAAACGGTGGCCAGAATCACGTCGATCGATGTTAGCTTCACATTTTGGCTTCTCGGGTTATTACAGCGTTCACCGACGCCGGAGAGGTTGAGCAGCTGAAGGAAGGCGGTGGACGTCCGGCAAGCACTCTGAACGGCGATGAATGGGGTGAACGGAGTTGCACAATGAGGGAAGAGGAGAAGGGCATCGGGGAAGAAGAAGGAGGAGGGAGGGGCAGTATTGTAATTTGCCAATAATTTGATTCTAAAACTATATATATATATATATATATATATATATATATATATATATATATATATATATATATATATATATATATATATATATATATATATATATATATATATATATATATATGTATATATATTATTACACTATATATTATAATAATATAAATTTCACACATATTAAATATACACCACACACATAATTTAATATTTTTAATAATTTATATACTAAAAAATATAATTAAATAATATTAAAACTAAATAATAAAAAATTAGGGTAATTAATTAAACCCTAGTTTAATTTAAATATATACACATATATACACTCTATCTAGTATTTTAAAAATATATATGAGTTCATGCAAATGCGGAAATCTATTTAAAATAATTAATATTAAATTAGTTACGTGTCAATTTCCCCGAAAGTGCAAGTCCCGGGAAAATTTTACGTAAAGTACTTAAAATAATATAAAACACTTAAAATTAGCTTTAATTAAATAACAAACTCATAAAATATCAATACTATATAGAAATTTATTAACACTGCATATCCCGATGCAGTATTAAAATATTTAAAAAAACACGGGATATTACACAATACATATGCATAGTGCATACCACTGAGACTAGTAACTCTAGTTGGTCCAAACAAATCCATATGTATAAGCTCAAATGGCCTAGAAGTGGACAATACATTTTTTTGCTTAAATGAGGACTTGGATTATTTTCCCTTTTGGAAAGCATCACAAGGGTTATTCTTAGTAAATTCAAGCTTAGGTAAACCAATCACAAATTCATGTTTACAAAAATCATTCAATAGCTCAAAATTTGCATGTCCTAACCTTTTATACTATGTCCATGTGTCATGGGAAATTGACATCAAGCATTTAATATCTTTGTTATCAATCTTATTCAAATCAATGACATAAACATTATCAACTCTTTCACCACTAAAAATTACTTTGTCTTCATCAAGACGACTAACAAAGCAATTCTTAGGATAGAAAGTGACCTTATTTCCCATTTTACATAATTGACTTATACTAAGCAAGTTATGTTTAAGATCATCAACAAGCAACACATAGTGTATAGTTAAGGATTGAGGATTAACAATTTCTCTAATGCCAATAATCTTTCCTTTTGCATTATCTTTGAAAGTAATATGTCCTCCATCATTATCATCAAGCTTATTGAATTGCTCCTTATCTCCCGTTATGTGCCTTGAGCATCCACTATCATGATACCATTTGCTTTTTTATCTTATGGACTTCAGGCACACCTACATAAGATAATTTAAGCATTCTTTTGAACTAAACCTTTTTTGGTCTAGGTTGGTTAGTTTCAAGATAGTTCGTAGGAAGCAAGTTCATGTGTAGTCTTCTATAGAAGCACACATTATTGGTATATCCCTTGATCATGCAATATGGGCATTCAACATTTGCAAGCTTATTTCTCCTAAGAGGATATGCATATCTAATATATGAAGCATGCCTTTATTGATGTTGTGGTGTATGTCTCCTAAAGTTCTTTTGAGTCATAGTGTGAGACATGCATTGGCAATGACAATGTGTATTTTGATAGGTTTGTGCAATATATCTAGGTGCATTATGTTATGCAACATGCTTATGAGTATTGTGTTTAGTGTATATATCAGCATATTGTAAGCACCCAATTTCGGGATAGTTGAGTATAGGTGCAACAGAGGACTCCAATGATGAAAATGTTATAAATAGGTCTTCAATACTTAAAGTTTGAAACCTCAAAAGTCTGAATGCATTTCCAAAAGGGATTTAATTATTTTTTTAAGGACTAAATTATAATGTTTTTCAGGACTTAATTGAAAAGTCTAAATTCTTTTAGGGTCTTTCTATAATTAAAAGTTAAAAAAAAGATCAAAATTATGTCATTCCAATCAGAATTACACAATTCCATTCAGAATTAGGCATGTTCCATATGTTATTTTATTTTATTTTAGTAAATAAAATTTGGTTTTTTGAATTTTGATTAGTTAAATAGTATTTATCTGAATTTCTTGGAAATTAAAGTCCTTTCAAAGTCAAAACTTTGAGAAAGGCAAGTCACAATAGGATACGTTTTTAACTAGGACCCTAGTTAAAAATGTATCCTTTTTTCCTATAAAAGCCCAGCTTGAGCTATCCTGAAGGGGGACCTCTCGAAGACTTTTCTTTTTTTCCTAAGCTATACATAAAAAATATTCTCTATGATTTATTTGTTTTTGGAGCAAAGAGCAATAGACTTTTGAGAAGAAGAATAACAAGTTTTTGAAGATCTATTTAACAAACAATAGTGATTTATACTAATCTGAGGGACAACTTATACTGCATCTATAATCATCATCTTCTTTCCTCCCTTCTTTTATTTTTATTTTATTTTATTATTTTGATTTTATTAAATTTCAATTTTATTTAATTTTTATTGTTATTTATTCACTAATCATTGTTTATTCTTTTGTGTTGGTGATTATGGAAGGGATTACATGATGATCTTACTAGGTGAACAAAATCTATGAAGGTCCATGGAATGCCATGAATTGAACTTTGTAGCTAAATATAGTTTCTAGGTTTTTTTATTTAGTGGTTTTATTATTGTTTTGATTTTGTTTTATTTTTTTATTTTTGGGATTGTATTAATTTTTCTTTTTTTGTTATTTTCAGTAGATTATTGTAATTGCCCCAATAGTGGAAATAATGAAATCATGTGTGTGTGATTGTGTGTTTTATTTTAATTAATTGGTTAGTAAAATTAGGGTTTTAATTGAGTAATTAATTAAAATTAATGGCTATAGAAATCATTAGGGTTTTGAGTTAAAATTGAATTAGATTTAAGTGGATAGAATTAGGATTGCTTGTTAATTATTTTATTTATTAATTTGTTGTTTAAAGTCAATTTAATTAAATTAGGGTTTTTAGAATAAGTTTGATTGATTGTTTGATCTTTTATTTATTTGTTTTAGTATTTTTTATGTTTTTTTGGGCTTGTTTATTTTTATATGTTTGGGCCCTAAGCCCATGTTCAGCTTTAACTCATTTAAATAAATTTAGATTTTTTAGGTTTAATTAATTAAAATGCATATTAGGCACATAATTAATTAGATTTAGGGTAAAAATAATTTAGGATCATTTAGTTAATTTAGACATAAGTTCACCTAGGATAATTAAAATTAATTTAGACATAGCCCATTAAGTTAAAGCCTTTTCCATAATTTTTATATTTACGATCACCTCATAATTAAAAAATATAGAATTAGACCCACTAATTTAAATACTTCATAATTTGTAGATTTAAGCCCATTTTAGAATTAAAATAAATAGACTTAGGTTCACTTAATTAAAATTGAATAGGAATTAAGCTTGTTAGTCTTTAGGCTGACTTGTAAACTAAAATATTAGATTTAGCTCATTTAATTATCAATGTAGATTAGACTAACTTAGGGATTGTTAATTTAAATGAATGTATTGTTTACATGTATTTCTCATGACTAATTTTCCTGGAGTTCATTTTTTAATAAAGGTTTATATGAAATTGCAAGTAAATAGATGGTAAGGTAGTAATTCATAAAGTAATTCTAAATGAACATAAGACTAAAAGAAGTTGATACTCTGTATCCAGAATCTCCTAGTTGTGGTGCTAGCTTTCTTTTAGAGAATCGAGTACCACCACTTTTGATTTGTCTCAGTTATTACCCTGTATGGTGATTCTTTATCTCCATGACATGTCTTTGTGACAGTGATTAGTGTGTTCTCTAGAGCCTTGAGCTAAAACAATATCTCAGTTGCTAAAATCTTGGGCACGTGCTAAACCCCACCAACTACACATGTTTAGTTGTGTTTTCCTAGCATGATGCTTACCTCTTTGTGTCATATAAGGTTGAGTCTTACAAGACTTTCTTTGAGTGTTTGATACATAAGATCTTTTAGCTTTAAAGCTTGAGTCTCATTTTTTTTTAAGGTAGAAGGAACAGAATTATTTGAGGTTTTAATAAAATTAATATGTGATAATGATGAGGAAGCTATTCCATTGGTATATCCAATTCCATGTATATCTCTGTGGATTTTTAAAAGTTAAGAATATTATTCAAAGATTCTTTTCCCTTCATGAGTTTCTCAATTGAATTTTTCAAATTTAAGATTTCCTTATAAAGTTTTTTATTTTCATCATTTGCTTTCTTAAGTTGATCTTCCAAGGAATTTGAAGTTTTCAAATCATTAGACGATTTATCATTTGATTTAATAAGATTAGAAAATTCATTTTTCAATTTTTTGAATTCTTTGGTTAGGCTAAATAACTAATGCTTATAATGCTTCTTCTTAGATAATAAATTTTTGCATTTAAGCAAGATTTTCCTTACCATAGCGCTTTTAATATCATCATCATCATCATATTCATCATCATTATAATAATCATCATCACATAAAGAATAAGATATAAATGGTACCTCTTTTTCACTTTCAAGAGCCATGAAAGAAAGGTTGGCTACTTCTTGTTATTCCTCTTCCATTTTCGATTTAGAGGAGTCATCCCAAGTTTCCTTATAAGCCCTCCTTTTCTCTTTTGTTCCTTTGCTCTTGTTTTTGAGTTTGGGAAACTCACTTCGGATGTGATATGGTTTCTTACATTCATAACAAGTAACGTCTTTTATTTTCTTTTTACCTTCTCCTTCATACTTCTTGTTAAAGTATCTTATTCTTGATGAATGTTTCTTTTTTAATAACTTCTTGAAGTTTCTAGTGAGTATGGCAATTTCATCATTTTCATCACTATAACCTTTAATATTTTCTTCTTCACTATCATTTTGTGAAGCTTTTAAGATAATGTTCTTCTTCTTCTCTTCCTTTTCTTCTTTCTCTTTACCTCTTTGCTTAATTGTTAGCTCATGTGTTAAGAGCTTTCCATTAAGCACTTCGATATAAAGAGTTAAGAGGTCTTGAGCTTTCTCAATTAAAGTAACCTGAGATTCCCAATCCTTCTTAGGTAGAATTCTTATAATCTTATTATTTCTTCTTCTTTGGGGAAATGCTTTCCAAATTTCTTGAGGGTCATGATAAAAGCATTGAGTCAATTTTTCATCTCCGTGATCAACTCATGAGGCTTCATCTTGAAAAGTTTATATCCATACATGTGCAATCAAACCTTCTTGCTTCTAACTTGCACATTGCCTTTATAATGATTTTCCAAGGTCTCTTACATTTCCTTGGCTGACATGTAATGTTGAAGATTGCCTCCTTCTTCCTTTGTCATAAAAGAGACTAGAGTGATCATCGCCTTTTTATTTTTATGATTTTCTTCACTTTGCTCATTGTTCCATTGACTCCTTTCTAGAGTTGCTACCATAGGTTCCCAACCTTTTAGGATAATATCCCAAAGCTTAATGGAATCACAATTAAGGTATAGCTCTATTTTAAACTTCTAATATGGATAGTCACTACCATCAAAGAATGGTCTAAGTGAAGAAATGTTTTATGATTCACTCCTCATAATCTTGTATTCTAGAAATGAAGTTCCTAGAATTCAAGCTCTGATACCAATTGAAAAAGCCCTAGAGGGGGGGTGAATAGGCTTATTAAATAAAAATTAGAATTAAAAATAATTCTTTACAGGAATTGAAAGAATGTTGAGAAGGAAGAATGAAGAACACAATGATTTAACGATTTTGGATTCAACAACAATTATACGTCTCCACCTAACTTATCCACAAGTTAGGATTTTTAATCACCCACAATCTTATTCACAAGATTGAGAATATACAAGAGTTTTATGGCTTACTCTTGTAACCTTACAATATGAGTTTTCAACACTCACTCAAAAAACCAAATCCCAAGTGTTTTAATGGACAACACTTAAACCAATTCCTTTAGAAATAAATCTCACTTCCCTACTAATATATCCTAAGATTTAAAATAAAGAGAAATTCTATTTCTAACACATAACCAACTCTCATAAGAGTTATAAATGAAGGGTGAATATTTGAGAATTTGAGAGCTTTAATGAATGTTAAGATAGAGAGTGACAATAAGCAAAAATGTCTTAACTTTCATTCAGCTCTAGAGATGTTTATATAGATAAACACTCAAAAATATAGCTTTTGGAAGTGCAAATAATATGTCCAACATCTATATTTTAAATCCAATGTTTATAATTTTAAATTATTGAAAGTAATTATAGATGACAGGGTTTAGTGCGAGTCTAAGAATTTAACAACCACGACACTGTATAGGCTCAGGGCCTTAGAGAACATACTAACCACTGTAACAAAGACATGGCATGGAGACCAAGGGTAATAACTAGGATAAATTGAAAAGCTGGTACTCGATTCTCTAAAGGAAAGCTAGCACCACAACCACGAGATTTTGGGAATGAAATACTAACTTCTCTTAGTCTCGTGTTCATTTAGAATAATTTTATAAATGATTATTTCATCCTCTAATTACATGCAATTTTATTAAACCCTAATTAACATCCATCTAACCCAAAAGGCAACAGGTCAATAAAATTACAAGAAAAAATGCATCAAAAAGGCAATGTTCCTATGTTTAAACTATGTTGATTTTATTAAAAGGTTAGCTAGATTTACATTTTATTTACAAGTGAGAAATGGACTAAAGGTGGGCCTACATTTTTATTAATTAGTGAGCCTAGATATGTTTATTTTAGTTTGTCTAAGAAATGAGCTTAAGTCTATTTAATTTTAAAGGAAAATTAAATTAGTGGGCCTAAGTCTAAATTAGTTTTATTTTAAGTGACATGTGGGCCTAGGTCTATTTATTTTAAAAGAAATGAAATTAAGTGGGCTGAACTAAGTCTAAACAAGTTTTAATTAACTAAGTGGGCCTAAAATCTAATTAACCTAATGGGCCTAAATTGATTTTAATTATTTAAAGTCTTAAACCATTTTTAAGCTTATTTATTTAAATGGGTTAAACCTAAATGTGGGCTTGGGGCCCAAAAACATTTTAAAAAAAAGGCCTAAAAACATAAAAAAAAAAAAACATCACAAAATCAAATCAAAATACATTCACATATGATTTCTAAAACAAACCTAATTTAATTACATATAAATCCTAATTAACTAAAGCCACCATTAATTTTAATTAATTTTTACCCAGTGAACCTAGTTTTACTAATTAATTTTAAAGTGCAGAAATTTAAATCTTTCATTATTCCCACTACTGGGGCTATTACAAACTACGTAGAAAATTAAAATTAAATAATTATACACCCATGAATTAAAAATAAACTACACAGGATACAAAAATGCAGAATAAAAATTAAAATCCTAAGAACTATTGAAAAAAATAGTACAAGTTCATCCATGGCATTCCATGGATCTTCTGTTCAATTAAACATAGGCGATATCTTCCTCAATCCACATGCACATATCAAAAAAAATAAGTAATTACATTAGTAGTGAAATTAAATAATAAAACAATTAATGAAATAAAATAAAAATCACAAAAAGAAGAGAAGAAAAAAATGAATGTTGTGTATATGCTTTGAGATAGCCCCTCAAATTGTGATTGTCACTGTTGTTTTTTGACTTGTTGTTTGATTCTGGACAAAGGCTTAAAAAAACAGTGTTGGACCATTCTTGTTAAAAGAATTGTATAGAAAAGAGCTTTGACAAAAATTGAAGTTTTCTGGTGCACACTGTGTTCTCAATGATGTCACAGTTTTTTAGGGTTTGTGCGCAGTCAAGTCTCTCTGTGTGTTTTTTTTTTCTCAATCTCCCTCTGTGTGTAAAAAAATCCCCCCTCACGTACGCAGACTCTTTTCTTTTTAAAGTAGAGTCTACGCATACTGACTTTCCCAATTTGCAGGGATGCTCATCTCTTTAAAAAATGACCTGATAAGAATTTTAATTTTTGAAAACTATTTACGCATTTAAAACCTTATCAGATAATAATAAAGATAAAGAATGAATTTTCAATCAATCAAAATGCTAAAAAATTGATAAAAATATGCGCAAAAATTGAAAAAATAGGATTTTTACATGTCGGCATTGCCTAATGCCGATCCTAATTTTTTTTAATTTTAATTACCAAAAGACCCCTAAAAAATTGACTTACTTACAATCAAACCCTAAAAAATGTTGCAATTTAGTCCCTAAAGTCCAGAAAATTGACAACCAAGTTCAATTTTTGAATAAATTTCATCATAGTTGCTTATGTCGCAATTGTGCACAATTACATCCCAAAATTGGGTGCTTACAATTGCCCCCCTTTGTCGTTGTTTACTTGACAAATTGCAACAAAGCAATAGAAGCACACAATTTTGAGAGAAAGAAATTAGGACACTCGATTATGTCCTAAGCGATAGATTGATGCTTAAATTGCTGAGCAAGGTGTAATGTTTGACAAGTCTCACTATATTTCCTATTGAATGTCTAGTGGACTTTGTGCAAATGAATTTTTTCTATATTCCTTGTGGGACATTTAGCGATGATAAATTGAAAACTGGCTATAGTTCTTATGGAATGTCTAGTAATGATGGATTTCGTTATATTCCCTGTGGGACATCTAACAATGTACATTATATTCCCTATGGGACGTCTAGTGTAGTTGAATTAAATTTCATTATATTCCTTATGGGATGTCTAACGATGCACACTATATTCCCTATAGGACGTCTAGTGTAGTTGAATTGAATTTCATTATATTCCCTGTAGAACATCTAATGATGCACAATATATTCCCTGTGGGACGTCTAGTGTAGTTGAATTGAATTTTGTTATATTCCCTGTGGGACGTCTAACGATGCACACTATATTCCCTATGGGACGTCTAGTGTAGTTGAATTGAATTTCGTTATATTCCCTGTGGGATGTCTAATGATGCACACTATATTCCTTGTGGGACGTCTAGTGATGATAAGTTAAAAACTTGTTATAGTTCCTATGGAACGTCTAGCAATGATGCACACTATATTGCCTATGAAACGTATAGTGATATTGAATTGAAAATCTATTATAGTTCCCGTGGAACGTCTTGCATTGATGAATTTGAAAGTTTATATCATAACTGTTATGCAGTACATAACATAATGAAGGTTATGACTACTGTGCAGCACATAACATAATCATTTGACATTCATATCATAGCTACTGTGCAGCATATGAATCCTTTGATTAAAATGATGCATGTAAAATGCAAAAAATGAATTCTGTAATCTTGTTATGTATTTTGTACTTGACAAAAAATTCAGGATCACAGATTAATTATGCAGTTTTAATAATTCAATGAATTATTAATTTGATGAATGTCATGATTTAATTAGGAACATGTTCCTAATTAGAATGCAATTATGGACCAAATTGCAATGAAAGAACTTGAATTCATATGCACATAAAAGTAATGGACTAAAGTGGAATACACTACACTTGATCATGTAGTGTTGATTGATCTATAAGATGATGCTACAATCCATAATTACTTGCGATTAGCTGCAACCCTTTTATTGCTCACTGATGATGTTGCAGTCCATAACTGCTCATGATTAACTGCAACCCTTTCATTGCTTACTGATGATGCTATAGTCCATAACTGCTCATTGATGATGCTGCAATCTATAATTGCTTGCAAATTGACTTTAATCCTTTCATTGCTCGCCTTTGATGTTGCTATAATCCATAACTGCTTGCTAATTCTTATCTTTGGTTGTTTGAGTTGAATGCTTTGAATTCTTTATGCTGAATAATTTTAATTCCACTGTGCACTTCCTTCTAGTTTTATAACTCCTGCAAACATATTAAAGTTAGTTTCAATCATGATGAATGTATAAAAGTACATTATAATGTTGAAAATTTAGCATGTACTTAACAAATCTCACTATTTTTTATTTTCATGATTGTCACTTACTTGCCATTTGCAAAGGTCAGAGGTATCATTAACCATCTTATGCTGAGAGTATAGCATTTACCAAATGAAGAGCTTACTTCCACACCTAATTTTAGGGAGAATTTACTAAACAAAACTTGTGGAAATTAAGCATAAAAATATTAAATCCAGAGTATCAAAATAATCTTTGAATTATTTTTTTTCTTTTCTTCCTTATCCAAGTATTCCCCTGCCTTTCTCATATTACTCAGCATGGATACCATTAGAAAGGTTATTTGGATACTTATACTCTTATAGAGCATTGGAGTAAATAAAGCAAGTTTTTTTTTAACGTGGGTCCTCTTTTAGTATTCCTCCTCCTTCCTTGTATTACTCAGCGTAGATATCGCCATAGGTTCACGTTGATACTTTTGCTCATTTTTGGGCATTGGAGTACATTATGCTTGCTCTTATTCTGACTCTCCTCTTAGTGTTCCCCCGCCTTTCTCGTATTACTTAGCGTGGATACCATTGATGGATTTATACTTGTACTCATTTCTGAGCATTGGAGTAGATTATATGCACATTTATTATTCAAAAGACTAAAATGGCACTTTGAAATTCAACCATTTTATACTGCAAGTCCATAGATTTTATCTTTGCATCTTCTTCCCCTCGTTTGGGTGTAAACTAAGCATTAGACTGATTAGAGTTTTAGAAACTTTCAGCATAGAACTGTCATAAGACATCTGAATTATGCGAGGCTAATAAAAGAGACCCACTAAAATCAAAGGTCATGAGATAAGTTTTCACATGATATCATGAGGTGGATGAATTTACTCTCAATTTTATAAATTTTCTTTCAATTTGTACTTTACTACAGAATAAAAAAGAGATAGAGTTATACTACTTCCCTTTGGTATTTTTCAGGCTATTTGTCACACAAAGTGAGATTTTGATGAGTGATTAGCATTTGCTATCCTAGTCATTCTTATTGATGTATCGATTCTTTTCCTCTTCTTCATTCTCTTTTATTTTCCCTGCACAAAATACCATAAGTTGGTATGGTTTATTTTTAAGTGAAGATATTTTTTCAAAATGCAATGTTATTCTTTTGCATTCTTCCCTTTTTTATTATGGTGATGATGTCTCTAGTCGCAGGGTCACGATATTCTGCCATCGAAGTTGTAGCTTTATTTTGTTGATGCTATGGTAAAGGGCCTCATTCCTTTTCCCAATGTTTCCTACAAAAGAAAAGATTTGGGAGTTAGAGGTTTTTTATTTCATAATCAAAGAATTTTTTAGAGTGCATTCATCTCAAGTTTTGAGTGCATTCTTCCCTTTTTAGGGCCAAGCATATGTATCACTGACATGTTGGACCTTCTCGTTACCATATTCCACACCCTACAATGGTCTAATTGTTATGGAGAGATATTCCAAATGATGCTCCCGATGAGACTATAGAGATGGTTACTGAGTTTAAGGAGCTTGAAAGTCTTATCTAGCCTCTTGAGGTCACCAGGATGATGCTTCTTGGTAATATTACTCCTTTTATTTTCATTCCTTCAGATGCTTTACCTGTGAATACTATAACTACTTTCCTGCACTATTATAACATTAATATTGAATGTTAGTAACAAAGTGTTTGGACAATCTTGACTAGGCTCAAAGACTTTACTATGCAAAGAAAGTATTTCACAACAAATGTATGTAAGTGCATGCATGTTATAACATGCATGATCCTAATAGGTCTTATGTTTGGAACAAAGCTATGTTCATAGTGAGGTGCCTCATCAATAGCTTGCAAATGCTTCATTGTTGGTACTTCTGATGTTTGAGCTTCTGATATAGCCTATTGGACAAATAACTAGGACAGCGAGTGGGATCTATGGCTTTATACTAGAGCTCATGATTAACCGATGCACTATTGAACTTTTCTTTTTGTTACTGTTTCTACTGTATGATAACTATTATATTTGTATGCTTGCAGTATACTCCTTTTTGCCCTGAGATCATTTTCACTAACTTTGAAGTTCTACTGTTGTATTTACCGTTTTGCCCCTAACTTGTCCCGGAGTTACATTTTGCCGCTAGCTTCATTTTGAATTCATCCTAGCGATCACTTTCTTCATGTGCACAAGAGACTCAGTTTGGTCATTTATTGTTGTTGGCCCTTTGTCTTACTAACCCTATTAGCTGCAATCTTATGCATTGGAGATGCATAGGAGTGGGCGAATTGATTGAAGCGAATTCTGGATGATGAAATCAATTAGACTTGCACTTCGAAGAATTCTTGAGCAGAATATAAGAGTTGATGCTAACAGTTATAATGTATGGGTTGAAAAGCAAGTTATTGAGCAACCAGGATTCTTAAGGTATAAGGGGACACTAGGCTTACAAGGAAAATTATAAAAGAAATGGCAAAAAGAAAACGTAACTAAAATAGTGATCTCATAGTTCTGATTTAGCTTTCATCATGTATTATTTTTCTTTTAGATACTTATGCAGTATGATAAAGACCAATATGTGATGTTTGAACAAAAATTTAAAATTCAATTTTAATCATTCATTAGGGCAAAAATGAGAACATTCATTACATCACATGATATATTTCTTATTATCAATCAGTCATGAATTTTCCTCTCTAATTTTTACCTTACTGTTCTTTCTCTCTCTTCTTTTTTTTCTCTCTTTATTCTTTTTTTCTTTTTTATATTTCTTATTTTTCTTTTTTATTTTTCTCGCATTTCCTATCTTTAGAAGTTACACATGTGATATATATATGTTCTTTGAATTTACATTTGTGCCCATGCTGAATGAATTTAATTGAATTAAATTTATATCAAACAAGCATATGTAATCAATATTATAATGCATAGTACCATTAGGATATACATTACATAAGCAAGCATAATCCGAATTTATATCATCGATCACTAGAAACTAAAATTTTATTCAATGAGACAGTGAGAAATTTTATTTCCTATTCTAAATGCTAGCGATGCTGAGTCTCATAGTGGTTGTCCTTGAGATAGTTGACATAACAACTCTTTAATAGCATCATCACCCATCCTTTCAGTTACTTGCTTCATGACTTCATCTTTGTTGCTGGCTACTAGGCTTTCCACAATCTGCTCCTTGAAGATCTCAAACCTAAGGACATCTTTTCCAGCCACGTTAATAAATTCTTTGGTGCCCAAATAATACTTGCCCTCCCCTGGCTTGATGAAGTTCTCACTTAGTGGTCCAATCCTTCCCAAGGGCTTATTTCTTTTTGCTTTCTCCTTGTTCTTTGCTCTTCTACTAGCTGATCCTACCTCAGTATATCCCAAACCCTTTGTATGGTCCTAGGCTTTAATGTTCGGGGGCCTAGGACTTCCTTGTTCATTCTTCCTGAGCCCCTGTCCAGGTCAATAATTCATGCTTTTCATCATTTTTACAACCCTGGGATCCATCTCATCAAATATTCCAGCAACTTGGAAACCAGGTGGAACACACACTTGTTTTTATTTATCCAATATGGATGCCACAGCAGCATTGTCCTAGCTTTTATGGTCACAACTTCTCCTTCATAAGGGAATTTTATCTTTTGATGCACAATTGAGGGTACCCCTCCCAAAGCATGGAACCATGGTTGTCCTACCAACAAGGCATAAGTGATTGGAATGTCCAGCACAGTAAATTCAACAGTCAACTTTATGGGCCCTATTTTGACCAAAGCCTGAAATGTTCCCTCCACATTCCTGGTACTATCATCGTAAGTTCTGATTATGAGGTTTGAAGTCGTCAAGTCATCTACTTTCAGACTCAGATTAGGTAGGATCTTTAGCGGGCATACATTTATAGTTGAACCATCATCCACCATTATAAAGTTGGTTCTCTTCCCTTTTACTTTAACTGGGATAAATAATGCCTTGTTATGGTTTCTTCCCTCCGAAGGCAAGTCATCATCTGAGAATGTTACCAACCCATGTTTCTTTTCTGTCACCTTTGCTACCATAGCCTCAAGCGTAGTTGCTATTTCAATATTCATGTTCGATAGAGCTTTGACAAGAGCTCTTTTATGGCTGCCTGAATGCATCAATAATTCCCAAATGCTAACATTTGCTTTAGCCTTTTTTAGTTGTTCCAAAATCAAATCCTCTTTCTGTTCTTCTTTTATCTCTGCATCTTTTATTTCTTCTCTTTCTGTTACTCTTTTTGTTTTCTTTTCTACTACTTTATAATTCTTCCCACTTCTAGTGACATGATTCACTTTAAGATAATTACTCCAGACATCAAAATTTCCTAGGCTTTCCTCATCAGAGTCATTCCAGATGTCAATAACTCCAATGATTCGGTCTCTTTTCCCATCTTTTCACACTTCCATTATGCATATTTTCTTCCCTTGTAGATCTTCTATATTGAGCTTACCTAAATGTTGATTCAGTAAACCTTCAACTCCTTCTTGAGACTGTTTAAGAGCCAAAGTTTCATCCTCAAATTCATCACCCCACCCTTTAGGCACAATTAATTCAATGGGGATGTCAACGGAAGCAGGTTTAGAATAGAACACTCTATAATCGAACTTTCCTGAAGGTTGTCCCAACAGATCTTCAACTCCTCTTGGCGATTGCTTGGGAATTTTAGGCTCTTCTTTTACTGGCTTATCATCAAACTCATCTCTCCAACCTGAGGGCTTAATTAATTCAATAGGGATACCAGCAGAGGGTGGTTTCGAGTAAAATACTTTGTAATCAAACTTGCCTGAGGGCTGGCCCAGTAAATGTTCTACTCCTCTCTATGGCTATCTGAAAGGTTCTTCATTGGGTATAAGGTTGAGGTCCTCAAAGGAGCTTAGCACTTCTTCTTCGCTAACCCCTGAGTTAATCATCATAGTGGCTAGTGGTGGAACATTTTGATAGTCTAAGAAAGGGTTGTTTTTGGTGTTTGGGTTGGAATTGGATTTCTCAGGGTTAGTGATTTTTCTAGAGTCTATCATGTTTTGGATTTCATGTTTTAGGCAGATACAATTTGCTATAGGATGGCTAGTAACTTTATATAACTTGCAATAACTGTTAGGGTCAAAACCAGGGACATTTAGGTTTAGTGGCTTAAAAAAGGTCAAGGGTCTGAGCAGGCCTTTTGGATTAGCCTCTCTAGGACTTTAGAGAGTGGCTGGTTGAAGTTGAAGAACCTTCGAGGTTGTTGAACTGCACGTACCTCCATAGCTTGGCTAGTACTTCCCTGTTGTGTGCCCCAATTAGTAATTTCAAGTTACTGTGCCTCTAGAACTCTTCTTTTTCTCATTCTCTATCTCTTCAGCTTGTAGACCGTCATCATATAGATCTATGAAGGTCGTTGGGTTCATCATTTGCAGTCTTTCAACCAAATTAGGTGATACATTACGAACAATCATCCTAACTTGATCCTTTTCAGCCAGTTTATTTTTCATCAGTCTTGGTTTATTCATGAATTTGGTGAGGAAATCAGAAAAGGACTCATTTGGTTTTTGCTTAGTCAACTTTAAATCCCTAATAGACACTTCCAATCAAGTGTTATAATCATATTATTTCAAGAATGTAGTACATAGTTCCTTCCAGTCAGCCCTAACAGACTTTTCTAACCTATGGTACCAGTTTACAGCCATTCCCTCCAGTGACAGTACAAATAGCCTAGCAATTACTGACAATGGTGCTTTAATAGTGCTCATGGTTGTGATGTATTGACTCAAATGAATTCTAGGGTCTCCTTTCCCATTAAATTTCTGCAGTTGTGGCATTTTGAATTTTTCAGGTAACTTATCTCCCTCCATTTGCAGCATGTCATCAAAGTCAAAAGAATATCCTATTCCTTGTCCTCTAATTAGCTCTTCTATTTTGGACATTTTCTGAGTCAGTGCTTGCATTTGCTTAGACTCAAGGTCTTGAACCAATTCCAGTGATTCTCTCTTTGCCTTTTCTACCATGTAGTTTTTAATGTCTTCCATTCTCACATTAGTAGCAGGCACATTTCTAGGAGCAGGTTGCCCCCCAGCATTGTTAGTAGTAGGTGGAGGAGCTACAGCAACAGGTGGAGCTCCTACAACAGGTGGTTATTCAACAGTAGCAGCAGATGGTTGTTCAATAACAATAGCAGGTGGTTGTCCAACAACAAGTTGCACTAGTCCAGCCAAAGCTTGTCTTAGTTCATCTTTCATCATAGCTCTCATGTCATCCATCAAAGCTCCCTTAATGTCCTCCAAGCTCCACATCTCTGGTTGTTGTTCCATTTCATTTTTTTCAGTCTGAGCAGATTCAACTTCTAAGAATAGTGGATTGATTGGACTCCCCTCTAGTCTCTCCAGTATGTGAAGAATGCTTTGAGCTATGGACTCCAGACTTGAATTGACTCTGGTCAATCAGCCACCTCTTCGTCCCCAGACACGAGAAGACCCAGATGAATCTATGATGGCTACAAAACAAGGTATTAGTATGATGCATGGACTGTATGTATGCATGTATGCATGATGCATGTGTTTATGCAACAAATAGCAGGCAAGCACTTATTAAGTAGCAAGTATCAAGAAGAAATCAATAAGCAATATGCAAGCATAAGCCTTCCAACCTTATTCCTCCTACACACGTGTTCAATGGCAAGTTTCTTTTCTTAGGATTTTTGGTCTTGGCCTTCATATCAACAGGGGATATTAAGAGCCGACGCACATGCCAAATCTCTTTTAAAAGAAAAAGCACAAAAGCAGCATTTATAAATATAAAGGTCTAGCCTAATCCTTATTAGCTTGAATGAGCTTCAAAGGTATAAGCCTGGGCTTTTATAAATAGAAATACCTCATGGAAATTCAAACAAACAAGCACTTTGGATGAAGATCCTAAGGGAAGTAACTAGGCCATTATATGTGGTTAGGGTCTGGTGAAAGTTAAGGTTCCCTTAGCAAGATGCTCTCTATTATGGACTTTGAGTTACAGGCCAAGGTCAGAGGGGCCCAACATCCTTTACCAACTTGAGAGAAGATTAACCCCCTTAGGGACTTAGGTTACAGACTCTGGTCAGATGAGCCCAGTAATCTCTCTTAAATTGAGTTAAGGCTAAAAGTGATGGTTAGCCAATCTACAACTCCATGAAGCTAGTGGAATCATAGAATCATAAACAAATGCCATCGGTTTAGTAGGGACATGTAGAATGAATGCAAGAATGAAATAATAATCGATAAAATAATTCTAAAGAACACAAGTAGAATCAGTATCTCTTATCCCTAGTGGAGTCGCCACTATAGATGATAGGGTTTAGTGCACATCCAAGATTTTAGCAATCATGACACTATTTAGGCTTAGGGCCTTAGAGAATACATTAACCACTATCACAAAGACAAGGCGTGGAGATGAGGAGTTGCCACCTAGGGTAACAACTAGGACAAATCAAAAAGGTGGTACTCGATTCTCTAAAAGAAAGCTAGCACCATAATCAGGAGATTCTAGGAACGGAATACTAACTTCTCTTAGTCTCGTGTTCATTTAGAATAATTTTATAAATAATTATTTCATCCTCTAATTACATGCAATTTTATTAAACCCTAATTAACATCCATCTAACCCAAAAGGCAACAGGTCAATAAAATTACAAGTAAAAATGCATCAAAAAGGCAATGTTCCTATGTTTAAACTATGTTGATTTTATTAAAAGGTTAGCTAGATTTACATTTTATTTACAAGTGAGAAATGGACTAAAGGTGGGCCTACATTTTTATTAATTAGTGAGCCTAGATCTATTTATTTTAGTTTGTCTAAGAAATTAGCTTAAGTCTATTTAATTTTAAAGAAAAATTAAATTAGTGGGCCTAAGTCTAAATTAGTTTTATTTTAAGTGACATGTGGGCCTAGGTCTATTTATTTTAAAAGAAATGAAATTAAGTGGGCTGAGCTAAGTCTAAACAAGTTTTAATTAACTAAGTGGACCTAAAATCTAATTAACCTAATGGGCCTAAATTGATTTTAATTATTTAAAGTCTTAAACCATTTTTAAGCCTATTTATTTAAATGGGTTAGACCTAAACGTGGGCTTGGAGCCCAAAAACATAAAAAACATCACAAAATCAAATCAAAATACATTCACATATGATTTCTAAAAAAACCTAATTTAATTACATATAAACCCTAATTAACTAAAGCCACCATTAATTTTAATTAATTTTTACCCAGTGAACCTAGTTTTACTAATTAATTTTAAAATGCAAAAATTTAAATCTTTCACTATTCCCACTAAAGGGGCTATTACAAACTACATAAAAATTAAAATTAAACAAATATACACCATGAATTAAAAATAAACTACACAAAATACCAAAATGTAGAATAAAAATTAAAATCCTAAGAACTATTGAAAAAAAATAGTACATGTTCATCTATGGCATTATATGGATCTTCTATTCAATTAAACATAGGCAGTATCATGCACATATCAAAACAAAAAAAATAAGTAATCAAATTAGTAGTGAAATTAAATAATAAAACAATTAATGAAATAAAATAAAAATCACAAAAAGAAGAGAAGAAAAAAATGAATGATATGCATATGCTTTGAGATAGCCCCTCAGATTGTGATTGTCACCGTTGTTTTTTGACTTGTTGTTTGATTCTGAACAAAGGCTTAAAAAAACAGTGTTGGACCATTCTTGTTAAAAGAATTGTATAGAAAAAAGCTTTGACAAAAATTGAAGTTTTCTAGTGCACACTGTATTCTCAGTGATGTCATAATTTTTTAGGGTTTGTGCGCAGTCAAGTCTCTGTGTGTGAATGTTTTTTTTTCTCAGTCTCCCTCTGTGTGTAAAAAAATCCCCCCTCATGGACGCAAACTCTTTTCTTTTTAAAATAGAGTCTGTGCGTACTGACTTTCCCAGTTTGCGGGGATGCTTATCTCTTCAAAAAATGACCTGATAAGAATTTTAATTTTTGAAAACTATTTACGCATTTAAAACCTTATCAGATAATAATAAAGATAAAGAATGAATTTTCAACCAATCAAAATGCTAAAAAATCGATAGAAATACACGAAAAAATTGAAAAAATAGGATTTTTACTTGTTGGCATTGCCTAATGTCGATCCTAATTTTTTTTACTTTTAATTACCGAAAGACCCCTAAAAATTTAACTTATTTGCAATCAAACCCTAAAAAATATTGCAATTTAGTCCCTAAAGTCCAAAAAATAGACAACCAAGTTCAATTTTTAAATAAATTTCATCATAAGGGCTTATGTTGCAATTGTACACAACTGCATCCCGAAATTAGGTGCTTACATTAATAATGTTAAATTGTTATGCACGGGTTTAAACTGTGATTAGCTACTGGAGACATTCGAATTTGCCTACACTTTCTTCATAAAATTTGTAGATACTTGACTTAGCTTTCCATATCATTTTGAATCACCTTAATTAGACTTCTGTAGCTCATAATATTACTGAAATACAAAGAGTTATGCAATCTAAAATGGCAGACTATTGTCAGATAGCTATGTACTAGTTGAAACCTTAATCTTCTATTGGAGACATTCAAATTTACCTATACTTTCTTCATACAAGTTGTATAGATTTGACTTAGCTTTCCATATCATTTTGAATCACCTCAATTGGACTTCTGTAACTTAAGACATTTCTAAAATACTAAGAGCTGTGCAATCTAAAATGGTAGCTGCATATATTGACTTCAACCCAATATTTACATACTCAAATGAACTTAGATTTTGACAAATAAGCTCAATTCAGAAAGCTCAAGATGTCTACTTCAAATGTAAAGAAAATAACTTTCTCATTATAAAGCTCTAAGGATGTTAAAAGCCTCCTTGAATCTCAGAGGTCGAATCAGCCCAAGATATTCGTACTTCATTTTAACTTCCAATAGAGTCCTAACTTATACACACTTAAACAAACAAATTAAATACTCAAAATTAAGTTTTTTAAGATCAAAATTAAGATTTATTATTGCTAAGGTCAACACTATTAGTTTGTTACATTTCAACTCATGACCAGCTAGCTGACATTTTCACTAAGCCTATGACAAAGATGAAGTTTGCTTATATCATAAACAAGTCGTCCATCGTTCAATCTCCAGTACAACTTGCGGGTGGGTGACAAAAAGTCTACTTCTACTCCACCTCTATATATTAATGTATATTGTTATAAGTGATAAACTCTTATCTAGTATGAGCTTATCATGTAGTTATTCTCCTGTATTATATAAGAGCCTACTGTACCACTTCATTATATTGAATACAATTCTAAGATATTCACTTCAATTTATAATATTGTCATTTTTAAAACTAATAGACTAAAACATAATATAAAGTGGACCATAAAATAATATATGGTTGACTATAAAATACTACCATAGAATATAAATTTTACTAATTTTTGTAGTGGTTAACCACTTAATATCATAAAATATGAAGTAAAAAGACAAAAGAGTATATATTTTACAAAATTTTCATATTATAGAAAATTTATAATAAAATGATACATGGTTGACCAAAAAATAATATAGATTGACTTTAGAATAATATAGGTTGACCACATACTATCAAGTAAAAAAATTTGGTTGAAATAGAAAATCAATTCTCAAAATTTTGATATTTATTTTCACAAAATTAATTTTATGATTTAATTAGTTTTTGTAAAATTAACGTCAAAAGCATTTTAATTAAAATTAATTTAAAAAGTTTTAAATTATTAAGAATTTAGACTATACTAAGTTTCAAATTTTCAATGATTTTTTATAGAATATGCTTTAACTTGATTTTTTATAGTTAGGTTGTTGACATATTTTAGGATTATCTTCGATTGTAAATGTCATGTTTCACTATTTCTACATTTTTTTTTGGTGTTATTATGTTGCCACTTTACTATTTTGTTATTTTTTCTATTACATTTATTTTTTTGGATGATGTAGATGGCACATGGATGTAAATCTTGTTATGATGACATTTGTTTTCCAAGGTTTTATTAGATTTAATTAGGCCTATATCTTTTTTTTTTTTGCACTTTTTCTTTTGATGTATTTACTAAAAAAAGTCATAATAATTGTAATTATCTTTTTTCTTCATGCTTTTCATTATTATTGCTATGGATAGATGGATGTGTGTTTGTATATATTTTGTCATATATACTGAAACTAAAGTAATACAAAAAATGTAATGAGTATTCGTTAATAAGAAGTAGCTAAGTAGAAATGACTTTCCGAATTCAAAATCTTTTTCTAGAGGATGGTTTTTGTTAAGTTCAATATGATCTCTCATTTTTTGAGCAATTGGGTGACGACTACTTATATGAGACTTCTTTGAGTTTTCAAAAGGATTCTTGCTTCATCCTTAAAGGCATATTTGACTTTCTTTCCAATATCACTCTCACATCTCACTTTGATTTCCGAATGTCTTTGGCTCACTCACAGTGGCGACTCCACTAGACATTGAAGATATATAATGATTTTGAAATGAGCTACTTCTTATGGTATTCCTATCTTTAAGGTATTATAAAAGTGCCCAAATTATAATTGATTAATTTATAATGTTGTTAACAATATCATAAGAAAATTCATCCTCAAACTTTGAAATTCTAATTTAAGTTAGATTAGAAAGTCATAATAAGTTAGCTAATAAAAAAACTATAAGAAAAAATTATAAATTTTAGCAAAAATTAAAATTTAAAATTTTTAGAACTCTAAATTAAATTAGTAACAAATAAATATTTTTATTTTTTAAAATAGTTTCTCTAATTTTTTTGGGAATTCAAATATATAAAATAATAATATTTTAAATAAAACATTAATAGAAATTAATAAAATCATTTTTAGAAGATATTAAAATTTTGATTAAAAAATATTCAACTAAATGAAATTTTTAAAAATAACATTTATTTTTAAAATAAAATTTTATTTTTAAATAGTAACTTTTATCTAAAAACATGTGTTCATGTTAAGTTAATTTTTCTAATTTATTTCATATCTTTTTCATTTTGTTATCTTTAATTTTTAACAATCGTATAAATTTAGGCACTTAATTATATGTATATTCAATTTTGGAAGTTCATTATGCCAAATATATATAAAATAAAACATTTCATTAAAAAAAATAAAAGATTAAATTGATTGACTATTTATTTTTACTAATGTTAATATTTCTTTTGTTAGGTGTATCAATTTTTTTATTTTTTTAATTATGTTTATTAGTTATAGATATTTTTACTAAGTTTTTATTTTATTTTTTTTTTAGCATGTGATGTGGGTATGCAATTTTTCTTTTTAATTATTGTTATTATTAAATTGTGTGAAATGTTGAATTGAGATAATTTTTGTAAAAATATATTTACGATTTATTTCTACTTAAGTGATACTTCAAAAATAATAATTTAATACACTTTTGATAATGAGATTTTTTACGTTTTCTAATACAATATCCATTCTTGTCCATTTCAATATTAGTTTTAATTTTATTATTTTCTTCAATGATTTATCTTCTATTATATACTTTTCAATTATTTGTTAGCACATAAAACCTTACTGTTGTTACTTATAATAGCCCTAGAGGGAGGGGGGGTTTAAGAATTTAGGATGTGATTAACAATAATTTAAGACACAAGTGTTTAAGGAGTTCAGTTTATCAACAAACTTACATTTCCACCTAACTCTCTCAAGTTAGGATTTTTGAATCACCACAATCTATTTCTTATATTGATTTTTGCAAGTTTGATATTTTAGACTCAATTGTAACCTTGCAACCAAAAATTTTAGGATTACTTTTAACCAAATACCCAAGTATTTTCAATAGGAGAACACTTAAACTTTTCACACTAGAATAAGTCATCACTTTCCTTTTTAACCCCAAACAATATGTATTGGTTTGGTTAAAAATATTTATTTTAAATTGAATAAATTAAAGGGAAAATAATAGTGTATGCTTTAGTTTGACCCTCCTTTTTCATTTGCACTTTCCATTGTTTTTTTCACACTTAACTAAGCACTTTTGATCTTTTTTACTGGTACTATTTTATTTTCTATTTATTTTTTCTTTATGTACTTATTTTTATTTTTATTTATTTATTATTTTTCTAGTTTTTTTTAGGTTTGTTTTTTTGTTTGTTTGTGATTTTTCTTCTTTTTTCGTTTGTACAACATTTTTTTGTTGTTTTTTTGATTTTTTTTTTGTTATTTTAGCTTTATATTTTATGAGGTTGTCTTATTATTGTTGCTTTTATGGTTGTTTTTTGTTGTTTTTAAGGTTTTTTTTATGATTTCTTTTTTTCAAAAAAACCATAAAAAGAACAAGAAACTCACTACAAAACAATTTTTAAAAAAAAAAAAATGAACCAAGAAAAAAACAACCACAAAGACAACCAAGTTTTGGGTTGTTTTCTAGTTATTTTTTGATTTTTTTATTCTAGTTGTTTATCTAGTTTTTTTAGTTTTTTTTTTTCAAATTAACCACAAAAACAAGTTAAAAAAATAAAAATTAACTAAGAATAAAAGAAAAAACTAAAAAACAACAAAAACAAGCTCAAAAAACTAAAAAAAATCGAAAAATAACAAAAAACACAAAAACAAGTAGAAAAATAATCATAAAAACCACAATAAAATCAAGCTCAGCTAAAAATAAACCAAAAATTTTTTAAAAAACTGATTCAAAATTTGTAAAACCATATTTAGAAATAGCCCATAACTTGAAATCAACCTTTTTGTCAAGTAGGTATTTATTAAAAACATTATTCTTAGAGTGAAAATTAAAACTAAGGTGTGAGGATTATGAAGAGTCAAGTGGAGAAAAGAGAAATTCAGATAAATGAGTTTTGGGTCTTGAAGAATTTATAAAATAATTTTCTAAAATAATAGTCAAAATGGGAAAAAAGAAAAGAGAGGGGAAGAAAAAAAGGAGATCAATGCCGTATTTTGAAAAAAAAAATTTAAAAACAATATTTTTATAAATAAAAAAAGTCAACAGTATTTTTGAAAAAAATTTTCCTTTTTTATTTATTTTTGAAAAAGTCCCTAAATTAAAATTGAAATAAGTTGAAAATATTTATTTTTTAAGACAATTGAGCCTATATTATTTATAAAACATTAATGATTGAGTTTAGATTGAATCAACTTACATAGAAAAAAATATTATCGTACAATTTTGTTAAAAAAATAAAATATTATAACTAAATCATTAAAAATTATTCATTGTCTTCATTTGAATTCTGATCTCATTAAGTTTTTGTATACTACTTTTCAATTTTTTTAGAAATTTATATTTGATAAAGAAGATTAATTATATTTGTAAATATTTTTCTCATATTATTTGTTAGATTTTTCAAAATTATTTCCATATAGTTTATCGGATTGTTTGAAGATAATAATAAAGTCAATATCTCCACTACTCAAAAGAAATTGTATATAATTATTTACTACATTATTAATTTTAATAAAATCATTTTGATCATTATATATTGTTATTTTCCTAAGTCAAGTCATCTTTTATATTTATGACATCAATAGTTTTTAAAATATTATTTTGTTTGACTTCATTTATATATTAAAAAGATCATTAACCACATGCATTAGATACATGATATTTATATCACTATTAAAAATATGTATATTTGTTTAACAATAAAAATTTAAATTAATAGTAAAACTTGCTATTTTCTCAATTGAAATTTCTATTATATAATAATTTTATTTTTATTATATATTGATTTGTGGTTTAATTTAAATTATCTTCTAAAGTATATAAAAATATATTTAATTTGATATGTTAACTTTTCAATTTATGGTTGACCATAAAATAATGTATGGTGAACCACTAATGTTTAATTTAGATTTAAACTGTAAATGTAAATTTTTTAAAACTTATAACCGATTAACTTAATATAACATATATTTTTTTTTAATTAATTTTTTTAAAGGTAAGGTATTGTAGAAAAATCCTTAAAGTAATTATAGTATTGCAGAAAAACCCTTAAAGTAATTATAGTGTTTTAAATATTTATCACATCAGTGGAGTGCTAGTAGTTCATTATTTAAATAATCATGGAAGCAGTGAAGCGAAGAGATCATATTGTAATTATTTTACCTGAGGGGGAATTAATCCTCTTTTATTTACAGGAGAGGCATCCAATCCTGAATCCTACTCCCACTCCCACTTTAACATTAAAAAAGATTATATATTTTATTTTCTTGTATTTGGCATTGGCATCGTCCCAATAAATTGACTTCAGTTCTGCCCTCTCTCTCAGTTTCACACATCTATCAATGCTGCTGCCCCTTCATTATGCTAATAGTAAATTCCAAAGACACATTTATTTTTACATTATTTTCCGATTGTCCCTATATGTAATCTAAATAGCCAAAGTGAAAAGACATCCAAAGTGTTTTTTTTTCATGAATGAAGTGTTTAAATCCCCACCTACAGGAAAAAATAGGAAGTAAGAAGTTCAATCTCTTATTTCATATTTTTTATTACTTTAACTATTAATTGCTGATGAAAGCTGCCAAAATTGAAAGTACGATTATATGTGTTTTTGTTTAAATGTGAAAAAAATTATTTGTGTAAAAAGAATAATCCACTAAATACATATAATTTTACATATTAATTTTTTAATGGGGATCTGCTCAATTGAAATCTCTGGTCGACTGTAATTTTTTTCTGAACTATAAACAATCCAGGAAAAGGAAAACTCATGCTTATTTCTGTGCTCTATCGAGGAACATTCCTTGATAGCGAGCTTTTCTCCCATAAAAAGGGGATTGTTTCCGTTCTCCTCTCAAGATTTCACCTACATTACCCTTTCTTTCTGTTCTGCTTCTGCATAGACTTTGTTGAGCAATTATAAAATACACTCAAAAACATGTCAAAATACTTGCAAGATAGTTTGGAGCACTTGATTGATATACCCTCTGCAAGTAGCCTTCCCTCTACAAGTAGCCAACCCCCAATTTATGGCTCCGCGCCCATCCAATCTGTAACTGAGCAAGAAACCTCTTATGGTCTAACAAGTTTGAATGAGGTTGTGAAACAGAAAGATCGTAGAAAGCTTCATGATTTAGGCTTTGTTGTGGGTATAGCTTCTACTACTGAAACCAATGTAGAAGAGGGCATCCCTGGCAGTCCAGAGGACATTGATCGTCGCCAAAAAGCTTTTGGGTCCAACACTTATAAGATGAAGGAACCATCGAAAAATAATTTTTGGTATTTCGTGGTAGAAGCTTTTAAAGATCCTACCACTGTTGCTCTTTTATTTTGTGCTGCATTTTCTCTTGCCTTCGGGATCAAAGAGAAGGGTCACAAAAAAGGTTGGTATGGTGGTGGTAGCATATTTGTTGCTGTCTTTCTTGCCATCGCTATCTCTTCAGTAAGAAATTTCACAAAAAGTACACAATCTGATAAGTCATCTCAAGTCAGTAACGATATCAACACCGATGTTTTAAGATGTGGTCGGCAACAGCAGGTTTCAATACTTGAAGTTGTTGTTGGAGATGTTGTTTGTCTCAAGATTGGAGACCAAGTACCTGCTGATGGATTGCTCATAGACGGCCACTCCTTGCAAACGGATGAATCCAACATAACAGGGCATGCTGATCGCGTCGAAGTTAATGCCGACCGAAATCCGTTCTTGCTCTCCGGGTCGAAGGTTACTGATGGCCACGGCCGGATGCTCGTCACAGCAGTTGGCATGAATACGAGATGGGGAGAAATGATGAGCTATATCAGCTTCGACACTGGCACCAATGAAGGGACGCCTTTGCAGGCTAGGCTTAACAAGCTCATCACATCAACAGGTAAGGTCGGCCTGACTTGCTTTTATTGTTCTTGCAATCCTGTTTGTTCGCTACTTCAGAGGGAACACACAAGATGACAGTGGAAATAGGGAGTTTAATGGCAAAAGTACAAAGGTAGATAACATAATGAATGATATTGTGGAAATCATAGCTGCTGCAGTCACAATTGGTGTAGTTGCAGTCCCAGATGGTTTGCCACTTGCTGTTAGTCTCACTCTTGGTCTTTGTTTGAAGAAAATGATGTATGATAAAGCAATGATGAGGAAGCTGTCTGCCTGTGAGGACATGGGCTCTGCTACTACAATCTGTATAAATAAAACTGGCATGCTTACTTTAAACCATATGGTTGTAACTAGATTTTGGCAAGGAAAAGTAGAGCTGAGCACTACTGCAGCTTCAATTTCCCCAGATGTGCTTGGCTTGATCAGACAAGGAGTTGCTTTTAATACAACGGCCAGTGCCTACAAAGCAAGTGCAGAGTCTGATTTTGAGTTCTTTGGTAGTTCCACAGAGAAAGCAATTCTTTCTTGGGCCATTAAGGATCTGGATTTGGATATGGAGGAACAGAAGAAGAGCTGCGTCATTCTCCATTCTGAGGCCTTCAACTCATATAAGAAAAGAAGGGGAGTCTTGATCCAGAAGAAGAATGACAACAAATGCCATATGCACTGGAAAGGAGCTGCAGAGATAATTCTTGAAATGTGCTCAGACTACTATGATGATGCTTTTGGAAATATAGAGCACTTGGATGAACATGAAAGGAACATATTTAAACAAATTATTTACGATATGTCTGCTAAAGGCCTTCGCTGCATCGCATTTGCGCACAGACCAGGGAGGAAGCTCGAAGAAAACTACTTGACCTTATTGGGAATTGTGGGTATCAAGGATCCATGTCGGCCAGGTATAGAGCAAGCTGTAGATTATTGCCAACACGCTGGAGTGAAGGTTAAAATGATCACAGGTGATAATGTTGTCACTGCAAGAGCTATAGCCATCCAGTGCGGGATACTCAAGACTGATCAGGATATAGACGGTACTGGAGCTGTAGTAGAAGGAGAAGAATTTCGCCATTACACCCCTCAGGAAAGAATGGAGAAAGCAGATAAAATTAGTGTAATGGCAAGATCTTCTCCTTTCGACAAACTTCTCATGGTGCAGTGCCTTAAACAAAAAGGAGAAGTGGTCGCAGTCACTGGTTATAGCAACAATGACGCGGAGGCATTGGAAGAAGCAGATATCGGACTCTCTATGGGGATCCGGGGCACTGAAATTACCAGGGAAATCTCAGATATTATCATTTTGGACGACAGTTTTGCTACTGTATGCAGAGTTTTAAGGTGGGGAAGATACATCTACATGAATGTACAGAAAATGATTCAGTTACAGCTCACCGTCAATGCTGTTGCCGTTGTGACGAATTTTGTGGCAGCAATTTCAGCAGGTGAAGTCCCATTCACAGCCGCAAAGCTGTTATGGGTAAGTCTAGTAATGGACACACTTGGTGCTCTAGCTCTTGGTACAGAACCACCCACCCATGAGCTCATGGATAAACCACCCATTAGCCGAACTGAGCCACTCGTTACCAACATAATGTTGAGGAACCTATTAGCTCAAGCTTTATATCAGATAGTTGTCCTTTTGACACTGCAATTCAAGGGAAAATCCATCTTTGGTGTGACTCACAGAATAAATGACACCTTGATCTTTAATACCTCCGTTCTTTGCCAAGTCTTTAATATATTCAATACAAGAAAACTTGAAAGGAAGAATATCTTCATAGGGATGCAGTGGAACAATTTGTTCCTGGGAATGATATGTGTAATCCTTGTTCTTCAGGTAATGATAGTGGAGTTTATGAGTAAGTTTTCAGACACAGAGAGGTTGGACTGGGACCAATGGAGGGCATCTATTGGAATGGCAGCAATTTCATTGCCAATTGGTTGGATGGTCAAGTGCATACCAGTTCCTGAAAAGCCAATTGTCAGCTATCTCAAGTTGGATTCTGAAAAAGCAGTTCTTGCTTTTCACTTTATCACAAGGAAATTTCAGATTACTGGAAATTTTTATAATTTCCTAAGCAGATTTAGTGCGTTCCCAGTGAATTTCTAATGTCTTATCATTTACTAATTACTGTACAGCTAAGAGCACTCATTTTCTTGAGACATTTTGATCAAGTGTCTACAGTTTTATAATGAAGTTTACGCTCTTTTGGACTATGATCATAATGCGGCATGAAACTGAGATTAGTTCATGAAAAGAATGCAATCATAAACATTTGTTGATCAAATCCACATAAAATTTAACCCCAAAAAAACGTTCTCATTTTGGTTTAGTAACGTTCTCATTTTGGTTTAGTTAGATATATATGATAACTGATCATAGATTTCCATGCTACTGCTCATGATTAGTTTTAGTTTATTATCAAAACATTCCCTATAAGTAAAACATTATTGGATAATCTTAATTTTCACTAGTCTCGTATATAATTTTGGTTACGTAAATCACTATGCAACAGATTATTAAAATTAGTCTGGTATAAAAGATAGATGCATTTTATACATTTGTTTTTCTTTTTTTTTTTTTTTAACATTTTGGCATCTGAATTTAAATAAATTTTCCAAGCAACTTCCATGAAAGTCTTAAAATTAAATGGCCTGCAGCTTTCCTTTTGTGCATGGACTTCAAATTAATGGTTCAACGTCTCTAATGTCAAGTTAATCTCATTCTTTCAATTCCAATATCTGCTCATCCTTTCCTATTGATGCAATGCTTAAAACTTTTTGAAGAGGATTAAATATTGTAACCCAAAAGGAAAAAAAAATCACAGATGCAAGACATTGTCATTAATCGACAGATTTATTTCAATACCTGGATAGGAATGCTAATAGTGGAAATTATGCACATCAGAATCTTGCAGATCATAGCATAGATTGCATGAGATATCAACAACAGAATAAACTGGCTTGAATTGATTTTAGAGCTGACAGTTGAATATCGGTGTGTTTTTTCAGGAAAAAAAATTGAGGGCGACCATTATTGGATTCATTTTTTCATGCATCATCACCCCGCATTCCTACTGTGGTAAGTTACATGACATATTCTTAGTGGAACATTCTTAAGGACTTTGGGAAAGCTGCGTATATAACATAGTCGACGCTCAAATAGCTGATGTTACTGAATGTAGCTGAAAGTGACAAGATTGAGGTTTGCATCTCCAAACCACAGACACCTCAACCAATGCCAAAGCTGAAAACGCGTTGTTTAGCGTATTTTTGTGCTGTCGTGGACCGTGGTACAAATTATGTCTTTTCCTAAGTAAACCTCCAAGTTCTGGGTCCTCAAAGCCTCCTTTATTAAGATCCCCTCATCATTCCAAAGTACCAATAACCCAAATCTTCCATCTGCCTATATTTCCAAAAAAACTGAAACAAACTCCTCTTCTTAAAAAAAGTTCAAATGACTGAACCATGCATAACTAATAAAAAAATCATGATATACAACAGGAGCCCATAAACTGAGATTAATTAGTTAATAAAAAGAATGCAATCGTAAAATGGCAAATCTAACATTTCTTGATCAAATCTAAAAAAAAATATATATATATATATGGTCTCGTTTTGGTTTAGTTAGATACCTGATCACTGATACATCTCCATGCTACTGCTCAGTGATTGATCTTAATTTATTATCAAAACGTTCCCTAGTGAAACATTATTGGACAATCTTTATTTCACTAGTCTCTTTTTTGAAGCGTGATTCACTAGTCTTATACATGATTTTGGTTACGCAAATGACTATGCAACAGTTTATTAAAATTAGTTTGGTCGAAAAGGTATCTAGATGCAGTTTGTAGTTGTCTTTCCTTTTTAACCATTTTAGCATCTAAAGTCAAACGATCTTTCCGGGCAATTTCCATGAAAGTCCTAAAAAAAACATTTTGAAGAGGATTAATTATATTATAAGCTAAAAGGAAAAAAAAAAGTACAGAAATAAAGGATTAAGTATATAAAAGATCAAAGATGCAAGACATTGCCATTAATCAACAGTTTTATTTCAATACCCCTCTAGGAATGCTAATAGCCTTTATTTTGCACATTAGGACCTTGCATAAACTGCATGAGATAGCACTAACAGAATAAACTGGGTTGAATTGAGTTTAAAGTTGACAGTTGAGTCCCATTTCCATTTGTGCTGCAAATGTATGTTTCCATTAAAAAAATGAAACACTAACCTAGTAACTCAGGTGATAGACATTGTACATTGTAGAGTGAGGTCAAATGTTCGATCATTCACTTCCTCCTTAACCTCCCACTTGCTCAACAAAAAAATGGAACACCCCCTTACACGTCCACGTGTTAGAGGCATACTTTCGCACATCATCACCCGTATTCCTACTGTAGTAAATTTCAAGTGACTTTCTTTTTTGGAACATCAAGGACTTTGACAAAGCTGCATATATAATATAGACAATAGCTGATGGTACTGAATGTGGCTGAAACTGACAAAAGTAAGATTTCCGTCTCACAACCGAAGCCAAGGCTAAAAACGCGTTCTTAGAGTATCTGCGTCGCATCATGGTACAAGTCCTTTTCTTTTCCTATGCCTGCCACCAATTTTTGGAGGATTCACCTTTATAAAATCTCCTTATGATTCCGAAGTACCATTAACTAAAATCTTCCATCTGCCTCTATTTCCAAAAAAAAACTGAAACACTCTTATCTTTTCAGCTGCATTGCCTGATCATTGCTGGTATTTTCTCCAGTTTTTTTTATCACCAATTTGTCATTGACTAGCTGAAAATCAAAGCCTTCCCATCCCTATTGTTGAATCAAAGACCCTTGTGTGCTTTTGCAACCATGTCTGCCCAGCTCAAGGGCCAGGAAAACTTGGTTGAAACCTCCATTGCACGCGGCAAACACCATAAGAGATTGCGTCTTGCCTTTACGGCTGTGTTCTTTTCAAGAACCAAAAATGCTGTAAAACAGAATATAAACAGCAAACAGTCACGTTCTTTGTCTTATACTGCTATTGATGTTGCACCAGAGGTTTGCCACTCAAATATTGATAAGGCGATTCTCTCAAATCTCATGAAGGAGGAAAATCTTAATCAGCTTCAAAGTTTAGGAGGGGTTAATGGAGTTGTAGCTGCTCTCAGAAGTGATGCAAAGAATGGAATAAAAGGTGATTGTGAAGATGTAATCAATCGACAAGAGCTCTATGGTTTAAATACATATGAAAAACCACCACAAAAGAGCTTATTCTACTTTGTGTTGAAGGCATTTATAGATCCCATTATCATTCTCCTGATTGTGTCTGCTGTGTTCTCTCTCTGCTTTGGAATTAGAAAGCATGGACTTGCAGGAGGATGGATCGATGGGGGCAGCATATTTCTTGCTGTCTTAGTAGTCGTCTTTACATCTTCTGTCACTAAGTTCTGGCCAAACAAAGTATTCCACATGGTGTCCAGAATAAGATACAATATCAAGGTTGATGTGTTCAGGAGTGGATGGAGGCAGCGGATCCCAGATGATCAGATAGTTGTAGGGGATGTTGTTTGCCTAAGCCCTGGGGATAAAATTCCTGCTGATGGTTTATTCTTACATGGCCGTTCCTTGTTAGTTGATAAATCAAGCCTGACAGCAAACTCCAACCTCGTGAAAGTTAACATCAATCAGAAACCTTTCCTGCATTCAGGTTCCATGGTTGCTGATGGATATTGCCAAATGCTTGTCACATCAGTTGGCATGAACACAACATGGGGCAAGATGGGGAGCACAAAATGGCAAGACTCACAGGAAACAACACGCTTACAAGCCCTGCTTCATGCTATAACCTCAATCACTGGTAAAGTTGGCCTGTCAGTAGCTTGTTTGGTCTTTGTTGTGTGGTCAGTTCGGTACTTCATGGGGAAAATGAGAAATGGATATGAATGGGGCAAGACAGATGTAAATGACGTTGTGCGTGAAATGGTTGTAATCCTAGCCACGGTGGTTGCTGTTGCAGCAGACGCACTTGCAGAGGGCTTACCACTGGCTGTTATTGTCACTCTGGCTTATTCAATGAAGAGAATGATAAACAGTCAGGCTTTAGTGAGGAAACATTCAGCCTGTGAAGCAATAGCCTCAGCCAGCACCATCTGCGCAACATTGAATCAGACGACAGTAACAAAGTTTTGGCTGGGGCAAGAATTCATTGAACAAGGTGCCTCCTCACAGGTTGCACACAGCATCATAGAATTGCTCCACCAAACAATTGGTCTACACACAACTCAACCTCCTTCAAAAGCTTCATCATTCATTTGGACTCCAACTGAAAAAGCAGTAATTCGTTGGGCAATCCAAGAGATGGGCATGAATGCAAAGGAACTGGCAGAAAGCTGCAACATCCTACATGGTGTAGCATTTGATTTAGTAAAGACAAGGGCAGGGTTTTTGATGAAGAAGAATGATGACAATACAATCCATGTGCACTGGAAAGGAACAGCAGAAGCTATACTGGCCATGTGTTCCCAATATTATGACATTACAGGAATTGTGAAAACTATGGATTTTGATGCAAGAGAGAAACTATGTCAGATAGTTCAAGCAATGGAAATTGATGGACTTCAATGCATTGCTTTCGCACATAAGGAAACTTCACAAGATCTTGATCAAGATGGACTATCTAACCAAGTGCTTGAAGATAGTTGCTTGACCTTTATAGGCCTTGTTGGTGTAACGGTTCCATGTCAGCGTGGGATTAGAAAAGCTATAGCAGATTTCCAATATGCCGGAGTGAATATCAAAATGCTAACAAGAGATGATGCCTTAATTGCAAGAGCTATAGCAACTGAATGTGGCATACTCCAACCTGACCAGTGCACAGAGAGTATTGTAGTAGGTGAAGAATTTCAGAATTACACACAAGAGGAGAGAATGGCAAAGGTTGATAGAATTTGTGTGGTCGTAAATGCCTCTCCACTAGACATGCTTCTAATGGTACAATGTCTGAAAGAAAAAGGCCATGTAGTGGCAGTTATTAGTAATGACACATCAGATGCAGCAGCTCTGAGGCAAGCTGACGTAGGGATCTCTGTGGGGCCTCAAGCCACCGATGCAGCCAAAGAGAGCTCTGACATAGTTATACTGGATGATGATTTTATTTCTGCTGTCGATGTTTTGAAATGGGGAAGAACCATGCTTAACTGCATCCAGACTTTTGTTCAGTTTCAGCTCACAGTGAGCATCACAACACTAGTGATTAATTTTGTGACAGCTGTTTCAACCAGTGAACCACCTACAATAAAAATTGTGGCATCCATCTCATCTGGGGAAGTCCCATTTGCAGCACTACAGTTGTTATGGATGAAGCTAATTATAGGAACATTGGCTGCTTTGGCTCTCTCTACCGGGCAGCCCTCTGAGAAACTTATGAAGCACCCTGTGAATCGAGAACCTTTTATTACCAACATCATGTGGAGGAACATATTAGCCCTAGCTATATATCATATAGCTATCCTGTTGACGATACAATTCAAAGGCAAAGCAATCTTCCATGTGAATGACAAGGTAAAGGACACCCTGATGTTCAATACATTTGTTCTTTGCCAAGTTTTTAACAAATTTAATGCAAGAGAGCTGAAAAGGAAAAACATTTTGAAAGGGATACACAAGAACAAATTGTTTCTGGGCATCACAGGTGCAATTATCATTCTTCAAGTTATGATGGTTGAATTTCTAGAGAGATTTGCAGGTACAGAGAGATTAAACTGGGGGCAATGGGGTGCTAGCATTGGAATCGCAGCTTTGTCATGGCCAGTGGCTTGGTATGTGAAATGCATACCTGTCCCAAACAAACCATTTTTCAATTATCTGAAGTGGAAGATTTAAGGGTGTACATCTTAGGGTCTGTTTAAGGGTGTAGTGGGAATTCCTTCCTTATAATATCTAATGTTAGTTCTCCTTCTGTGCAGAATAAGATATGAATGTTGTATCAAATGTACAGTTTTTTTTTTTTTTTTTTTTTGCGCCTTTTCAACCTAGGAGGGAGAGTTTCAGTTTTTGCCATTGTACTGTTCAACCCATTGCCCCCAGGGAGAGTTTCAACCCTCGGCATTAAATGTACAGTTCGATGAATGCAACTTGGTTTCCTTATATTTGGGACAGCTTTTTTCTACAATATATATGAGATGGGTGACGAGAAACAAGATCATATATAAACTAAAATTAGACACAAAAAGACGTCGTAAAAGATAGATAACTACATATATATATAGTACAGTCCTTTGAGCTAAAATGAAGACTAACTGCCAAAAACAATTGCTACGTACCCATATGGACTAAATCACAAATCAATACCAAAAACAAAAACAACTTAATCCATAAATGAACCAAACTAATTACTGCATAATTTCAAAAAAAATTAGTGGCAAATTAGAGCCAGAGGAAAAAATGTTACAGTGGTTGATGTTTATAAGCAACTGACCTGCTTTCATAAAGCACTGACTTTAAAGCTGAAAATAGAAGAGAATGAGCACGAAAGATCGTCCCTTCTGTTAACCATCTCTGCCTGAAGATAATGTAGGGAAGAAGAGTCAATTCTTTTATCAGGCTTAAAGCGGACTCGCGTTGACCTTCAAATTAAGGTCTGCACCGCATTCAAACTACGACGTTTGTAACTGTGAAGTTTAAATTTCCGGTACAATTTTGAGCGGTGGCCCGTAATAACATTTTCGCTTGCGAGTCTCAACTCGCACAAAGGCCGAAGGCCCGAAGCAGACCCGAAAGAGTGCAGACCCGACCACTGGTAGCAAGCCCTTATTATTAAGGCTCCTTTTATTTACAAAAAATATTCTTTTAAAAAATATTTTTTTTTATTTTTCAGTGTTTAAATTATTTAAGAAAAATAAGTTAAAGAAAAATAATATTCCAGTTAAAAGAAAATTACTTCAAAATAAGGGGAAATAATTTCTCATTTTAATGATGGAAAAATATTTTCCAATACTTTTTCTTCTTGTTTATTGTTTTCCATTTTATTTTTAATATATTCACTCCTCATTTATGGTTTTTTTTAGTATTGCAATCAAATATAAAAAAATATTTTCTTTAGAAAATATTTTGTCATTGGAAAATAGATAAAATATTTTTCACAAACAAATAGAGTCTAAGTTTAAAATGTATCTATCTAAATATAATAAAATTCAACTCCAATTACAATTGGTGGTTTATTTTTAAGTCATATAATATTAAAGAAAATTAAGAATTTATTGGTAAATTATTTTTTATATAATTCCCTTTTCAAAGTTTTTTTTTTTTAAAAACACTATTTTGGTATCTTAAAAAAAATTATTTTGGTTTTATTATATTGTATATTGTATTTATCTCACTTGTATTATTTACGAACTTTATCTCTTTCTTTTCCTCATCATTTAATTCTAAATTTAGTGGATAATTAATTTAATACCATTATAAATATCCAAATTCAACCGTATAATTTTTTATAATAAATTTTTTATAATTTTTTTTAATTTTTAAATGGTATAAAAAGGAGAAAAGATTGAAAACTTGAGTTCTATATATTTTATTTATTTTATGTCTATATTTTTTTGGACAGTCTCGTTTATTAGTATCCCATAAAATTATATTAATTTTATTATTTTTTTAAATGGTATAAAGAAGAGAAGAGATTGAAAGCTTGAGTTCTATGCATATTATTTGTTTTACGTTTATATTTTTTTAGATAATATCGCTTGTTAGTACTTTTATAGTCACGACTATTAGTCGTTAATGGAAGAAAATTAAATCCTAACTAAAATTATTAGCTGTTCATATTAGCAGGGTAGGGAAATTAAATTCTAAAGGTGGGCCCCACCGTGAGACTATCCAAGAATATAATCCTTGGTGTTGCCACGGATTGAAATGAAATCCCACTGCCTCAACATTAGACCAATCGATCCAGGTGTTATTGGCAAATTTGTATTTTTCATTGATTTATAGGAGCTTAATTCATTATTATCAAACAAATTTTATGCATTTTTAAGTGAATACTAAGCCAAAACAAATATTGGAGGTTTCATTTGATCTCTCCCATGTCTATGGGTTTACTCATCTTAGTTTAGTTTCTAAGTCCAAATTCAACTATTTAAAACTTTTTTTAATCTTTAAAATTTTATGTTCATTATTTATTATTTTAGTATTTTATTTAATTTTTTTGGCCCTTTTCTTGAAACAGTTTTGAATGAATTTTAATAAAATTTTAATTTTGATATTTTGATATTTTTTTAAACCAATGAATTTGATATTTATTTTCTGTTATTTTTTGTAAATCAACAGAAAATAAAAGATTGAATTTTTCTTAAATTCTTTATTGAATTCACAGATTTTCAATTTAATCATTTTATTACAGCTTCCACTACGTGAAAACTCAAAAGAGCAGAAGTGAAAATGAATTAACACGGCAGAGAAACAACCGAGGTCGAGCACGCCATCTCTATGATATAAAGAACAAAATTTTGGATATTCCATAAATATGTTTACCTGAAAGGCCTTTGAAATTAACATGCTCAGCAATCTAATGTGGAAGATGTTGGTATGTCATCAGATTAACTTCAATAAAATTATCAAAAAACAAAAATTACATAAAGAGGGAAAAAAAAAAAAAAACATTTCCCTGATTTTTCTTTTGGACAAATCTAATCTATATCTATATATCTATATGAAGCCAAAGCAAAGAGAATTAAATTTAGAGTACCACATAGGATTGGAAGTCATATAATAAGCCACATGTAATAATCTAAAAAAATTTGAAATATTTTTATTGATATTTTAATTAAGATAGGAATCTATAATTAATTAAAATAAACATTTACAGTGTTAAATTAAAACTCAACTGAAAAGAGTACAATTAATTTATATGGTGTTTGGTAAATGAGCCATAAACGATTAAATTAGTTAAATACATATACTTTCATTAAAACTAAAATTCTATTAAAAAAAGTTTTGAAAAAATCACTATATATCTTCATATATTTTAAATATTATATTTTAACTAATTTAGTTATAGTTTGATAAACTAACTAAAGTAGGATTAAATTAGTTATTTAACTACAACTACGTTTAAGTTTTTTTTAGTAAAATGTTGGGGTTCATAAATCAGAAAACTCACCCGAGCATCTTAATTAGGTTGACACCCTTTTAGCGTTTGCATCATACTTTTAAAGTCCAAAATGAAATTAATAAAAATAAAAGTTATGAAGTTTACATAGTAGAGAAACAAGCCTTGCAAAAACTAACAAAACCTATAACAAGGTTGTTGACAAAAGCCATTTGAAATAGCTTAATTACAAAAAGAAGGGATCGAGTCCCACCAAATCAAAGAATTTGTAGAAACTCCATGCTTAGCTAACAAGTCCGCAGTTGCATTGCCTTCTCTGTATATATGCGAAACTTGAAATTGCATCTGAGAGATAAAATGTAGACACTAAAACCATCTTTGCATGAGAATCCAAGGAACGTTCCTTACCTTGTTACGGAGATAGTGAACCACAAACATGGAGTTGCACTCCAACCATAAGTAATGCCACCCTTTAACCTAAGCAATCTCAATAGCATATATAACTGCATATAACTAAGTTGTACATGTATGACTAGAAGCAATTCTAAATGCAAACACACCCTTAGGCAGACCAGTAATTGTTCGAAAAACACCTCTAGCACCCGCAACATCTTGAAGCTAAGGGTAGAGCCATTTGTGTTCACCTTCATCCAATTACAAGGAGGAGGCTTCCAAGAAACTCTGATTATTCAAGAAGCATGCCTTGATATTCCACTTACACCAAGAAGGGAAAGAATGTGTAACTCATTAATTGAATTAAACATACTACTAATTCTGAAAAAATTCGTAGCTCTAATTACAATCGAAGAGCAACATGAATATTTAGAATATGATTGTCACGACCCAAAACAGGGGTCATGACCGGCGCTAGGGAACGGGAATTCTTTCGAATCCGAAACCCGTAGCAAACCTAAAAATAAAATAAAACATGCAATAATAAAAATAATAATATTATATATATGTGCAGCGGAAATAAAAATCTTAAATATAATAATAACATTTTCATCACTGGATTTAAATCAAATCTCATATATTTAAATCTTTCAGTACAAATCCAGTTTCAATATAATACATTACAACAACTCTTTAAATAAAATACATGAAATCCCACACTTTAATTCACAACTACTGCAGTGTCTAGATAAAATAAATAAGACTCAAGTAAATAATTTACACAAAGAAGCCGGGTCGAAAGAAATCCGGCATATCGACCTGCTACTGAGGTCTGAAGATGTTGACTCTCCTGAAAAATAGTCAACGGAGGGGAGTCAGACCTCACTGAGTGAATTACTATAATATATATACATACACACTAAATGACAATGCATACAACCAACAGTATATATATAATATGTATATATACAGGCAAATTCACACAGATGCAGTAAAAATCATTTATATATATTTTATTGAAAATCATCTTTTATGAAGGATCACATAGAACCCTAGAATATCGCAACCTCAGAAATAGTGTTAGACAACACTCTAGCCACACAGGCTCACTTATTCCAAATATATCCACTTAATCCATTTAGACAGTAGACTGGCCCCGAGACACTAAGTCAACCGAGCTCCAGCAATCTGACTGTCAATGTGATTGGCCCCGAGACACTTAGTCAACCGAGCTCTAGCAATCACACCCAAAACATATCTCACACATATCAATAATCACATCAAATCAATATCCACAAATAAGTTAGTATTATAGCCTAAATACTATAGGCATACCGGTACGTACTCGGTCCTAGTGCTGCCCACTAGGTAGCACGTTCTATCGATATCCTTCATTAATAAATGTAAAACATTCATTCACAATTAAATGATGCATGAATTTAATTGAAATAACAATATAAACCATATATATACCGAAAATATACCAAAAGTAAACCAGGTATATTTCGAGAATATATATGTCAAATGAATTCAATCAAATTATAACTTAAGCTAGAAATATATTTAAAAACATTTTAAATATATTTTATTTACAAAACATGTATATAATTTAATATATACCAAAAATATACTTAAATACAAATCACATTTTTTATGCATATTTAATCAAAATAAAACATATATTTCTAAATCATGCATCCTAAGCATATATATATAGTATAGTAACTCACCTAGTGCGCTCCACGAGATGGGTCCGACGGGCCTGGTCCACTAGCCCTCGGTCTCGGCGCAACTAAACAAAAAATAAATAACCGACATCATAATAAACCTAATAAAAATCCTAGAATTCGATCTAGAGTATTATACATAGAATCGATATCAGGGTTCGACTGGATATCACGTTTTACGAGAATTCTATCAAAAATTCGGCAGAACCTCCCCTGTAAAATGGACATCTCTCTACTCAAAAGAGTAGAGCCGACCCTGCAAAGAAATACACTTCGAGAAACAAGCTCAACACAATCAAAATCCCACGGTCGGACTCCAACTACAGTCCACCGACCGGGGTCCATAAACACAGAATAATTCTAGATATACCAAAAATATCCTTATAGCATAGAAATACATTTCACAAATAGAAATTACATAATTAACCTTTAAACACTATAAAAATCGATAAAAACTCATTTTATTTGAAAAACCGTATATTATATACATAATTGAAAATAATTCTCGAAAAATAGTTTTAATTAGTTAAAAATATCAAATAATTTATAGAAATCATTTTTATACCTTAAATAACTATTAAAACCAATTAAATTACATTTTTAGCCAATTTAGGGTAAAATTACCAAAATACCCTTATATATATAAATATACTTATATTACTTCAAAAATTCACCAAAAATTATACAATTATCCAAAATTAATTTTCTCAACATATTTATCAATAATATTAATAATTAAACTCAATTAACCAATTATATTCAAATAAAAACACATTTAACCTAATTTTCCCAAAATTCCATAAACTTCAATAATTCAAAATAAATACTTAGAAATTCATAAAAATTCCAAATAAATTCCTATAATTCATTTAAACACCTAATTTAACCATAAACCCCAATTTCATAATTTAAATAATTAATTTCCAAAAATTAGGAAATAATATTAAAATATTCAAAAATACCCAAAAATCCAAAAATTCCACAAAAATTCATACATGTAGATTGAGCTACTAGGAAAAACATTTTTGAAGGGATTTTTCATGAATCAACCAATTCGAAGCTCAAAAAAATCAAAAACCCTAATGTGACCAAAATTGAAAATTCAAAACCTAAGCAATTCTAGACCATTTTAGCTTAAACCAAAGCTAGAATCACACTCACCGGAGCTCAAGGAGAAGAAAGAGACCGGCGGTGTCGAAAACGGTGGCCGGAAGAGGGAGAACGGCGTGAAGCTCGACTTTCGGCTTCTCCGGCCAAAAATGGCTTCCAAGCGCCGGAAATGGCTACCACAGGCGACGGAAAAGGTTAGGGAAGGTGGTGGCACACCGGACGGCACACCAACGGTGAGAAATCGGCACGGCAGGCGTCCGGACGGCGAAGGGAAAATGATCGGGGAAGAAGGAGGCTCGGGGGCAAAATGGTAATTTTCCAATTTTGTTGATTTTTGATGTGTTATATGTATATATATATACTTTATACTATATATTAAAATAATATTAAATTACACACATTAAATATACACCACATACATAAAATTTTAATATTTTAATAATTTATACTAAATAAAAATAATTAAATAACAATAAAACTAATAAATAATTAATAAAATATTAGGGTAATACTAAACCCTAATTAAATAAATAATTATATGTATACACGGTGTTTAATATTTTAAAAATACGTATGAGTTCATACAAGTCCGAAAATACATTTAAAATAATTAATAATAAATTATTTACGTGAAAATTTCCTCGAAAATGCAAGTCCTGAGAAAATTTTACGTAAAGTACTGTAAATAAGACACAGTAATTAAAATAGGTTTTAAATACATATCAACTCGTGAAAATATCGTAATATATATTCAAAAATTATTAACATTGCATATCCCGGTACAGTGTAAAAATATTTTTAAAAAACACGGGATATTACAGTTTCCCCCCCTTACAAGAATTCGTCCCCGAATTCCAAAAAGAAAAGATTACAGAATCAGGAAGGAAAGAGATACGGGTAAGAAGCTCACATCTCAGCTTCAGTCTCCCATGTATGCTCCTTGACTCTATCGCTACGCCACAGAACCTTGACCATCGGAATCTGCTTCGAACGCAACTGTCGAACTTGAAAATCTACGATCGCCACAGGTTCTTCCACAAACGTCAAATCTTCACTCACTTCTACACTGTCAGGTTGCAACACGTGTGAAGGATCTGAGATATACTTTCTCAACATCGAGATATGAAATACTGGATGCACCTGTGACATACTCGGAGGCAAATCCAACCGATATGCAACAGTGTCAACTCTCTCCAGAATCTCAAACGGTCCAATATATCTCGGTGTTAACTTACCCTTCTTGCCAAATCTCATCACACCCTTCATCGGAGATACCTTCAGAAAAACAAAATCTCCAACCTGAAACTCCACATCTCTGCGCCTAGGATCCGCATAACTCTTCTGTCTGCTAACTGCGGTCTCTAATCTTCGCTTAATCACGGTGACTTTCTCTGCAGCATCCTGAACCATCTCTGGTCCCGTCAAAGCTCTCTCACCAATCTCATCCCAACTCAGAGGGGATCTACACTTCCTTCCATACAACGCCTCATACGGTGCCATGCCAATACTGCTATGGTAGCTGTTATTTTATGCAAACTTAACAAGCGACAAGTGATCATCCCAACTACCTCCCAAATCCAGAACACACATCCTCAACATATCTTTCAGTGTCTGGATCGTCCTCTCAGACTGACCATCTGTCTGAGGATGAAAAGCAGTACTGAAATCCAACCTAGTGCCCATCGCTTCCTGTAACTTTTGCCAAAAATGAGAAGTAAACACTGAACCTCTATCTGACACAATGGACACAGGTACCCCATGAAGGCACACAATATGCTTCACATACAACTTTGCCAATCTAGCAACTGAATATGTGGCTTTCACAGGCAAGAAATGTGTAGACTTCGTCAACCTGTCTACAATCACCCAGATGGAATCGTATCCATCCTTAGAACGAGGTAAACCGACCACAAAATCCATAGCTATCCTTTCCCACTTCCACTCGGGAATAGGAAGAGGCTGAAGCTTCCCAGAAGGCTTCTGATGTTCGACTTTCACTTGCTGACACGTCAAGCACTTAGCAACATAATCAGCGACATCCTTCTTCAATCCATCCCACCAGTATAGATCTCTGATACTGTGGTACATCTTAGTAATGCCTGGATGAACGTTGTAGGCTATAGAATGTGCTTCCTCTAAAATCTCCTTTCTCAAATCATCCACATCAGGAACACATAGTCTACCACTAATCCACAACACACCATCCTCATCAAGTGTGAAATCAGTGAACTTCCCTGCTCGGACATTCTCTGCAAGCTCTTTTAGAATATGATCTCGGCTCTGAGCTGCTTTAATCCTATCCCTCAATACAGATCATACTTTAAACTGAGATAGCAGTCCACCTGATCTACTAATCTTCATCATCAGACCTTGATCCACCAACAGATGCAACTCCTGGATCAATGGTCTCCTCTCAACACCGATGTGAGCAAGACTACCTAAGGACTTCCTACTCAAGGCATCTGCTACCACATTAGCTTTACCCGGATGATATAGAATCTCACAGTCGTAATCCTTCAACAGTTCCAACCATCTCCTCTGCCTCAAATTCAGATCTCGCTGCTAAAAAATGTACTTAAGGCTCTTGTGATCAGTAAATATCTCACAAGTCACCCCGTACAGATAATGTCTCCAAATCTTCAAAGCAAAGATCACTGCAGCCATCTCAAGATCATGTGTGGGATAGTTCTGCTCATGCTTCTTCAACTGCCTCAAAGCATAGGCTATCACCCTTCCATTTTGCATCAACACACAACCAAGACCAATTCTAGATGCATCACAGTAAACTGTGAACTCATCCACACTATTAGGCAAAGCTAATACTGGCGTTGTGGTCAATTTCTCCTTTAACAACTGAAAACTATTCTCACAAGCTTCTGACCACTCGAATCTAACATTCTTCTGAGTCAAGCGAGTCATAGGGGCTGCTATCTTGGAAAAATCCTGCACAAACCGCCTATAATACCCGACTAAACCCAGAAAACTCTGAATCTTTATAACAGAAGTAGGTCTAGGCCACTCAGATACTGCCTCAATCTTCTATGGATCAACCTGAATACCTTCTTTAGACACTACATGTCCAAGAAAAGAAACACTCTCCATCCAAAAATCACACTTCGAGAATTTAGCATAAAGCTGATGATCTCTCAGTGTCTGTAGTACAATCCTCAAGTGATATACATGCTCTTCCATACTCCTCGAATAAACTAGTATATCATCAATGAAGACTATTATAAACTGATCCACATACGGTCTGAATACCCTATTCATCAGGTCCATAAAAGCTGTTGGTGCATTAGTCAAACCAAAAGACATCACCAAAAACTCATAATGGCCATATCGCGTGCGGAACGCTGTCTTAGTAATATCATATTCACTACTCCGCAACTGATGATAACCCGACCTCAAGTCAACCTTAGAAAAGAACTGTGCACCCTGTAGCTGGTCAAACAAATCATCTATCCTCGGGAGAGGATACTTGTTCTTCACTGTCACCTTATTCAATTCTCTGTAGTCAATGCACAGTCTCAGGGTACCATCCTTCTTCTTCGCAAATAAGACTGGTGCACCCCAAGGAGAAACACTAGGCCTAATGAAACCTTTATCCAACAACTCTTGCAACTGTTCCTTCAACTCTTTCAACTCTACAGGAGCCATTCTGTAGGGTGGCATAGATATAGGAGTAGTACCTGGAACCATATCTATACAGAACTCAATCTCTCTGTGAGGTGGTAAACCTGGCAACTCCTTGGGAAAAACATCAGGAAACTCACAAACAACAGGAACATCTGTGAGTGACAACTTCTCCACTGAAGTATCCCTGACCAATGCCAAATATCCCTGACAACCTTTCCTCAATAACTTCCTAGCCATAATAGCAGAAATAGGATTCTGAGGTGCTGAACTCCTATCACCCACAAACTTAAATTCTACTTCACCAGGAATTCTGAAAGTCACCTCTTTATTCCTGCAATCTACCACGGCATAGTGCTGAGATAACCAATCCATTCCCAGAATAACATCAAACTCCATCACATCCAATAAAATAAAATCAGCGAGTAATTCTCTATCTCCCACGAGAACTGGACAACCAGAAAGAATAATATCGGCGTCCAAAGAATCGCTCAGAGGAGTGGTAATAGACAAAGGAAAAGCCATCCTCAAAGCTTGCCAACAAGATTTAGAAGCAAAAACGGGAGAAACAAATGAATGCATGGTACCCAGATCAAACAAAACCCAAGCGTCCAGGTAACAAACAGAAACAATACCTGCCACGACTGCATTAGATGCCTGAGCATCCTGCTGAGTGAGATGGAAGACTCTGGCCTGACCTCGACCTCCTGCTGACTGGTAGAAGCCTGGCCAACACCTCTGGCACCTCCCCTAGTACCTCTACCACGACTCTGCTGTGGAACAAATTGAGTGGAACTCTGATGCTGAACTGGTGGTAACTGAAATGGCACGGGTGCAGCACTAGCAATCGACTGCTGTGGGAATCGCGAAATCTGCTGTTGTTGATACCCGGAATAAGGACACGATCTGGCAAAATGTCATGTCTGCCCGCATCTGAAGCATGTCAGTGGTGTCAGATAACATGGTCCCTGATGGACTCTACCACAAGTCTGACAAACGTTGGTCGCTGATCCAGAACTACGACCACTACTGCTACTCGAAGCACCTGATCCAAATCTGAATGATCTACGCTGACCTCCACGGCCATGTCTACTACTCTGATGCACTCGCTGCTGCTGTCTCTGACTCTACTGAGTCGGACCTCACTGTTGACTACTCAATCCAACATAAAAACTCGAATACGGAGTAGCTTGCAATCCGCTCGACTGAACTCCTAGTTGGTAATAATCAGGCATCGCTCCCTGCCTAACAAATCTCAGCTCAATCTCCTTAGCTAGCTCAATCACAGACTCGAGAGTAAGGCCTATTGTAGGCATACCAGCAAAAGCATAACCCAAACCAATAACGTATGTAGTGATCGTGAAATACTGATCTCGCATCAAATCCTCAGCATATCTACCCAGACGAAGAAACTCTCGGGTATACTCCTCTACAGATCGATCTCCATGAGAAATACTGATCAAACGAAGATGATAACTCAAACAAAGTGGCTCTGGACAAAATCTCCTAATAAACCGCTCTCGAAACTGAGCCCACATCATCGTCATCATGTAAGGCTGGATCATCTAAATGAACCAATCTAAGGCTGGTCCCTCAACAGACAACTCGACGATCATGATCCGCTGGTACTCGGTATGAGCAGTCTGAGTCCTAGTCTCAATCGCATGCAGAAAATCTAATGGATCGGAAGTACCATCGAAAGAAATCCTGCCAACTCGGGCATAGAACAAAGCTGCCTCAGGGTCAGACATACCCTGCTGATAGGCAGGCTGAACAGGCTGAACAACTGGAGGAACAGGAACATCAAACTCAGGCTCAACAGGCTCCTCGTCCTGTAACTCTCTCTGCCTACGGCGACCTGCCGCTCCTCGAGGTCTACCTCTGCCACGACCTCTACGTCTAACTGGCTGCTCAGGAGGTAAAACCTCATCCTGAAAAGACTCATCATCCTCGGCCTCAACGACCGGTGGAGCGACACGCACTCGCCTCCTCATACTGAAAAGACAAACGGAAAGATTCATACAAAACAAACAACGGAGGAATAACGCTGAAAACTAAGCAAGGAATACTTATCAAGACATACTCAAACCTAATACACTGCAGTAGTTCAACAGAAAACACAACTCTGAAAACTAGGGCCACAACTCACAAAACTAAGCCCTGACATAGAACTCCGCTCTGATACCAACTTTGTCACGACCCAAAACAGGGGCCATGACCGGCGCTAGGGAACGGGAATTCTTTCGAATCCGAAACCCGTAGCAAGCCTAAAAATAAAATAAAACATGCAATAATAACAATAACAATATTATATATATGTGTAGCAGAAATAAAAATCTTAAATATAATAATAACATTTTCATCACTGGATTTAAATCAAATCTCATATATTTAAATCTTTCAGTACAAATCCAGTTTCAATATAATACATTACAACATCTCTTTAAATAAAATACATGAAATCCCACACTTTAATTTACAACTACTGCAGTGTCTAGATAAAATAAATAAGACTCAAGTAAATAATTTACACAAAGAAGCCGGGTCGAAAGAAATCCAGCATATCGACCTGCTACTGAGGTCTGAAGATGTTGACTCTCCTGAAAAATAGTCAACGGAGGGGAGTCAGACCTCACTGAGTGAATTACTACAATATATATACATACACACTAAATGACAATGCATACAACCAACAGTATATATATAATATGTATATATACAGGTAAATTCACACAGATGCAGTAAAAATCATTTATATATATTTTATTGAAAATCATCTTTTATGAAGGATCACATAGAACCCTAGAATATCGCAACCTCAGAAATAGTGTTAGACAACACTCTAGCCACACAGGCTCACTTATTCCAAATATATCCACTTAATCCATTTAGACAGTAGACTGGCCCCGAGACACTAAGTCAACCGAGCTCCAGCAATCTGACTGCCAATGTGATTGGCCCCGAGACACTTGGTCAACCGAGCTCCAGCAATCACACCCAAAACATATCTCACACATATCAATAATCACATCAAATCAATATCCACAAATAAGTTAGTATTATAGCCTAAATACTATAGGCATACCGGTACGTACTCGGTCCTAGTGCTGCCCACTAGGTAGCACGTTCTATCGATATCCTTCATTAATAAATGTAAAACATTCATTCACAATTAAATGATGCATGAATTTAATTGAAATAACAATATAAACCATATATATACCGAAAATATACCAAAAGTAAACCAGGTATATTTCGAGAATATATATGTCAAATGAATTCAATCAAATTATAACTTAAGCTAGAAATATATTTAAAAACATTTTAAATATATTTTATTTACAAAACATGTATATAATTTAATATATACCAAAAATATACTTAAATACAAATCACATTTTTTATGCATATTTAATCAAAATAAAACATATATTTCTAAATCATGCATCCTAAGCATATATATATAGTATAGTAACTCACCTAGTGCGCTCCACGAGATGGGTCCGACGGGCCTGGTCCACTAGCCCTCGGTCTCGGCGCAACTAAACAAAAAATAAATAACCGACATCAGAATAAACCTAATAAAAATCCTAGAATTCGATCTAGAGTATTATACATAGAATCGATATCAGGGTTCGACTGGACATCACGTTTTACGAGAATTCTATCGAAAATTCGGCAGAACCTCCCCTGTAAAATGGACATCTCTCTACTCAAAAGAGTAGAGCCGACCCTGCAAAGAAATACACTTCGAGAAACAAGCTCAACACAATCAAAATCCCACGGTCGGACTCCAACTACAGTCCACCGACCGGGGTCCATAAACACAGAATAATTCCAGATATACCAAAAATATCCTTATAGCATAGAAATACATTTCACAAATAGAAATTACATAATTAACCTTTAAACACTATAAAAATCGATAAAAACTCATTTTATTTGAAAAACCGTATATTATATACATAATTGAAAATAATTCTCGAAAAATAGTTCTAATTAGTTAAAAATATCAAATAATTTATAGAAATCATTTTTATACCTTAAATAACTATTAAAACCAATTAAATTACATTTTTAGCCAATTTAGGGTAAAATTACCAAAATACCCTTATATATATAAATATACTTAAATTACTTCAAAAATTCACCAAAAATTATACAATTATCCAAAATTAATTTTCTCAACATATTTATCAATAATATTAATAATTAAACTCAATTAACCAATTATATTCAAATAAAAACACATTTAACCTAATTTTCCCAAAATTCCATAAACTTCAATAATTCAAAATAAATACTTAGAAATTCATAAAAATTCCAAATAAATTCCTATAATTCATTTAAACACCTAATTTAACCATAAACCCCAATTTCATAATTTAAATAATTAATTTCCAAAAATTAGGAAATAATATTAAAATATTCAAAAATACCCAAAAATCCAAAAATTCCACAAAAATTCATACATGTAGATTGAGCTACTAGGAAAAACATTTTTGAAGGGAGTTTTCATGAATCAACCAATTCGAAGCTCAAAAAAATCAAAAACCCTAATGTGACCGAAATTGAAAATTCGAAACCTAAGCAATTCTAGACCATTTTAGCTCAAACCAAAGCTAGAATCACACTCACCGGAGCTCAAGGAGAAGAAAGAGACTGGCGATGTCGAAAACGATGGCCGGAAGAGGGAGAACGGCGTGAAGCTCGACTTTCGGCTTCTCCGGCCAAAAATGGCTTCCAGGTGCCGGAAATGGCTACCACAGGCGGCGGAAAAGGTTGGGGAAGGTGGTGGCACACCGGACGGCACACCAACGGCGAGAAATCGGCACGACAGGCATCCGGACGGCGAAGGGAAAATGATCGGGGAAGAAGGAGGCTCGGGGGCAAAATGGTAATTTTCCAATTTTTTTGATTTTTGATGTGTTATATGTATATATATATACTTTATACTATATATTAAAATAATATTAAATTACACACATTAAATATACATCACATACATAAAATTTTAATATTTTAATAATTTATACTAAATAAAAATAATTAAATAACAATAAAACTAATAAATAATTAATAAAATATTAGGGTAATACTAAACCCTAATTAAATAAATAATTATATGTATACACGGTGTTTAATATTTTAAAAATACGTATGAGTTCATACAAGTCCGAAAATACATTTAAAATAATTAATAATAAATTATTTACGTGAAAATTTCCCCGAAAATGCAAGTCCCGAAAAAATTTTACGTAAAGTACTGTAAATAAGACACAGTAATTAAAATAGGTTTTAAATACATATCAACTCGTGAAAATATCGTAATATATATTCAAAAATTATTAACACTGCATATCCCGGTACAGTGTAAAAATATTTTAAAAAAACACGAGATATTACAATGATCATAAAAATTGGCTGTATTTCACAATCTCCAAATCACCAAAATGCAATTAACAATCACAGCACACCAAAATGGAGTAACTTGAGTGTTGAAATGATGGCATATGGCAGAACTAAAAAGATCTTGCAAACTAGCAGATGTGTCCAAGCTTTTACCAAACAACATAGCGATCAATTTCCATAAAGAAATAGCAAAAGGGCAATGTACAAATAAGTGAAAAACATCCTTATTGTCTTTTAGCAAAGAGGACATTGAGAGGCTAAAAAAATATTTTCTTCACAAATTATTGTCAATGCGTAAATATCCAGTAATGGCTCTCTAACAAATTAAAGAATGGGATGGAGGCAAGAACTCTTTCCATATAAATGAGTACTAAGGAAGTGACTGACCTTTCCTTCTCAAATGATTATACACTTTTTTCAACTAAAAGAGTGCCATCCAAAGCAAGAGTCTAAACACATAAATCTATGTCATTATTAATAGGCTGAACCATACTAATATTAAAAGCAACCATTGAATTATCAAGCTGAGGAAGCTACCATACACCATTCATTAAGAAGTGAGATATTGAATCCTAAAGGCATTTTTTAGTATAAGAAGAAATGCCAAGCTAAGTAGCTACGGTGGGGGTTATCCACTCATCCATCCAGAAGTTTAATTTTGAAGAAGCACCAATAAACCATTTAATCTCAAATCTCACATTATTGTAAAGATGCTTGATAGAGGACTAAATGGAAGAGCAGAAATATATTTCCCTGAGAGTACCTGAGTGGTTTAGGAATCGAAGTCTAAGAATAGACATGGGATAATCATGGCCAACAATTACTTTCCAAGCTGTCTTACTTATCATAACTTCATTAAGGCATCTAAGATTCTTAATATTAAGTCCACCTTCTTTAATTGGGAGGCAACAAATGCTCCAAGGAACAATCATAAGCTTCCTCTCATCAACTGTGCCTGACTAAATAAAATTTTGCATACACTTTTCTATATAAGAAATTAATGACTACGACCAACCATATATGGCAAAAGAGTGAAGAAATGAGCTGGTGATCACCTATTAAATAAGAACCAACTGTCCTGCCATTGATAAAGATTTTCCTTTCCACTTAGAGAATTTGCAACATATTTTATCAGTAATTGGCTTTAACCATGTCTTTTTGGGCACCCACAAATAATCAAACACCCAAATAAATAAAAGGAAGAAAACCCCTTTTCGTGTCTAGAACTTGGTGAAGTCTTTGAATATGCTGTAAAGAAATAGTTGACCCATAATAAATTTTTGATTTGTTCTAGTTAACAAATTGCCTTGAAAGACTTCCATAAAGGTTAAAAGTGCCATTAATTTCTCTTAAATTGCGCATAGAAGCTTTCCCAAACACCAAGACATCATCAACATAAAGAAAACATGTGGGAGAAGAGAACCTACTAGTATGAAACATCAGCATAATCTTACTGTAGACACCCAATTTCGGGATGACGTGTTATGGATGCAATAAAAGACTCCAGTGATGAAAATTTCTTCGACACTTAATCTTTAAAATTTCTAAGGGTTTAAATGTAGCTTTTAAAGAAAGGATTTAATGTTTTTAAGGACTATATTATAAGGTTTTTTTAGAACCTAATTGTAAAATTTAAATTCTTCTAGGGGCCTTTTTGTAATTAAAAGTTAAAAAAAGTAGGAATTCCATAATTCCGATCGGAATTACACAATCCCGATCAGAATTGAATTTTTTCGTCTCTATTTCCTATTTTTAATTCAGTTTTAATTGCTTTAAAATTCCTAATTAATGCAGTCCTAACTGGTTTAAATTTCCTAAATATAATTTTAAGTATTAATCTTATATTTTAGGAATTAGAATCACACTAGGATTGGGGCTAGCCTTCCTAGTTCCACTACATAAAAAGGGGGAGAGATGGTGAAAAGAGAAAAAAGAGAAAGAGAAGAAAAAGGAGGAAGAAGGAAACGTGATTTTCTTTTAAATTTTTTACAAAAATTCCTTTTATTTAACAATTAATTCAAGATTCATGGAGAATTTTTGAAGGGTAAGATTCAAAGATTTATCAAAAATGATGAACTACCAATCTGAGGAGTACCATAAATCAGTCATAATCATATCGTCTTCTTCCTATTCTTTATTTATTTATTTGTTTGTTTATTTTTTTTATATTATTATTTTTTGTTATTATTCTTTCAAGTTATTATTATAATTTGTTCATTAATCATTATTTTATCTTATTTTTGTGATGATTATAGAGGAAAACGCATGGTGATCATGTAGGGGATAAATTCATAAGAAGTTCATAGAAGACTATGAATAAAGCCTTGTAGAGATTTAGTTTCTAGGGTTTTATTTTTATTTTTATTGTCTTTATGTTTATTTTATTCTTTATTTTTATTTTATTAATTATTTTATGAATTAATGTAATAGCCCCGATAGTGAGAGTAATGAAATTATGTGTGTGGTTGCATGTTTATTTTGGTTGAATTTGTTAGTAAAATTAGGTTTCAATTAGGTAATTATTTAAAATCAATGGAAGAAGTAGATTAATTCAAGTTGCATATTAATAAAATTAGGGTTTTAGTAAGGATTAATTTAATTATTTGTTTGATCTTATTTAATTTTTTTTTTATGTTTTTATTTATTTTTGGGTTTATTTATTATTTTTGTGTGTTTTGGGCCTCAAGCCCACTTTAGGTCTTGATTTATTTATTTAAGTCCATCTCACTTAATAATTAATTAGATTTCAGGTTAGAATTATCCTTAGGCCCATTTAGTCAATTAGACATAGGCCAACCTAATTTAATTTAATTAATTTAGACTTAGCCCACTTAATTAAAGCTTTTTTTCATAACTTATAGATTTAAGATAACCTTAGAATTAAAATATGTAGAATTAGGCCCACTAATTTAAATATTCCATAATTTGTAGATTTAAGCTCATATTTAGAATTAAAATTAGTAGACTTAGGTTCATTTAATTAAAATCAAAAGGAATTAGGTCTTTAGGTTCACTTACAAATTAAAACATGTAGATTTAACTCATTTATTTAAAATCCATGTAGATTAGACTAACTTAGGGATTATGTGATTTATTGAATGCATTATTTACTTGTATATTTCATGAATAGTTTGCCTTGGAGTTGACTGTTTTTGGGTTTATATGAAATTACATGTAAATAGAGAATAAGATAATAATTCATAAAGTAATTCTAAATGAACACAAGACTGAAAGAAGTTGGTATTCCATATTCAGAATCTCCTAGTTGTGGTGCTAGCTTTCTTTTAGGAAATCGAGTACCACCTTTTCGATTTGTCCCAGTTATTATCCTGGGTGGCGACTCCTCATCTCCATGTCATGTCTTTGTGATAGTGGTTAGTGTGTTCTCTAGAGCCATAAGCTCAAACAGTGTCGCGGTTGCTAAAATCTTGGACGCGCGCTGAACCCCACCATCTACACTTACCCTAATAAATTTTAAAGAAATCTGTTTGCTAAGAAAATCCTCTATAATATTAAAAAGAAGAGGGGAAAGCGGATCCCCTTAATGAACCCCTCTAGAGCAAACAAAATACCCATGTGCTTTGCCATTAATCATAATGGAAGTCTGGTTGATGAAAATAGAGATAGAATCCAATCTCTAAACTATAAAGAAAATCCAAATGCCTCCAGCACATCCAAAAGGAAATTCCAATCAAGAGTATCAAAGGCTTTTCGAATATCAATTTTCATGGCCATATTACCTCCAAAATAAGATTTATTTAAAATATTAACACCCTCATATGCTCCCATAATGCAATCAGCAATAGATCAATTTTTTAGGAAACTAAATTGATTCCAAGAAATAATTCTTTTAGTAATGGAGCCAAGCCAATCAGTTAAAATTTTGTTGATTATTTTAATACTAAAGTTACTAAGAACAATAGGATGGAATTGCTCTATAGTATTAGCATCAGGCATCTTAGGAATTAAAACCATTAAGTTGGAATTAATTCTAGAAGTTATCACCCTTGTGTTAAAGAAGCTACAAACAATAGCACAAACATCATTTTTAATAACATCCCAATATGTTTTGTAGAAAATAATGGTAAAACCATCTGGTCCATGTGCACTATGGGCATCCATATTGAAAACTGTGTTTCTGATCTCATCAACAAACAGACATTGAACAAGCAATAAGTTATCTGAATCTGTAACTATAGAGGGAACCACTAATTGAATTAACTGAATATTAGAAACCACTGAAGCATCTGCCTTGAAAAGATGTTGATAAAAATCAATAATATGGCGTTCAATAGCAAACTTGTCATTTGTAATGACCTCATCAATCTGCAGATGATGAATTCCTTGCATTGGTTTTTTCTTGCAAAATTGTTGATAAAAGAAAAAGGTATTTCAATCTCTAGCAGATATCCACTTCACTCTACTTTTTTCTTTAAAAAATATCTCCTGTTGATTAAGATAAAATCCATCTGAGCATGGGCATCTAATTCCTATTTATGGAGAGCCTCCAAGAATCCATGAATTGTTATTTGATTTTGAATGTCTTGCAAGAGATTGCTAGTAGTTTGAATATCATCATTCAGTCAGCCAAACACTTCACGATTCCAAATTTTAAAATCTTGGCAAAGACGCTTAAGTTTTACTCCTAAAAGTTATACAAGACGTAGAGTACCTATAGGAACCGCCCAAGAATTGGAAATAAAATCTTTAAGGCAAGGATGAGTTATCCACATTGCTTGAAATCTAAAATTAGCAACAAATTTATCTTTAAAAGCACAATTAAGCAATAATGGAGAATGATCTGAGTGTTGCTGAGGCAAAACTGGACAAAAGATAGCATTCCAACAATCAAAAGAATGTAGATTAGCTAGAGCCCTATTAAGGAGGCTCTCCACTTTATTATCACCATGACACCCATTACTCCAAGTGTAAGGAGAACCTCGAGCTTGAATATTAGAAAGTAAGCAATCATCAATAAAATATATGAATTCTCTGCAAGGACCTACTGCTGGAGTGTTGACCTTAGCAAGTTATTAATCTTGATTTTGATCTTAACAAACTTAATTTTGAGCAACTAATGTGTTTGCTTCAAGTGTATATAATTTAGGAGTAATTTGGAAGTCAAAATAATGATGAACTATCAAAGAAAAATCAATCCTAAAAGTCATCATAAGCACTATCTCGGTTGAACTCATCATAAGGACTAAATTGCATAAAAAGTTATAAATCTTATCATAGTCCTGACTGGGACCAAGGAAGATCAATTTTTGCAAAAAACTCAATTTTTGGCAAAATCGATCTCGATCAAATGTCCTTATTAAGACACTGCTCGGGACATGGTAGTCCCAATCGAGACATTAATATCCTAACCGAGACCAGAGCATAAATTTTAATACAATAACTCATAACAACTATTCAATGCTCATCTCAACTAGGACTGATGATATTCTGATTGGGACCTAACAAAATGCAGCTCAAAAGTCCAAATTTCGTTCAAATGGACTTTGTTTTTGTTGGGAATGAAATTATTGCTTCCAACGACTATAATTGAATTGTTTGAAGATTATTTTGAGGTTAAGAAACTTGTTTATTCATTCTATATTTTCAAGCTTTCAATTAAGCTCTCTAAACTCTTTTAAAATTCATTTTATTGTTGTATACTCTTGTGAGAGTTTGTGAGTATTAGAATAGAAATTGTTATTCTTCTATTTTCTAGGGTTAAGAAAATGGAAAGTGAGATTCTATTCTAAAGTAATTGGTTTAAGTGTTTAACCATTAAAATACTTGGGAATTCAGTTTTAATATGAGCCTTGAAAACACTTATAAATTGGTTTTTTTAGTGAGCCTTGAAAACTTAAGTTGTAAGATTATAAAAGTTAGTCATAAAACTCTTGTGTAATCTCAGTCTTGTAAATAATATTATGCGTGATTGAAAATCCTAACTTGGGGATAAGTTTTGGAAACGTAGTATTGTTGAGAATCCAAACTCCTTAAATTCTTGTGTTCATCATTCTTCTTTCTCAACAGTCTCTTTAATTCTTATTCAAATCACTTTAATTTCTTATTATTATTCGATAGTCATATTCAACCCCCCCCCCTCTAGGTTTCTTTTAATTAATATCAGAGCTTGAATTCTAGGAACTTCATTGCTAGAATACAAGATTATGGGGAGTGAATCTCAAAATATATCTTCACTTAGACCATTCTTTGATGGTAGTGATTATCCTTAGTGGAAGTTCAAAATGGAACTATATCTAGATTATGATTCCACTAGACTTTGGGAAGTTATTCTCAAAGTTTGGCAACCACCAAAAACTATCATTGATGGTGTACAAACTACTCTTTCAAAAAGTGATTGGAGTAATGATTAAAAGGAAGAAAACTATAAAAATAAGAATGCTATGATCATTATACTCTCTTCCATTATAAGAGAATAAGGAGGCAAACTTCAACATTGCATTTTGGCCAAGGAAATGTGAGAGACCTTAAAGAACCATTATGAAGGCAATGTACAAGTAAGAAGTAAGAAGGTTCAACTTCATATGTATGAATATGAACTCTTTAAAATAAAGCCTTAAGAAACAATCACGAAGATGATAAACCATCTCAATGCTCTCCTCACATCTCTCAAGAAACTTGGAAAATATTTCTCCAAAGAAAAAGTGAACAATAAGATTCTAAGAATCCTACCTAAGAAGGATTGGGAATCTCATGTCACTTCAATTGAGGAAGCTCAAGACCACTTTACGCTCTTAACCGATGTGGTTATTGATAAGCTCTTGACATATGAGCTCATAATCAAGCAAAGAGGTGAGGAGCAAGATTAAAAAAAATAAAAGAAAAAGAGCATAAAATTGAAAGTCTCATAAGAAGAAAGTGAAGATGAAAATGTTGAAGATTCTATTGAAAAAGATGGTAATATTTCCATGCTCAGTAGGAACTTCAAGAAGTTTTTGAGAAAGAAAAATTTCTCAAGAACAAAGGACTCTAATAAGAAGTTTGAAGGAGATAGTAAGAAGAGAACCAAAGAATTTACTTGCTATGAATGCAAGAAATTGAGACATATCCAAAGTGAGTGCCCCAAACTCAAATTCAAGAACAAGGGAGCAAAGGATAAGAAAAAGGTCTTCAAAGCTACTTGGGATGACTACTCCAAATCCAAAGAGGAAAAGGAACAACAATAAGTCGCCAATATTTGCTTCATAACTCTTGAAGATGAAAAAGAGGTACCATCTACTTCTAACTCTTCTTGTGATAAATATTATGTTTATAATGAATATGATGATGATGTTAAGAGTTCTATTATGAAAAAACTCTTACTTAAATGCAAAATCTTGCTTTCTAAAAAGAAGCATTATAAGAAACAGTTAAATAGCTTGACCATGGAATTTGAGAAGTTAAAAATTGAATTTTCTAGTCTTGTTAAATCAAATGATAAATTACTAGTGATTTAAAATCTTCTAATTCCTTGGAAGAGCAACTCAAAAAAGCTAGTAATGAAAATTATAAACTTTCTAATGAGGTAGTTGAGCTAAAGAATTCCATATTGAAATTTCAAAAAGGAAAAGAGAGTTTAGATAATTTACTTGACTCTCAAAAATTTCATGAAAATACTCATGGAATTGGATATACTATTGGAATGGCCTCATCTTCATCATCATGATATATTAAATTTATTAAAGCATCATGCAATTCCATTCCCTTTACTTCAAAACCAATTGAGACTCAAGCTTTCAAAGCTAATAAGTCTCTTGTGTCGAATATTAAAAGGAAGTCTCATAAGACCCAATTTTATGTGACATAAAAAGGTAAGACTCAAAATAGAGCACCTCAACCCAAGCATGTTTACATGTACACTATACATAACACTAATAAGCATGTTACACAACACAATGCACCTACATATATTGCACAAACCTATCAAAATACACATTGTCATTGCTAATGTATGTCTCATACTTAATAATAGGAAACATACACCATCACAAAACAAAAGATATGTTCACACACTAAAAAAGCATGTCATCCTAGGAGAAATAAATTTGAAAATTTTATATGTTCATATTGCATGATTAAAGGATATACCAATAATGTGTACTTCTATAGAAGACTACACATGAATTTGCTTCATATGGATTATCTTGAGACTAACCAACCTAGACCAAGAAAGGTTTGGGTTTAAAAGAACACTTAAATTATTTTTGTATAGACATGCTTGAAACCCACAAAAATGAAAAGCAAGTGGTATCTTGATAGTGGATGTTCAAGGTATATAACGAGAGATAATGAATAATTCAACAAGCTTAATGCTAAGGATGGAGGACATGTCACATTCGGAGATAATGCAAAAGGAAAGATTATTAGCATTAGAGAAATAGGTAATCCTCAATCTTTATTTATACATCATGTGTTGTTTATTGATGGTCTTAAACATAATTTGTTAGTATAAGTCAATTATGTGATATGGAAAATAAGGTGACAATCTATCTTAAAAATTTCTTTATTAGTAGACTTAATGAAAACAAAGTAATTTTTAGTGGTGAAAGAGTAGATAATGTTTCTGTTATTGATTTAAATAAGATTGATAATAAAGACATCAAATGCATATCTATTTCCCATGACATATGGACATGGCATAAAAGGTTAGGACATGCAAATTTTAAACTTTTAAATGATTTTTGTAAACATGAACTTGTGATTGATTTACCTAAGCTTGAATTCACAAAGGATAAACCTTGTGATGCTTGCCAAAAGGGAAAACAATCCAAGTCCTCATTTAAGCTCAAAAATCTAGTGTCCACTTATAGACCACTTAAACTTATATATATATGGATTTGTTTGGACTAACTAAAGTTGCAAGTCTCAGTGGAATGCACTATGCATATGTATTGGTTGATGATTACTCTAGATTTACTTGGGTATATTTTTTTCTCATAAGAATGATGCTTTTAAAGCTTTTGAAAATTTTGTTAAAAGAGTTCAAACAAAAAAGGATTTTGTATTTCATGCATTAGAAGTGATCATGGAACCGAATTTGAAAATGAATTCTTCAAAACCTTTTGTAATGAAAATGGTATTTCACTTACATTTTTGTCTCCTACAACTCCTCAACAAAATAGGGTTGTTGAAAGGAAAAATAGAACTTCTATGGAAATGGCTCAAACAATGCTTCATGAGTATAATTTACCTTTATACTTTTGGGCGGAAGTCATTAACACATTTTGTTACATTTAAAACCAAGTTTTCAAAAGACCAATTTTGAACAAAACATCTTATGAGCTATAGAATAATAAAAAAACCTAAAATCTCACATCTAAGAGTATTTAAATACAAGTGCTTTATATTAAACACCAAAGACAATCTTATGAAATTTAATTCCAAAGCCGATGAAGGAATTTTCCTTAACTATTCTACTTCTAGTAAAGCATATAGAGTTTTTAATAAAAGAACTCTAGTAGTTGAAAAGTCAATGCATATTGCATTCGATAAATCAAACTCACTTGATCCTAGAAAGGATGTGTGTAGTGTTGATAATCTTGCAGATGATAATGAAATTATGAAAACTCAAGAAGAAAATGCTAGTAAGCCTTTGGAACTTGAAGGTCCAAGCAAAAAAGATAATGAGGAGAAATCTCAACCTACCTTGAAAGAGGAACTTCTAAAGGATTGGCAATTTAACAAAGCTCATCCTCAAGACCTTATTATAGGTAACACTACAAAAAGGATAACTACTAGATCTAAATTAAATTTTTATAATTAATTTAGCCTTCATTTCTTAAATTAAGCCCAAAAATATTGATGATGCATTGAGTGATGAATTTTGGATCCTTGCTATACAAGAAGAGTTAAATCAATATAAGAGAAACAAGGTTTGGACCTTGGTTCCCAGACCAAAATATCATCCTATTATAGGCACTAAATGGGTGTTTAGAAATAAAATGAATGAACAAGGTATCATAACTAGGAACAAAAATAGACTAGTAGGTTATAATTAAGAGGAAGGTGTAAGTACCCAATTTCAAGATGCATTTATGCATGAATGCGACGAAAGCCTCTATGATGAAAATTTAGTCAAAAATTGACCTCTAGTGTTAAGTTTCACGATTTTAAGGACTAAATTGCAACATTTTTTGGGGTTTAAGTTCAAAAATTGAATTTTGCAAGGGCATATTTGAAAATGTGCATAATGCCGATCGACATTATATAATGTCGATCGGCATTATGTAAGGCTAATCGGCATTACGTATGGTTGACATTCTGTAATGTCGAGGCACTAATTAGGCATAGTGTTCATTTATCCAAGGGTATGTCTCCCAAGACACCCGAGGAAATCGAACAAAAGGCTAAAGTTCCTATGCTTCAGCAATAGGAAGCTTAATGTATGCTATGTTGTGTACTAGGCCCGACATTGCCTATGCTATTAGTGTGACTAGCAGGTTTCAATCCAATCCAAGTTTAGAACACTGGATAGCTGTTAAATCAATCTTTAAGTACTTGAGAAGAACTAAAGATTTAATCTTAACTTATAAAGAGGGTGATTTACAGATTAATGGCTTTACAGATTCTGATTTTCAATCAGACATGGATGATAAAAAGTCTATATTCGAGTTTATTTTTATCTGTAATGGAGGTGCAGTGAGCTGGAAAAGTTCCAAACAAAGTATCACTACTGATTCCACTATAGAAGCCAAGTATATAGCTGCATCAGATGCTACTAAAGAAGCTATTTGGATTAGGAAGTTCGTAATAGAACTACAAGTTGTTCCTTCTATTGAGTTTCCAATTTCTCTCTATTGTGACAACAATGGAGCCATAGCATTGGCAAAGGAACCAAGGTCTCACTAGAAATCCAAACACATAGAAATGCATTTTCATATTATTCAAGAACTTGTTGGCAAGGGCAATGTGGTTGTCCAAAAGGTAGCTTCAGCTGACAATGTTGTTGATCTACTGACTAAAGCGCTCACACAACTACAGTTAGACTGTCATCTTAAAAAGAATGGTCTTAAATATTATAGTAAACGGAACTAATGCAAGTGGGAGATTGTTAGTATAAGGTATGCCCTAATGGCATTCTTGTAATTATTTAGACATTATATATAATCCATGTGGCAATAAAATATTCTTTTAAATAAATATGTTATTTTTTTTAGTATTTTTCCTTTAGTATTATGTTGAATAAATTTATTATCAAAGAGTTGATAATATGAGTTACGAATTTATTCAGTACATTTACTATAAATTGTTCGTAGTGGATTAATTAATATTTGGATAATATTAATTAGACTATCATCTCTGTCTATTTTCCTTGATTAGTGTGAGAAACTAATAATGGGAGGTAGTGAATCTCATGCTACTTGATATGAGTGATCAGAATAGACATGTGGATACTCATTGGATAGGTTAATCAAATAATGACATTAGTATTGTGATTGCAAGGATATTCACATATAATCAACAATCACAATCTAGATTATAATGGTGCATATAGTCCTTAGACTTGAGGTGACATAGTCATCCACATTTAGGTAGTTAGAGTTTGTTACCGCTTACATACTTGTGTTAATCATCACATGGGTATATGGCGTGTGGTAACTCTATTTAGTTAAATGTAGGGATGAATGTTTAACCAAGATGGGATTCATTACCTGGTGTGAACCGGGATAGATCCTATGCTATCTAAGGTTATTCTTGATGAATAAATTCCTAGCCAGGATAAATACAACATAGTCTGAAAAAGAGTTTCAGTACTAGAAAGAGTTCTAGTATTTGTTGTATTTTATCAAGAAATAAAACTTAAGATGAGGTCATATAATAAAGCTATTAGAGTTTGATAATACTTTGACTCTAGGCTATATTAGGATCTTTAATGAAAGAAATTTAATGCACAGCAATTATGATCAAGTTCGTATGAATCATAATATGCATTCATTGTTAATTGGGTAGCTATGATATTGATACTAGGGGTCACTCACAGCTTATGAGAACTAAATGTGAATAATTGGGGTTTTCACATTTAGAATTGAATTAATATTATATTTTCTGATTGCCATTTAGACATGAACCTAGTAAGTCACACCTAATAGAGTTTTATTTATTCACTATAGTATTAATCTAATTATTGATTAAAAGAGTTTAATCAACTAATCAAGATTAATAGAATTAGATTTATGTTTTGAACAATGATTCTAGTATATCATGAAATCTAATTCAAATAAGAGTATTATTTATTAATTAATATTTAATTAATATTGGATATTAATTAATATATATTAAATTAATAAATATATATATATGTTGCTATTTATTTATGGACTTATATTAATGGTCCAAATTGGTTTGGACATAGGCCAAAATTTATTTTGGACCAAAGATTAATTAAAGTCCATATCTATGTATATGTATAATTTAATATGTAAAATAATACATTTGATGTATACTTTACATACAAATTTATACATTAATATGTGTAGGTGGCAAGCTCAATTATTGAATTAAGCAAGGTGACATATTAATTAAGTGGATATTTCTAAAGTATGCCTAAGGTGTCATTTTTAATCATTTAGATGGTTAGGTGTATACCTAAGGCGGCATACTTAATAATCACTTAATTAATTAATGCATACTTTTCCTTAGTGAAAAATTACTATACATATATCATTTCATATATCTAAGGCAAGTCAAGTGACTTGGTAAGAGAAGGAAGAGGCAAAATAATGCTTAAGTGAGTTTTTGCTTAAAGAGTTAAGAAAAATCACTAAATGATTTTGGTTATGATAAGATCATAAACCAAAAATAAACACAACGTATACTAAATATATACTCTATACTTATGCTCTTAATTAAATTAGTACAAGTTACTAAGTTTAATTAACACAAGTAAGTGATAGATAAGGCTTTGGTGTTTCAAACTAGAGGCCTTACATTTGGAGGGCTAAGCATTTGATTCAAGGAATTGAACAAAAGGAAGGCTAAGTTCTACAATAATTAAATTTATAAACTTATAATTAATTATTTGTTTGTATATTGCTTAATTTATTTAGTTGTGTATTTCAATGCAATTTGAATCGTGGGCAAATGAAATTGTTCGTTTTATAAAGGGTTATGATGAGTAAATTTTTGAAATTTACTCTATTTAGACTTGTGCTTACTACACATGTATTTATGTCTAAATACCATAATTGATTTCTAACACAGAGTCTGTAACACAAGTCCTAAAGGGGGTAATCTTTTCTCTAGTTTGCAAATGATGTTGGGCCCCTCTGACATTGGCCTGTAACTCAAGTTTTAAAGGAGGGCATATTGCTAAAGGAACCTTAACCTTTCACCAGACTCTAACCACATATAATGGCTTAGTTACATCCTAAGGATTTACCCAAATTGCTTGTGTATGTTTCCATAAGTTATTTCTATCTATTAAGGCTCAAGCCCATACTTTATAAGCCCATTTGGGTTAATAAAGATTAGGCTAATATTTTATACCTAGAAATACTATTTTTATGCTTCACTACTTTGAGAGATTTGGAAAGTGAGTCAGTTCTTGATATCCCCTATTGATATTAAGGCCAAAATAAAAAATCCTAGGAAAAGAGACTCACTATTGAACACGTGTGTAAAAGGAATAAGGTTGGAAGGATGAATGTTGTACACTTGATTGATACTTACTATTTGCTAATTTTTGCATAGCACGTGCATCATGCATACATGCATTTCATCCATCACATTAACACTTTATTTTTGTAGCCATTATAGATTCATCTGGGTCTTCTCGTATTTGGGGATCAAAAAGTGGCAGAGTAAGAAGAACAGAATTAAGTCCTAAAGTCATAGTAAAAGAGATCCTTCATAAACTGGAGAAGAGTCCTATTAATCCACTTTACTTAGAAGCTGAACTAACTCCAACTAAGCATATAGAAATGGAACAACAATAAGGAGGGAACTAGACCTTAGGAGACATCAAAGGAGCTCTGATGGATGACATGAGGGCTATGATGCAAGATGAACTGAGATAGGCTTTATCTAGATTGATACAACCTACTGCTACTGTCATACCACCACCTATAATTGAGCAACCACTTGCTGCTACAGCTATCCCACTTATTACAGATGCTCCGCCTGCTGCCAATAATGCTGGGGGGCAATCTGTTGCTAAAAACCCACCTACAATTAATGTGAAGCTTGAGGATGTTAAGAACTACATGTAGAAAAGGCAAAGAGAGAATCACTTGAACTGGCACAAGACCATGAGTCCAAGCAGATGCAAGCACTGACCCAGAAAATGTCCAAAATGGAAGAGCTAATTAGAGGACAAGGCATGGGATATTCATTTGACTTTGATGATATATTGTTAACGGAGGGTAATAAGCTACCTGAGAAGTTCAAAATGCCTCAGCTGCAGAAGTTTAATGGAACTAGAGATCCTAGGATTCATGTTAGTCAATATACAAGAACTATGAGCACTACTAAGGCCCCATTAGCAGTGATCACTAGGTTATTTGTACTTTCTTTAAAGGGAATGGTTGTAAACTAGTATCATGGGTTGAAAAAGTCTGTTAAGGCTAATTGGAAAGAACTGTGTACTGATTTTTTGAAACAGTATAATTATAACACTAGATTGGAAGTGTCCATTAGGGATTTGGAACTAACTAAGCAAAAATCAAAAGAATCCTTTTCTGATTTCTTGATCAGATTTATGAACAATGCAAGATTAATGAAAAATAAGTTGGCTGAAAAAGAACAGGCTAGGATGATAGTCCATAACGTGTTGCCTAATTTGGTTAAGAGATTGCAAATGATGAATCCCAAAATATTTATAGACTTGTATGATGATGGTTTCCAAGCCGAAGAGATTAAGAGTGAGAAAAAGAAAGGTTTTAGAAGTACAGAAGTAATAAACTACCTAACTGGGGGCACACAGTAAAGAAGCACTAATCAGATTGTGGAAGTGCATGTTGTTCAACAACCAAGGAGATTCTCCAATTTTAACCAACCTTTGTCAAAATTCCTAAAGTGCCTAATGCAAAAGAGCTTACTTCAACCTTTACTAAATCCAAACCCACCAAATACAAACACCCCGGGCTATAACCTAAAAAAGCACTGCAAATTCCATCAAAACCTCTAACTCTCCATGGATAATTGTATATGCCTCAAACACAAAATCCAAAACCTTATAGACTCTGGAAAGATCACAGACCACAAAAGCCTAAGCACTAGACATAATCATTTCCTAAACTACTAAAATGTACCACCCCCAACTACCATGATGATCAACTCAGGTATTAGTGAGGAAGAAGTGTTAAGCTACTTTGAGGACCTACACCTTAAAACTAATAAGAAATCTCCTAATGCTCCTAAAAATGTAGAAAGAGCAAAAGACTTCCTAAGTCATCCTTCAGGCAAGTTCAACTATAAGGTGTTTTACACTAAACCACCTTCTTTTAATATAACCTTCAAGTTGATTGTACCTACAAGATGGGGTAATGAGTTTGATGATAAGAAACTGCTAAACAAGGAAGAAACATGCACAGTGGAGGTACAGAAAGATGAATTCATGGAGATAGTTAACAAGAAGATGCAAGAATAGTTATTATGGCAGTTGCCTAAAGGAAAACCACTATGAGACTCAACATCCTTAGCATCTAGAATAGGAAATAAATTTTCTCATTGTCTTCTTTGAATAAAATTTTAGTTTCTTTAGAACTTGTTTTGTTTTAGCGATCGATTATATGAATTATGATCATGCTTTCTTATGTACTGTCATTTTAATGGTATTGTGCAAATTCATTCATCATGGGCACAAATGGAAATTCAAAGAACATTCATATATCACATGATGTAACTTTTAAGGATAGGAAATTTGAAAAAATAAAAAGAGAGGAAAAGAAAAAAAGATTAATAAGGTTAAAATTAGAGAGAAAAAAATTTTAGGACTGGCTAATAACATGAGTTTTATCATATGATGTAATGAATATTCTCATTTTTGCCCTAATGTATGAATAAAATTGAATTTGAAATTTTTGTTCAAATATCGCATATTTGCCTTTATCGTACTACATAAGTATTTGAATGGAAAGACAATACATAATGAAAGCTAAATTAGAGTTATGAGATCACTATTTTAGTTATTTTTTCTTTTTTGCCACCCCTTTATAATTTTCCTTGTAAGCCTAGCGTCCCCTCATACCTTGAGAATTTAGGTGGTTGAGTAACTTGCATTGCAAGTCTTGTCTTATAATTATCATCAATCATTACATCATCATCAAGCCTGATATTCAACTCAAGAGTTCTTCGAAGAGCAAGTCTAATTAATTTCATCATTAAGAACTCACTTTAGTCAGTTTACCCACTCCTCTACATCTTCAATGCATGAGATTGCAATTAATAGGGTTAGTAAGTCAAAGGATTAACAACAACAGAAAATTAACTAGGTCTCTTGCACATGAAAATGAAAAAAAAAAAGACTACTAGAATAGCATGAATGAATTCAGAATGAAACTGGGGGGCAAAATGTAGCTCTAGGGGGCAAATTGCATAATAATAAGCTCGCATTCAAAGAGCGAAGATGGATGTTGAAGTATAAGAGCTAGTACAGGAGATCTGATAAGCATAAGAGCTAATACATCAGTTATCATATAGTAAAAGAAATAGCAAAAAGGAAAGTTCAACAGTGCATCGGTTAGTCATAAGCTTCAGAGTAAAGTTATAGACCCCACTTGCTAACCTGGTCATCAGTCCAATGAACTATATAAGAAGCTCTAACATCATAAATACCAACAATGAAGCATTCAATGCTTAAACCCATAGGTTATTGATGAGGCATCTCATTCTCACACTCCAAGCTGCAACATAGCTTTATTCTAAACAGAAGACCTATTAGGATCATTCATGTCATACATAACATGTATAAACTTGCATACATTTATTGTGAAATACTTGTTTTACATAATAAAGTCTTTAAGCCTAAGCAAGATTATACAAATACTCTACTACTAACATTCAAAATTAGTATTATCAAAGTATAGGAAAGTAGTTAGAGTATTCACATATGAAGCATCTAAAGAAGTAAAATAGGAAGAGCAACACTATCAAGGTGAACTTGATGCCCAATGGAACTTTAGATCTTAAGAGCCTAACAAATTATGGGTCCATCACCAACAGTGATACTTGAAAAAGCATCATCCTGGCAACCTCAAGAGGCTGGATAGGACGTTCAAGCTCCTCAGATTTAACATTCATCTCTATAGCCTCATCTGGAGCATCATAAGGAATGTCTCTCCTTAACAACTAAACTAGTGTAAGGAATGGAATATATTGGCAATACGTTCATCGGCCCTACAAAAGGGAAGAATGCACTCAAAACTCAAAACCTAAAATGAATGCACTCTGAAAAAAAAATTTGATCATGAAATAAGATCTCTAACTCCTAAACACTTTTTGTAGGAGATATCAAGAAGAGGAATGAAGCCCTCTACCATAGCATTAATGGAATGATAAAAATACAAACACAGCATAAAGCCACAACTTCGATGGTAAAGTATCATGACCTGTGACCAGAAACATCATCATCATAATTAAAAGGGAAGACTGCAAAAGAATAATATTGCATTTTAACAAAATTTCTTCACTTGCAAATAGACCATACTAACTTATGGTATTTTATACAAGGAAAAACAAAAAGGAATGAAGAAGGGGAAAGAATAGATACATCAATAAGAATGGACCAGATAGCAAATACCAAACACTCATCAAGATAATAAAAAGGAAGTAACATAACTCTCTTTCCTTAAATTCTGTAATAAAGTACCATCTCAATCATAAAATTCATAAATTGAAAATAAATTAATCCACTTCATGAGATCATGTACAAAAAGTCTATCTCATAACCTTTAGTCATAATGACTCTTTTTTTAGTCTCGCAAAATTCAGAGGAGTAGTTAATAGTTTTATGTTGAGAATTTATAAACTCTAATCAATCAAATGCTTACTTTGCACCCAAACGAGGGGAAGAATGTGCAAAAACAAAATCTATGGACATAAAGCATAAATTGTTTTGATTTCAAAGTATCATTTTAGTCTTTTGAATGATAAATGTGCATATAATCTACTTCAATGCTCAAAAATGAGTATGAGTACAAAATCCCTTGACGGCATCCATGTTGAGTAAGAGGAAAAGGCAGGGAATACTAAGAGGAAAATCAAAATAAGAGCAATCATAATTTACTTCAATGCTCAGAAATGAGTAAGAGTATCAACATGAAACTTCTGGCGGTATCCATGCTGAGTAATACAAGAAAGGTGCGGGAATACTAAAAGTGGACCATGCCAAAAACTGCTCTATTTACTCCAATACTTTGTAAGAGTATGAGTATCCAAAGGACCTTTCCAACGGTATTCACACTGAGTAATATGAGAAAGGTGGGGAAAACTCAGATAAGGAAGAAAAGCATAAAAATAATTTAAAGACTATTTTGATACTCAGAATTTGATTATTTATACTCAAATTCCATGGGTTTTGTTTAACAAATTCTCTCTAAAATTAAGTGTGGAAGTAAGCTCTTCACTTGGTAAAAGATATGCTCTCAGTATAATATGGTTAACGATGCCTCTGACCTTTACAAATGGCAAATAAATGACAGTCATGAAAATAAAAAATAGTGATATTCATTGAGTGCACGCTATCTCATGAAAAAGTGATGAATTTTCTCATAAATTTTCAACATTATAATGTATTTTTGTACATTTATCATGATTAAAACTAATTTCAATAAGTCTATAGGAATTGCAAATTTTAAGGAAGTGTACCCAACTTGTAGAGTTGGTCAGCAGAGAAATTCT